>CM064881.1:27273682-27693809 GCA_003313485.2 Penstemon barbatus
AGGATGTCCTACCGAGGTAAAATTTTGTTGAATTCCAAGTTTTGTACACCATTCTATTATCTGTTTTCCCGCGAATTGAGTCCCATTATCGGAGATAAGGATCCTTGGGATGCCGAATCGATAGACTATGAATTTCCATAGGAAGTTGATAACTTGGAATTGGGTTATTCGTGCGAGGGCGACGCATTCTATCCATTTGCTGAAGTATTCTACAGCGACCAGGACATAGGATTTCTTAGATCTAGCTGCTGGGAATGGTCCCACAATGTCCATTCCCCATTGGTCGAATGGCCAACATACCGGGATTGGGTGCATGTTTTCTGCTGGTTGATGACATACATTAGCATGAACTTGGCAGTGATGACATTCTTGGACATACTGAGCGGCATCTTTATTGATGGTAGGCCAATAGTAACTTGTCCTGAGACATTTTAAGGCCAATGCCCTTGATCCGCTGTGATTTCCTGCATCTCCTTCATGTATTTCTCGTAGTATATCGATGGTTTGTGATTCAGAGACACATTTCAGAAGAATTCCTGATACTGATCTTCGGTAGAGTTTTCCTTCTACAAGTGTATACTTCGGAGCTCGATATCTTATTTTCCGAGCTTCATTTTGGTCAGGTGGTAGTTTTCCTTCTCGAAGATAATCTATCATTGGGGTCATCCAGTTTTCTTCGGCTTCTTCGATTTCCATTATATCGACTACTGGTGTTTCATCGATGTCGATTGCTGGTGTATTAGAGATCAACCAGTTGATCACCCGTTCGGTTTTTCCGTCATGGGATCCTGTGAATTTTGATAGCTGATCGGCCCATTTATTTTCCGAACGTGGGATGTTCTGGATACTAAACCTTTCAAATTTCTCAGCTAGAGTTTTCACTTTGGCGAGGTATTTGACCATGTTGAATTCCTTAGCCTCGTATAGGCCTTCTATCTGTCTTTGCACTAATTCTGAATCAGTTAGTACCTTAAGACTTTTTATGTTGGCTTTGATCGCCATCTCCATTCCTGCGATTAACGCTTCATATTCAGCTTCATTGTTTGTTACAACGAAGTCCAATGTTATCGCGTAATTCAAATCTTCCATATTTGGTCCGGTGAAGTTGATTCCGGCGCCTCCTCCTTCTCGGCATGAAGCACCATCGACATGCATTAACCAAGTTTGATCTTCAATGATCAAGACATCGTCGTTGAGGCAGCTCGATGATTCAGTAGCCTGTGTCGGTGTTTCTAATATAAAATCGGCCAACACTTGGGCCTTGATGGCAATCCTTGGTTTGTAGTCTACCTCGAACTGGCTGAGTTCGATGGCCCATTTGATTAGTCGACCGGAGACTTCTGGTTTTGCTAGAACTTGCCTTAGCGGCTGATTTGTCAAAACGATAATTCTGTAAGTTAAGAAGTAGGGTCGGAGTTTTCGCGCAGCCACTACTAAAGCCAGCGTGAATTTTTCTATTTCTAAGTAATTCTTCTCCGCCCCTTGTAATAACTTGCTGAGATAATATACGGGCTTATGCTCTGAGCCCTCGACTTTAATTAGTACCGAACTAATCGCTACATCGGAGATGGAGATGTACATATGCAATGGTTCTCCTTCCGTTGGTTTTGCCAACATCGGAGGTGTCGTCAAATATTCTTTGAGCTGCTCGAAGGCCTGATCGCATTCTTTGGTCCAAACAAAGTTTTTTGCCTTTCGGAGAGTTTGGAAAAGAGGGAGGCTTTTGTCTGCAGACTTTGATATAAACCTGTTTAATGCTACGATCTTTCCAACTAGGCTTTGTACTTGGGAGATAGTTTTGGGAGGTTTCATTTCAGTTATGGCTCGGATTTTTTCTGGGTTGGCTTCTATTCCGCGTTGGTGAACTAGATATCCCAAGAATTTTCCTGATTTGACACCAAAGGTGCATTTTGCGGGGTTTAACTTCATACGATATTTTCTTAAGATCTGAAAGCATCGATCGAGATGTTTTACGTGATCTGCTTCGTTCATACTTTTGACCAGCATGTCGTCCACGTAGACTTCCATCAGTTCTCCGATTAATTCTTTGAACATTAGGTTTACTAACCTTTGGTAAGTAGCTCCGGCATTTCTTAAGCCGAATGGCATTACTATGAAGCAATATACTCCCTGCTCGGTTACGAATGCAGTCTTTTCTTGGTCCCGCTCATCCATGTATATTTGGTAAAACCCTTGGAAGGCGTCCATCATACTGAATAACGCGAAGCCAGCTGTCGAGTCGACCAATAAGTCAATCCTTGGGAGGGGGTATGGGTCGCGTGGACACAACTTGTTAAGGTCGGTGAAATCATTACACATCCTCCATTTATTATCTTTTTTATCCCCTTTTGCTACTAGTACAACATTGCATAACCATTCCGAGAAATGAATTTCTCGGATTTGTTTTGCCTCGAGCAATCTTTCTACCTCGGCTTTGATAATTTTATCTTTCACCGGTCCATGATTTCTCTTCTTCTGCCTGGCGGGTTTCGCCAAAGGATCTATTTTTAGGGAATGCTTGATTATTCGAGGATCGATTCCTTCAATGTCATTTGCGCTCCAAGCGAAGACGTCGGCATTGTTTCTGAGGAAGTCGATCAGCATTATTTCTCCTTCTTTGCTCAAATCTGTACCAATTCTTGTCTTTTTGGATGAGTCGCCTTCTACTAGAACTATATCTTTATGTTCAGGGGGTTTCAAGGATAAGTCTAGCGGTTCTTTCCCCTTTTTATCTAATCGATCAGTACTAGGAATTTCAACCTCATTTTTAATAAGATCGCCTTCGATCTTTCTCTTGCTCGGAGTAATAGACTTAGGGTGTTCTTTCATAGTTAATGAAGTACTGTAGCAGTCCCAAGCCATGCAATGGTCATTCGTTATTTCTCCGATGCCTCTATCGGTTGGAAACTTTATCTTCTGATGATAAGTAGAGACAACAGCTCGGAATAGATTGAGAGCAGGTCGTCCCAATATTGCATTATAAGCGAAAGGGGTTTCTACCACTAGAAATTTTACTAGCTTCACTGTCCGGTGGGGTATTTTTCCGAGCGATACGCTTAAGGTTATCGTCCCGCTGGGGATGATTTCGGACCCCCCGAATCCTATTAATGGTGTAGCTACCTTCTGCAAGTTTATCTGCCCCAAGTCCATTTGGGCTAAAACTTCTCGGGAGATAATATTGGCTGAGCTGCCATTATCGATCAGGATTCTCTTGACATTGTAGTTTGCTATTTCTATCGAGATTACCATCGGGAAGTCGGGGTTATCCTCTTTTGCGTTCCAGACAATATTTTTAGGTGCTTCGCCTTCATTAAAACTGATCGGCTGATCGTTCGATGCCCTGCTTTCCAGGGTCCAAATTTCTTTTGGGTATTTTGAGTTTCCAATTATGGATCGGGCTGTTCTTCGTCGGGCGTTACGACTATCTCCGCCCGCGGGACCCCCGGATATCGTATGGATAGTTCCATTGACTTGGTCGTGATTCGACTCCTGAGTAGGTCGGCGTTCAGGTGACCTTTGATGAGAACTTCTCCTTCGATCACCGTTCCGAGGGCTTCTACTTCTTTCCCTTTTATGATTATCTCGCTCTATGTATTCGTCAAATTTTCCTTGCTCGATTAGTTTCTCAATTTCTCTCTTAAGGTGAAAACAATTCTCCGTTCGATGTCCATGTGCCCTATGGTACTTACAGTATTGATCGTAGTTTCGAGACCCTGGTCTTGGCTGCGCGATTTTCCTCGCCTCGGGAATCCAGTTATTTCTTTCTAGAACTTCCAATATTTCTTCCATTGGAACATTTAACCTTGGGTGTTCTACATGATTCACCCTGCTTCTGATTGGCTGCTCATGGCTTCTTGGTCTCTGGTAGAAATTAGGTCGCCTATCTTGGTCGGCTTTGTTGTATTCCAGTCGCTGGAAAACATTACCTCTCCTGGAAGATCGCTCGTAATCCAAAGATTTTTGGGTAGGAAACCTGTCATGCCGTTTGGAGCCTGAAGTTGTGGCTTTATTTTTGTTTTTATCCTTAAAGGAATTCATCTCTTCTTGGGTCATATACTTAGACGCCAAGCTCATAATGTCGGCAAACGTTCTTGGTTGTTTTCGACTGAGGGCGTTTCCGAACTGTCTATTTTTAGTGAGGTCGAAGAGGATAGAAATTATGTAATCGATATTCGGAGAGTCGATTTTGAGTAATTCTACGTTGAATCTCGCCAACCAATTTCTTAGGGATTCTCCCTCTTGTTGGTGTATGGTTCCTAGGTAGCTCATAGGAAGTTTTTGTCTCTTCTGACTGGCAAACTGCTGCGTTAGTTTATTGCATAATTCTCGGAAACTGAATATAGAGTTGGCCGGCTGTTTGGCAAACCAATCCAGCGCGAGTCCTTCGAATGTTGTCACCATTAACTTGGCAGTGAATTCGGCGGAGTGGGCATATAAATTCATTATGTTCGTAAAGCTAAAGATATAATCGTCCGGGTCGGTGGTTCCATCATATCGGGGTAGTCTTCCCGGGACCTGTCCCGCGGACTGTGCCTCTTTTATTTCCCTGCAGAAAGGAGAGCAGGCCGCAAGGCTTTCCTGGAGTTCTGCAGTCCGGGCCCACGGGTTTTGAACAGATCGTAATCGTTGTTCGAGTCGCTCCTGTACCATCCTTTCAATTTCTCTTTCTGAGAATTGAGTCGCTCTCGGTCGATCTGGGATTGCATCATCTACATCATCTTCGATGGGGATGATCGTTCGTTCCTTCGATCCGCTGCGACCCGCTTGTGGTAGTCTTCGACCAGTTCTTCTTCGGGGACGGTTATCGGAGGGTTTAGAATTGACCTGCTGTGGGCTGTGTAGCGAGCGTCGCTCACTTGCTGGGCTGTCAGCTTGTTGAGAGGTCCGTTCGTTCGGCCTTGGCATTCCTGGTGCGGGAGTTGTCCTGGGAGCCGTAACGTTTCGAGGAATTTGGTCTAAAACTAGCAATTCTTCTGGAGAGAGTGATTTGAAGAGCATTGCTATTTGTTTCAGTTTTTCCTGAGCGCCTGGGAGAGGAACGGGTATTTCGGGAACTTCCGGTTCCTCTTGTATTGCACCGGTAAGACCTCCTTGGTGTTCCTGCTGACGGGAACGGGTATCTGGGGGATTTTCATTGGTGTTGGGATTGTTGTTATCGTTGTTGTCTTGTGGATCTTCAGATGTGTTGTGGCCGGTGGTCGTATTACTTCTCGCTCCAACGCGAGCGCTTTTCCTTGGGCGAGCCATGTGTCGATCGAATAATTAACCTAGCCCCTCGGTGGGCGCCAACTGATTTAACCGGATTTCGTCGGGTTAATTGAATATCAGTGAATTTGTGATATCGGGGGGGGGGGGGTTCTCGATATTTATATATATTTTATAGGGCTCCGTTACTTTATTCCGGATGGATCGTTTACCAAGAAAAAGCAGTATTTAAGAACAAGAAGTAAAACCACAAATAAAGCTAATAACACATCAATAGGGAGATCAGAATACTATGAATAATATTGAATCTTATTCAGTTGTAATGCCTTAGGCAGCGTATACTTGTGTATTCTGGAAGTAAAGGGATTTCGTAGTTGTCTAATACAATGATTAACTAGGTATTTATACAATGCTAAACCTAGCGTTACAAGGAAACATAGTCCTAAAAGGACTCGGCCCAAATATCCTTCATGGGTCCGGAGTATCGTCTTTTGATCGAACAGAGCTGTACTTGGCCTGGTCGATAAGATGATCTTTACACAGCCTGATTTCGTCGATCAGATCTCAATGCCGTTAGTCGATGGAACAGTATGTAGGGTGCGAAATAGCCCCCATCACCAATTGTTGATTTCCATGTATTTTTTTAGTTATTTTTTAGTAAATGTTGGATGTTTTGACTAATGTTTTGAATGTGAACAGTTTTGGGTGGTGGAAGCCATTGAAGGCATGGCCGATGCGGCCAATTTTGTTGCAAGGGTCAGCCCAACTGTTCCGAGATATCCACGAATGTTACGTTGGGATTTCAGGAACCCTAATCCCAGCGCTGATGATATAGACGAGTTCTTGCGGAATGTTCATGTATGTTAATCGTTTTTATTAATAATTTTTTCCGACATATCACTTGAAAATTTTATTATAAATAACTTGTATATATTTATTTTTTCAGGCTGTGATCCCACGGCTAATGCCGGATAACTCAAAGTTGGAGACGGAGTATTACCAATTAGCTATAGAGTTACGACGTGCCACTCGTGGTGGCCGCCTTACGTGTTATAAACAATTAACTATGTTTTTGACACAGGAGTATCTGGTTGTTCGAGATGATGAGGGAGTTCCCGAATTCCCCAACCGGCCATCCACCCTAGCTGATTCGGCACCAGCAGAAGGTGCTCCTCATTCTACCCCTGTGCCTCGACATCAGAAGCGTCTCCGAATAAGCCAAGATGGTGCATCTACTTCTCAAGATCAACCATCATCTTCTGAAGCACCTGCCTGGGCACGTGCATTGGAGCAAAGCATTGTTGGAGCAAAGCCAATATATTATTAATTCCTAGTTTTATATTTTGCTTAAATTAATTTTTCTGTAATTTGAAAAAGTTACTGTTAAGAAAAGGGTTTCTCATGGAAGGCAAGCAAGAAATAGAGATTAAAGGGCAACCATACTGATATTTCAAAACAATAAAAATTAACATAAATTTAAAAACAAATTAAAATACATTTAACCTAAGAAATTTTAACTTTTTCCTTTTTCTTTTCGTTCTTCTCCTTCTTCTTCTCCTTCTTCTTTTCTCCGCTGCTTTCATTGTTGCTTGGGCCGGGGTTGCTTCCTCCTCTGCATCCGTTGACATGTACAGTAAATTCAGCGTATGTACATTCAAATTTTATACGGCATAGGTAACAAGAGTAACCACTATGTTTTCTTCCTCCCTGGGTGCCTTTTTAACTTGAGTCTATTTTGGTTAGAAATCTGAATGTATACTTAGAGCTTAGCATCTGCCTCTTTAAATAGAAGGCTAAGGAACGATTGAAATAGTAAAACCGAATATGATAGCCAGCTGGAGCTGTGGTTAAGCTCGTGAATTCTGCTGTAAATCGTGGGTGAAGTCTGTAGAGCCAATTTCAGAAATGCCATAACTAGAAATAGATTTTTCAGAAATACCAAATACCTATTCATTTAAAAAAAAGAAAAGGAAAAATGTTAAAAAACCTAAATCTCACCTAATAATAACAAAAACCCCCTCAAACTTTATAAATTTTTAACAATAACCCCAACCCAACCCGACTTAACAAAAATTAAAATAAACAAACAAAACACACACTCACACACACAAACACAAATCGCAGAAGACGTAGAGTAAAGAGAAAAAAAATTCCTCTTTCAATTTCTCTCTAAATCAAACAAATCGGAGATGGCGGCCGAACTGATTATCGATGATGGTAATAGAAACCTGCGGGAATGGCCATTTGAGGTAAGAATTTCGAGTTATTCCCGCAATTTCTCATCGGTTCGCGTGAGTTCTGCTATTGGCGTGTGGGATAGCCACACGCCACACGCCAATAGTTCATAGTGTATGGCGAGTGGGATAGCAACACGCCACACGCCAATAGTATACTAACGCCAGCCAGACAGAACATTGATTTTGAGTATTTTTGTTGTTTGTTTTGTAGGGATACAAAACATTCCCACCTCGGCCCTACAGGGAGTACTACCCCCCTTTCACTACAATAATGTGATCCTAAAACGAGAGGCAACACAGCATTGTGCGTTGGACGAGATTCGTGATATAGTAAGTTTGCTCAAACCTCAGTACTGGGAGATTATAAATGCGTACCCCCAGATTGGGAGTTTTCTTTACCTAACCGGCAACGGCAAATTCAAGTCGTCGGTGTTGCACGCAATGTTCCTTCGAGTATGCACACATGTGCCAGGTAAAAGTAAATACGAACACTGGTTTTTGGTAAATGGAAAGCAGTTAGGTTCGGGATCGAGGAGTTTGTCCTCGTATCGGGGATGCGAGTTGGGCCAGTGAGTGATGATGACAGCGAAATAATCGAGTAAGGGGGTCAGTTGAAAGACCAATACTTTCCGGGTTGGGGGAAGTCTGAGGTTTCTGTTGATGCTCTGAAAATGAGTATCGTGGACTTGCTGTCTCGGCATGGATCGAATAACGAGGACGTATGCAAGAAGATATACGCGTGGGTGATATCGGCCGTGTTGATGCCAACTCGGCCCACAAAATATGTTCATAACAACACATTCGCGGTAAGCAAACTTTAATTTTAATTTTTATTGTTTCTTTAAAGTTTTAAAAATAACAATGCTGATGTAAATTTGTATATATTGAAGGTATGTGACGATCTCGCGATGTGCGAGAGATATACTTGGGGAGATAAGCTATGGAGAACGACTTTTATTGATATTGTAAAAAATTTGGGCACTGGGAATAAGAACGTCCCTCTCCGTAGATGGAATGTGTATGGCTTCCCGCACATTTTTCTGGTATGTTTGTAAAATCAATTGTTGATTTCCATGTATTTTTTTAGTTATTTTTTAGTAAATGTTGGATGTTTTGACTAATGTTTTGAATGTGAACAGTTTTGGGTGGTGGAAGCCATTGAAGGCATGGCCGATGCGGCCAATTTTGTTGCAAGGGTCAGCCCAACTGTTCCGAGATATCCACGAATGTTACGTAGGGATTTCAGGAACCCTAATCCCAGGGCTGATGATATAGACGAGTTCTTGCGGAATGTTCATGTATGTTAATCGTTTTTATTAATAATTTTTTTCCGACATATCACTTGAAAAATTTATTATAAATAACTTGTACATATTTATTTTTTCAGGCTGTGATCCCACGGCTAATGCCGGATAACTCGAAGTTGGAGACGGAGTACCAATTAGCTATAGAATTACGACGTGCCACTCGTGGTGGCCGCCTTACGCGTTATAAACAATTAACTATGTTTTTGACACAGGAGTATCTGGTTGTTCGAGATGATGAGGGAGTTCCCGAATTCCCCAACCGGCCATCCACCCTAGCTGATTCGGCTCCAGCACAAGGTGCTCCTCATTCTACTCTTGTGCATCTACTTCTCAAGATCAACCATCATTTTCTGAAGCACCTGCCTGGGCACGTGCATTGGAGCAAAGCATTGTTGGAGTAGATGGTGCATCTACTTCTCAAGATCAACCATCATCTTCTGAAGCACCTGCCTGGGCACGTGCATTGGAGCAAAGCATTGTTGGAGCAAAGCCAATATATTATTAATTCCTAATTTTATATTTTGCTTAAATTAATTTTTCTGTAATTTGAAAAAGTTACTGTTAAAGACCTCAACATGGTTAGACGTCTTTATCTCATTTCTGTTCACGCGATTGTGGATTCTCGCCCATTTCTGAAACGTTACCTCGTTCTGTAGCCAATCTGCACATCCCGGGCTCTGGATTTTCTAGAGACCCCAATATTTTTCAAACTTACTCTCGCTGTACGCGTAAGCAGCTTTGTAAAAGCACCCGGCTACCTCATCTCTCCCAAACCTTTTTATCAAGTTCCCTTTGAGGTGGAAGTAACATGCCCCATGTTTAGCTAAAGGGTAAACTTATTTTACCTCTTTAGTAAGCCATGTACCCCTGTCTGAAACAATAACCAGATCGGCTCTGTCTGGTACACCCTCTTTCAAGCACTCGAGAAAATAAGTCCAACATGCCGCATCCTCGTTGCCGTTAACTACCCCCCATGCAATTGGATAACAACGATTTTCACCGTCCGTCGCAGTTGCAATTAGGACGGTTCCTTTATATCTATGCCCCATAAATGTTGCATCAATTACAATTACATTTCTTAGGAACTGTTGCGTTCCAAATACGAGTGCGCAAACACGCAAGTATACGGTCGTTACAAGTAATAAAGTAGTAAGGAGTGTCGAACCCACGAGGAATTGTTCAATTAATTGCCGACAAACGTCTTGTTACTTCGACTTAGATTTGTAAGTTGAGTTTGGTGAGGTAATTGTGGCTTTGATACTACAACTAAATGAGGTGATTAAGAAACTAACACTCGACTTAATATATGTAAAGGCTTCTACGATTTTATGTCACCTAGTTCAATTCAAGACAAACGACTCAACAATTGGCAACCACACTTATGTTTGTTGTTCAAGATTTCATAAAATATTCATACGTATCTTTCGATATCGTACGAACCTACCAAAGTAGACTAATCCAATTTATGTCTAAAAGGATTAAGCCTAAGTGATGCTTTAATTCTCAAACCTTATAAGAACATGAAATGACCTAGGTATATTTCTATCCTAAAATCAATTCACAACCTAGTTTCATAATCTAATCTTTAATCAACTATGTCTAGCAATTAAAGATCAATCCATTTCATCCTATGGTTGGCCTAACCACAAGTTGACAAAGGCTCAAACTAGTTTAACAAACACTTGTATACAAGCATAGCAACAACCATTAACTCATCATTTAATCAAGAATCAAGAACCAAACATAGGATCAATAAAAACATAGAATAAATGAGATTAGCCACTCATAACAATAATATATCATACATTACATTAAAAGACATCAATATAAATGAACAAAGTAAAAGAGTTTAGAGTAAGCTTAGTGAAGAGGTCTTCAACAACTTCTCCCTCAATGCCTTTTTATCTTCTTTGGGGAGTCCAAGTGAGAGTCCTTCAATCAAAAGTGCTAACCCTCTCTTTTCTTCAAAGGAGGCAAGATGTAAAGTTGGAGTATGAAGTTTAGAATTTTTTTGATGAATTTCACCTCCTAATATCTAACCTAGCAAAACTACCAACTTTCCATGCCTAAGTTACCCTCCAAAACAAGGCAACTAAGGCCAAAAAGTCCCCCAAAAGAAGTTGGAATTACAAGTGGGAGGGAAAAGGCAAAGGACATAAAACACCTTCAAAACACGCAGCTTTTCTGGCAGCAGGTCTCGCGGCCGCGAGCTCAGGCAGTAAGCTCTCTGCAGATTTTCTGCTCCGCCACACTTTCTTCTGAGCAGCATATCTTTTGATTCCGAACTCCAAATCCAGATCCGTAAAGTCCGTAGCGTAGCTAACTCACTCATCTATGACATATCCAAAATTCAGCTCATATGGATCATCCATGAAATATTTATGAATGTTCTAGTGAGCAGCTATCTACGTTCTTGTACGATTTACTTCGGATTCTATTTCCTTTGAAGCTCAAGCTTGACTCGCGGGGTTGGTAGAGCGACTCGTATAATTGATACGCAACTCCGAATCTCTCTATGATGTTAATACCTACAAACCACGGAGAAAACGATCAATACGAGAACAAAAACACAAAAGACGAACAAAGGCCAAACAAAGGGGCCAAAAGCACAAAAGAAACGAAAACACGAGAAGACACACAAAAACTCGAATCAAAACAAGATGTTTTGGGCTTAAAGAGATAGGTAATAACGACATTTTCACGGCATTATCAACACCCCCAAACTTAAACACTTGCTCGTCCTCGAGCAAAGAAAACAAAACAAGAACAAAACAAACATACTTAAGATCGAAATGCTAAAACTTAATACTTTCAAATTATTCTTTAAACAAGCTCCACGTGTGTGTGTGATGGCTTCGGCTAGATTCTATCTTAGGTGAATAATTTTCGATTGGTCAAAATCATTGGTTCTATTTTCATGGACTTCTAATGTTTAACAAAGAATCTCTCCTTACCGTAGATTACAAACTTAATGCTCAAATCACTTCACGGGACTAAGTTATAGGTAATTTAAGAGTGTTTTCCCTATTCTTGAATTAATTGACGATTTTAGCTCCTAACTCTTTTCTCACGACACTTGTTTTTACAATGAAACAAGGCACTTTGTGCTTTACAAGAATATTACAGTACGATATTAGCACTAATGACGAACTTGATGCAATTTTGCTTTTGTGGGCTACTAGCACCACATTCTTTTCTTCTATTACAACTTTTGCACTAAAACAATGAGATAGAGCAATTACCAAAAATGATCAATGAGTATTATCAATTGAAGGCTTAGCCTTTCTTTTCTCTCATAGAAGTGCGTACATTTTAGCAACTTCTCTACTCATTTCTTTTAAGAGTTAGGTGTTCAAAGGTTTTTCATTCTCGAAAAGGGTTTACTCCCCCAAACTTAGGCCATTTATGCTCTTTTTACATTTAGATTCCAAGCTATGGATTGGAGGGATTCTAAGTTAAGCAAAAGGAGTCCTAGAACCTATTATCGCTAAAGTTCGTTATCCACTTTAAATATTACCTAACCTTAGCCAATGTGCTTTGAACTTTGTAGAGCATGTTCAAATAATAATAAGAATTTGAAAAATTCTGGCGGGTCGACCTAGCATGCAACAAGCGCGACCTTACTAACACCCCCAAACTTAAAATGCACAATGTCCCCATTGTGTGAATTGAGAATGACGGAAAAAGGTACGACACGACAAAAACAAGAACACAACAAAAACACAAGCAAAACAAAACAAAAAAAAACAAAACAATAAATGAGCGAGCACGGCTCTAATTAAGTCCAACGAGCAAACGTTATACATTTAAACACGTAAACATGCCAATATCTCACAAGATTTAATAACAAAACCAACACAAGACGAGAATATAATTAAAACATTGTAAGCTCAATTTAAACCGACGGGACTGCGTAAATTTAAATCCAACGTCCCTTTTCGTATGCATCCCGCGGTTGCTCCCGTCTTTAGTGGTTTCGTGTGTTGAGAGCACGCTCCATTGCTTTCCCGCACTCTTCCCAATTATGTCAAATGCGCAAAATTCCCCCAAACTTATGTTGCAACTACCCAATATCAACAAATCAATACCCCGGCAACTTACAATGGAAAACTAGCAAAATTGGCAAAAGTATTCTAAGAAGCAATTCATCGAACACCTTCCGTGCACACCCAAAATTACTACTTTTCTTCAAAATTTACAAGAGCTTCAACCCAAAAATTTTCAATACCAAACAATGTAACACCAATACGCACAATATCAATCAAGCAATACCATGAGTTTAGCCACACTTACCTTCGGATTGGAATCGAAGAACTTGCAATTTTCGAACCCCTAGGGTGAATTTTCGGATTTGGTGCTATGTGGGTGAAGTTTTTGCTCTTTTTGGATTGATGGGGTGATTTGGATGATTGAGAGTAAAGGAGGGTTGAATGATTGTGTGAGTTGGGAAGAATTGAGGGAGTTTTATGAGAGGAATAGTGAGAGCCTTTTGAGAGAGGAGGGAATGAGAGTGTATTTGAAATGAGAAGTGAGGGAGTATAAGGGAGTAAGAGAGTTTAAATCGGAAAACCATTTTTTTTTTTTAAATTACGTCTCGCGGCCGCGAGACCTGGGCAGAAGCTTTCTGCCCACGCCTCGCGGCGGCGAGCTGGAGGCTCGCGGCCGCAAAGTCGGGCAGAAAGTTTCTGCCAAATCCTCGCGGCGGCGAGCTGGATGTTCGCGGCCGCAAGGGTTGGCAGAAAAATTTCCCCTTCCACTCGATCGAATAACTCAACATAATCTCACCTTACGCCGTCCATGGTTCATTCGCTCGATCTCACTCGAATTATGCTTGTTAATCCTCGATCTTTCGTGCGCGCTCATTTACCTACAACACAAAACGCAAAACGAAAACAAAAACGAACACAAAACACAAAACACAAACAACAAAGGAAAAAAGCAATAGGCTCGGGTTGCCTCCCGAGAAGCGCTTGTTTATAGTTGGTAGCTCAACTTTAAACTTTCCTTTTCTTTTAGGGTGGCCAATAATCGAATAGGATCCCATCGGGATCAAGTATGAGCCCCGGCCTCCTCGCTTTTAAATTCGTCCCACGCCTTAATTTTTCCATTGTACGGCCTTTTGGGACGGATTTGAACCACATATCAAATCGAAAACTTTTATCTCCCGGTTCAAATCTCTTGTAATCTTTACCCATAATTATCCACATTGCTTTGCTCGGGTGGATCCACTTGTCTTCTTTGGGAATAATCAAGTCCACATAAGAACATTTGATGACCTTTTGATCAAACTCTTCATCTATGATGAATTTTTCTTCCCTCGCAAGCTTTTTCGATCCACCTTGTTCTTCCTCTCTAGTAGGAAGCTCATTTGTTTCTAACATTTCACTCGGTTCATTAAAGCTTTCATTAGGAGCAACTGATTCAATTGAACTCGGCAAAGCTCCCGGGGGTCTTATGCTTAAGGCTTGTGAGATTTGCTCCATTTGTGTTTGAAGATCCCTTAATGTCCCCGAGTCTTCTTGCAACTGTTTGGAAATCTCTTCCATTTTAGAATCAGTGTTAACCATGTATTTGGTGGTGTGCTCCATGAACTTAGTGAATGCTTCTTCCAAAGATGATTGTGCCTCTACCGGAGGTTGAGAATATTCATGATAGTTCGGTTGGATGAACGGGGTAGTCATCATCATATTCGGGTGTGGTCCACCTCCCCACTCAATGTTCCTTGGATAATACGGGCCATCTCCCCATTCGATATTGTAGCCATTGTAAGTGGGACTCGGCTCATAATGATTACCCATGTATGAATTCTCATATTGAAAATGAGTTGGACTCATTGGGCAACCGGCGATTGTGCTCTCCCCCATGCAATGCATACAATAACAAAGTGATCCTCCCTCGGTTGACCTTGGATAGCAATCATTGTAGGCCATCGTACCTAGGAAGACAAAGATCACAACGTAAATAGCAAATCCAAGCTAAGATATACAAGAATATAAATTGGCAAACAATCGTTACAATTCCCCCGCAACGGCGCCAAAAACTTGTTACGCTCCAAATACGAGTGCGTAGAAACGCAAGTATACGGTCGCTTTCAAGTAATAAAGTGGTAAAGGGTGTCGAACCCACGAGGAATTGTTCAATTAATTGCCGACAAACGTCTTGTTACTTCGACTTAGATTTGTAAGTTGAGTTTGGTGAGGTAATTGTGGCTTTGATACTACAACTAAATGAGGTGATTAAGAAACTAACACTCGACTTAATATATGTAAAGGCTTCTACGATTTTATGTCACCTAGTTCAATTCAAGACAAACGACTCAACAATTGGCAACCACACTTATGTTTGTTGTTCAAGATTTCATAAAATATTCATACGTATCTTTCGATATCGTACGAACCTACCAAAGTAGACTAATCCAATTTATGTCTAAAAGGATTAAGCCTAAGTGATGCTTTAATTCTCAAACCTTATAAGAACATGAAATGACCTAGGTATATTTCTATCCTAAAATCAATTCACAACCTAGTTTCATAATCTAATCTTTAATCAACTATGTCTAGCAATTAAAGATCAATCCATTTCATCCTATGGTTGGCCTAACCACAAGTTGACAAAGGCTCAAACTAGTTTAACAAACACTTGTATACAAGCATAGCAACAACCATTAACTCATCATTTAATCAAGAATCAAGAACCAAACATAGGATCAATAAAAACATAGAATAAATGAGATTAGCCACTCATAACAATAATATATCATCCATTACATTAAAAGACATCAATATAAATGAACAAAGTAAAAGAGTTTAGAGTAAGCTTAGTGAAGAGGTCTTCAACAACTTCTCCCTCAATGCCTTTTTATCTTCTTTGGGGAGTCCAAGTGAGAGTCCTTCAATCAAAAGTGCTAACCCTCTCTTTTCTTCAAAAGAGGCAAGATGTAAAGTTGGAGTATGAAGTTTAGAATTTTTTTGATGAATTTCACCTCCTAATATCTAACCTAGCAAAACTACCAACTTTCCATGCCTAAGTTACCCTCCAAAACAAGGCAACTAAGGCCAAAAAGTCCCCCAAAAGAAGTTGGAATTACAAGTGGGAGGGAAAAGGCAAAGGACATAAAACACCTTCAAAACACGCAGCTTTTCTGGCAGCAGGTCTCGCGGCCGCGAGCTCAGGCAGTAAGCTCTCTGCAGATTTTCTGCTCCGCCACACTTTCTTCTGAGCAGCATATCTTTTGATTCCGAACTCCAAATCCAGATCCGTAAAGTCCGTAGCGTAGCTAACTCACTCATCTATGACATATCCAAAATTCAGCTCATTTGGATCATCCATGAAATATTTATGAATGTTCTAGTGAGCAGCTATCTACGTTCTTGTACGATTTACTTCGGATTCTATTTCCTTTGAAGCTCAAGCTTGACTCGCGGGGTTGGTAGAGCGACTCGTATAATTGATACGCAACTCCGAATCTCTCTATGATGTTAATACCTACAAACCACGGAGAAAACGATCAATACGAGAACAAAAACACAAAAGACGAACAAAGGCCAAACAAAGGGGCCAAAAGCACAAAAGAAACGAAAACACGAGAAGACACACAAAAACTCGAATCAAAACAAGATGTTTTGGGCTTAAAGAGATAGGTAATAACGACATTTTCACGGCATTATCAGGAACTGAAATCCTCGAGTAGCAGCTCCGAAAGACATGAAGAAATACATAAACTGGTTTTCGGAGTCCGTATGGATGCGAGTGAGCATACCAGGATTTTTTTGCTCAATCATGTAAGCAAAGGAGGGTAGATTGGCAAAGTTTTCTTCGAATGTACCCATAATCTCAACTTGAGCAACTTGTTTCCCCCTCCAAGCTGTCATGTAGCTAACGTTAACACCCTTTTCGGCTTGCATGAAGTTTATCAGTGCATTTGGTGTTGGGACTTCATTGGCGTTCATATATAATCCTTTTGTCCGTAAACCAACCATCCGACTTGTTGCTAGGCTATGACGGGCACCTCTATTCGCTATCCCACAAGTGTGAACGTTTGTATATGTTCGAATAACAAATTCTGGGGACTTAGGTTCCTTAGTCGCATATAAACATCATGGACAACCAAGAGTCTTACACACAGATATCCTCCTATTAGGGTCACACTTATATGTAGTAATTTCCCATTTTTTTGTTACCGTAGTATTATCGAGTTCATCCTTAAACGCTTCTCTGTTTGGCCACCGTTGACCAACTATCCACCCCGATTCATCACTCCTCCCCTGAGAATAATTTTTTTCAACAGAATCAGCATTATCAAAGCCTTCGTGACTAGGTGGTTCGTAACCACCAACACCAACATCACCATAACCACCACCAACATCACCATAACCACCACCACCACCTACATCACCATAACCACCACCACCACCCACATCACCACCAACATGACCATCTACATCGTCACCCACATCGCCACCCACATCGTCACCCACATCATCACCCACATCACCACACTCGTTGTCAACGTTACGGTGTTCACCATTTACATCAGCACCACCATAATCATCTCCGCCGTCAAAGTTACGGCAGTCATAACGAACATTATGACCTTCGTTGTCATGCGGAGACCACTGACTATATGGAGGAGAACAACGTATTGGTTCAACTTCCTCCACTGTACGTAAAGTTGGATTAGAGGCAATGATCTCCTCATTAACATCATCTTATGCACTTGATCCTCCTATAACACATCTTGGTTGGTAAGTGGAACTAAGTTTGTCCATGAGTTTTTTTCCTTTACTCCGGGTCATAAGTTTCTTCGATTTCTCTTTTCTACCCGGAGATGCCTCTATCCTCATAATTTCTTCTCTCGGAGAAAAAATCAAGTACAAATTTAATTTAGCAGAATTACAGAAAAGGTGCTTCGTTAACTCCCAATCTTCTTCATCTGATAATGTCACTATCACGTTATCTATTTCTTGGTGCTTAATCTCAAAAATATCAGTGTGCCGATCCAACTTCAACTTCTTACCAATTTTGTCGAGTAGTTACTCAAACGAAATTGCCCTATCCACCATTATTGGTTTCCCCGAATCTCCACTCCAATGCAATTTATCATCGATTTGGCGTGTAAATTCACCGCCATATAGAAGAACTACTATAAGTTTGTCCATTCCTACAAGTAAAAACAAAAATTAATACACAAGCTATCTAAATAAAAAAAATGCATTAATAAGGACAATACTGCCAGGTTGGAGTGTGGCGTGTGCAAATATCCACACGCCACACGCCATGAAGGTTTTTAGGCGTGTGGCGTGTGGCTAGAAAACTTGCCTCACGCCATGAACGTTTTTCGGCGTGTGGCGTGTGGCATGAAGACACGCCACACGCCATGCTTATATTCATGGCGTGTGGCGTGTCTTCTTGCCACACGCCACACGCCAAAAAACGCGAACTCCAGTTCGTTTCGTTTGAGCAATTTTTGTTAACTACTTTGCTAAAAAATACATCAAAACTTCAATTAACTTGCAAATGCTTACCTTTTATGTTGTTTTTCCTCCTTTTCTTTGTTGATTTGAGTGAAATTTGTGTAAATTGGTTTAGGGGTTGGATTTTTAGAGAGAAATTTGATTTTGGGTGGGTTGATTTTGAAGTTTTTAAAATTTTGGGGTATATTTGTTAAAATTTGATTTAATTAGGAAGAGTTAATTAAATAAGATTAGTTGGTTAATTAGTATTATGGCATTTGAGTAATTGTGGTTTTGTGAAATGGCATTTTTGAAAATTTTGTTTTATTTTATGGCATTTTTGAAAATCTTTGAAATCTGCAAGTGTGGCCTTATGAATCATGAAAATGATGTGTGTTTGAAAAAGGAAGCAGAGTCTGTCTCATTTGAAAAAGGACATGCAAAATTGTTGTTGGGATTCTGAAAATTATTACTCCTACTTTTCAAGATTCTCTGAAAAGCCCATGATCATTAGTTATTTAAATTAAAATTTTTAATGATTTTATTTTTTAATAATAAAAGATACTTTATTGGATTATAGTCTCACATCATTTGTTCATATATTACTAATTTTATCATTAGTAAAATCAATACAAATCAAGACATAAAACTAGATTTTTTTTTTTTTTAAAGCAATCACATTTAAAAGGATTGTCTAGCAGGTGATCATATGATATTAGGATTTGATCCATCTCCATATCCACATTTATTTAAAGAGGAAATTGCACTTTTCATACCAAACTTTTACCTACTTTATATATTTCATACCACATCTTTCAGAATAACACATTTCATACCAAAATCGATCAACCTTTTTCAATTTTGGTACCACCGTTAAATATTGGATGGAAATGACACGTCTCTCAGGAAAAAAAAAAAAAAAAAAAAGGAAAAAAAAAATTCGCGAAGAAGATGATGAATAGTAACCTAAATTTTAAAAATTGGGGATTTCTTCAATACTTGATGAAAATGGATGAGGTTGGTGGCAAAAGAACCGCAACACCAAGGGGAATGAACGGCGGTAGGTATTAGACGGTGGTTCGATCTCCTCCGCCGGCGGCGGAATAAAAACGGAAAACGTTAAAATTCATAGATTTGAAATACAAGTGACGGGATGGATCTGAAACAACGTAATAGTGTATTATCTTTGTAGAGGAGGTCAAGACGAACCTGTAGCCACCAAGGAGAGGTTTAATGGTGGCCGGAGTCACCGGGAAATTGAAAATTACGTGGATGTGGTGGAGGTGGTGGAGATGGTGGAAAATAATTGCCAAAATCCCCCCTGACCAATTGCAAATATCCCCCCCTAAGAATTCAAAATTGTGACTTAACGGACACGTGCGGCGCACGTGTCCTTTCCATCCAATATTTAACGGTGGTACCAAAATTGAAAAAGGTTGATCGATTTTGGTATGAAATGTGTCATTATGAAAGGTTTGGTATGAAATGTATAAAGTAGGTAAAAGTTTGGTATGAAAAGTGCAATTCCCTCTTTATTTAAATATTAAGCAATTTACCTCAGAAAAGTATAACTAACATAACGAGGCAATTGTCATATTTATTATAACACAGAAGGTAAATTATCATATTAGTAAAAGGACATATTATCATATTAGTAAAGTTTAATATGGTTTTTTTGCACTTTGCACCCTCGAAACATGGAAAATAGGCATTTTGCATCCCCAAAATTTAGATTTAACACTTAGCATCCTCAAAATATGAAAAATGCAGCAATTTGCACCCTCGTTTATTTTCAAGCAAAAATTCCAAGGTAAAATAGGTAATTCAATAGTATTAGCTCTTTGCACCCACAAAACTTGAGAATTTTGCACTTTGTACCCCCAAAATATAATTAACACTTAACACCCTTTATTTAAGAATAAATCAGCAATTTTCACCCCCGAAACATAATAAATGAACACTTTACACCCTAAAACACAAAATTAACACTTAACACCCTCAAATTTAAAAAACCCAAACCCCTCATTTTTTTTCAAGGTGCCCATTTAAATATTTCATGGAACATCACCGTCGGACTTTATGTCAATTTTTGTGACCAACTTTCCAATAGCCCCATTAATTCTGACAAATTGTTTTTTATTTTTTTATTTTTTATTTTTTATTTTTGATAATTTTATGGACTAGTGTACATATGAGAGCAGAAATGATCTAATCTGAGGCAAGGGTTGTGGTCGTTATATAAATTGCAAGTAGCAACTTCGTTATTAATAAATGTGAATATATATAAGTGTAGGCAAGTCCAATGCAAGAATGTAAAATTGAGTAAGCAAAATGCATTATAAAAATTCAAATAGTGTTTTGCATATTCAAAAAAAGTCTTTCACTCCAATGCATGTGTATGCAAAATGAATATGCATTTAATTTTCATTTTTATTTTATTTTATAATCTATTATATTTATGAATTCATTTTTTTCCGAGAACTTTAATAAATATTAAAAAATATTAAGTCAGTTGAAACATTCAAATTTAAAACATTATAAATTAAGCAGCAAATTCAAATCTTGAAAAACTTGAAAAATTAAATTTTAAAATGCAAAAACTTTTAAAATTTCAAGTTTTGAACAATATAAATATTCAGGAACTTTCAGATCTCAAATTTTGAAACTCAAATAGACTAAAAAAAATCAAATTATTTAAATTAAAAAAATTATTTAAATTAAAATCTCAAATATAAATATATAATTTAAATCAAATTTGATACAATACGAAATGACTATAAATAATAATATTATAATCTTATCTCATAAGTTGGTAGTTATTTGCTCACTATTTATTCCCTCCAATTTTTTCATCCCCATTTCTCTCTCCTCAAAAGTTTGTAAATATAGGATTCCAAAATTGAAAATGTAAAATAGATATCAATTTCCTTATCCCCATTGGAGTGGAAAAAGTACAAAAAAATATATATATATATGCAAATTGAAAGTTAGAGTTTTGCATTCATATTTGCTTACTTGCATTGGACTTGCCCTTAAGAAAAAATGGAAGCATTTAAGTCAATAACAACAATTGACACTACCTTCTAGGTATTATATATCACTATTGTTTTTTTCAAAATAAATGTTAAGTAAATCACTAGTAGGAGTAAGTGGTCACGATATATATAGTGCATGTTGGCGTCACCTTTCATCGATATCTCATTTTTTTCTACCCCTAATTTATAGTTTTATTTTATTTAAAATCGGTTTGGGGTCTGATTGTTTGGTATTTGAGAGAGTATTTTGGGAAATAAGGTGGTGTAATTGTTTTTGGAAGAATTTAGGTTGTAAGACTTTATGTCAAATAATGTTTGTTATTTGAAATAAGTTGTGTAAGAGATATATTACTTTAGTCAAATGAAAGTAGAGTTTCTAAAGATTTATGAGAGTAGTTTAAGAAAATTGAGAGAAGATAAATTCATTTCAGAAGATAGAAATGATGTTTGTTTCGCTTTTCCCTAACATGAATTTTTTTTAGAGGTACGTAGCAAACAAACTGACCCTTGTGTTTTTCCATACGTGAAATTTCTTAATGCTACATTACTCTTTCACCTAAAATAATACGAGTAGAATTTTTTTTTAGTAGATTACATTCATGAAAAGTTATTTCAATCATTGTTAAAGTGTAAAGAATTTAAACAATACGAGACCCTTTTTTTTAATGAAATATATGTTTGTCTTTCAGGGTAACTAACTAATATAAGAAAAGCTTAGGGAAAATAAAAGAAATGAAAAGGCTAAGAAAATGACTTGTGCATGATTTATAATATGTAATCAGATATGTGTATAAATTAAAATAGTCACCTATATCCAATTATATAAGTTGACAGAATTCTATAGTCCATCTAAATAAAAGAAACTATTTTGTGTATCTATTGATTTCACCCACCATAAATAAAATCAACATAGTTGCATGTAGTACAGTCCCAAATGTACAGGATTACCGACAGGTATATATGAAGATTTACCTATTCTTAATTTATTCGTAGTTCATGCCCAATTTTTATTTTTTTATAACAAACAACAAAAAAAAATTTCAAGCTTTTTATTCCAAATTATTCAGATTTAAAGGTGGATGGGGGAAATTCTTGCTCAGATCGGGTCTGATCGAACCCAAAACAATTACATTTCAAGTGTAATACACTTGCTTTGAGATTGGATGTAACTTCTTGAAAAGTGATCAATTACAAAGTGAGTACAATATATTTACTTGATGGTTGGATGAGTTTAATCAAATTAGGCTTGAACAAGAATTTTCCGTGGAGGGGTTGATGACTTTTGCTAAATTGGGATTAACCCAAAAAATAAAAAATAAAAAGAAGGGGGAAAGGTCGTGATTCACTTTAATGGGCTTGATTAATTCTCCAATATAATAAACCATTTGGTTGGCCCATTCACAGGGTCTCAATAAACTACAATTTCAAATATTTATGTATACAAATTTAAGTAAAGTATTTAATATTTGATAAAAAAAAAATTATAAACTGGAAGTAGGGCTATTAACTGGGTCAGTTTCAGATCCGTTTTTATTTATGTCGGATTGAACTTAGGTCGAATCCGATCTTGTTCGGATCTAAACTTCTCTGCTTAAATGGATCTTGGTTTGATCAGTCGTATATCGGATCTAATAAATATTTTATTTTCGCTAGTAATTTTTATTTAATTTATCTTACATGCTCAAACTTTTTAATAGGAGAATTTATGAATGAATTACAAACAAATTTAAATTTATTAAATAAGTAGGAGATTAACGTGGAAAAAAAATAAAAAAAAAATTACTATGTAAATGGTTAATGATAAGAAGATCATTAGTGATATTTACTCAATTAACAACAAATCTTAATTTTCGAAAAGCAGCTCAGTAGATAACTCGGAGCCTCAAGGCCCAAATGAGGCCCAAATGAAGCCCATGTATCTGGACTAAAATTTCGGACGTTCCGAATGAATTCGGCATCCGTGACTCCCAAGGTAAATTGATCCATTATCCTTGTTGAATCTATTTTATCAATAAAGCAATAATTTCTTTTAATATGGATCAATCAACCAATGGAGTTCAAATAATTATAAACCAATAAATAATTTAATTATAAGTTCAAAAGATTTTTTCAATATATCTTTTATAGCTCTCATGCTCTCATCTTCGATTTCAATTATTTTTTGACCTAATTTAAGCACGGGTAAAATTTATCTAAATTCGATCATACAAATGTAATATGTATGTACGTCAGGTTCCTTTAATCTTAGAGTTGATCAAGTTGACAATTGACAATAATATCTCCGTTAAATTGATAACTCTGACCTTCTTTCGTTGGCCGATTAGCCGGGTTCAACTATTTTAACATACCCTCGTTATTTAAAATATTTATAGTATTTAAATTTAATACTCCATAATTTAAAAATATTAGGATAAAATATATAAAAGAAATAGAACATATTTAAAACTTTTGTATAAAAGTAGAGTATTTATTAGATAAGTTATGAACAATGCATGATGGCTGCACTGATATTTTTGCACTTTGATTCCCTTTTGAAGCCATACAAAAATCAAACATCCATTTCTTGAAAATTGAAATATATTCAAGTACTAATAATTAATTACTATTTATATTCATATCTGGCGCCAGGGCATATGGTTTTCAGAAAATTTCTATTAAAGACTCATTTTTATCTCAATCATGTTGAATTTCTTTTTCTTTAAAGTACTTCTTTTTCATGTTTAGTACTATCTTTCAGCCAGGATTTATTTATTTATTTTGCAATTTGTGAGAAAATGCAATTAATCTTTTCTTTTGAGTCATTTACTTCTAAGTATTAATGATTAATCAGATCTCATTGGACACAACGATATAATTGCAAGGCAAGAATTGAGGCATAAAAATGAGATAAATGAAAATAGACAAATTGCAATTTCGGTCCATAGGTTCGGAATATCAGCATTTTCAATCGCATACCTTATTAAATTGTACTTTTCGTCCAAATGTTTTGAAATATCTTACACTTTTTGTCCCTTTCTTTATAATATTGCATTTTCGTCTCTCCTTTTAAATAAAATATGTTCACTTTTGGTCCTATATAATCGTCTCTGTTTAGAACTTTTTATCCCATAGAATTGTATTAGTTTTGTATTTTGGTCCGCGACCTAACTTATAATATATTTTAAAAAATTTGGAGTAAAACCGAAATCTTATAAAGTGTGAGACCAAAAGTGCTTAAAATCCAATCTTATGAGACAAAAAAAAAATAATAACTCATGATAGAACATTATTTACATTATCCATATAAATAAAGTATTATGCATGTACATAATTTATTTATTTACTTATTAAATTCATATATTCACTCCATTCATTTAAATCAAGATTCTTTAATTAAAATCAATTGAAGATTCTGATCAACCGGATAAAGGGAAAGAATTGAACATTCTTTTCCTACTTTTACTGTTCTTTTTCATCTCTCTTGTCATTTTCATGTTCTTTTATTTCATTTTTTTTTTTTTTTTGAGATGGTGAATACATTGTTACATCAAACATTATATCGGATCGAAACTATTCCAATGATAACAAAGTGAACTAATTACTAGTATTAAACTAGAGAAAGGCTAGTATGAAACTAGAGAAAATACCCACATTCGTGGGAGTTGAACCCATGACCTCCTGGTCATGGAGCCTCATCCTTAACCACTTGGCTAAGGCCTCATCGGCTCTTTTATTTCATTTCACCTTTGCTTTTTTGGGTTAAGATACAATAATTTACAGATGGTCCTCAAATCATCTAATATACAAATTCCCATTTTTATAAAACTTTTTTTATACACTTACCTGAAGATTTTCGTAATAATAAAAAAAAAAAAAAAAACAAAGGAAGGAAAAAAAAAAACTGTGTTGAAGTGGGCCTATTATACATATCCATATTAGTAGTAATAATTATTTATTAGGACATTCCACTAAGGACCAGCAGGCCCAATTCAAAGCATACATGATAGGAAGGTCCCACATGGGGCTGTTATATAATTGGTCGGATTCTGGTCCGATCAGACTCGTCCTGATCCGATTTCATTTATATCGGATCGAATTCTGTCAGATTTGAGTTTTGTTCAGGTAGTGCTCGGATCTAAATTTTTCGAATCCAATGGATCTTGGTCGAATTTGATCAGATATCGGGTATTTTTTAGGATCCAATAAAATTTTTATTTAAAAAATTACATTAATATTTTTTCCTAAAATAAGTTTATTAACTTTACAATTTAATTTAATTTTTGCTCACATATTCTAACATCATTTACTAATATTCATGAAAATATCAGTTTAGATAAATTTATAAATAAATTATAAATTGCTATCTTCTTAAATTGATAATGAAATGTTATTAATGATACTTACTTCTATAAAATATTATATATATATATATATATATATATATATATAATGAAATATTATTAATGATACTTAATGAATCAGATAGAACTAAACCCATATTCGCCCCATGCGTTTTAAATTACGGATCTTTATAATAAGATAAGTTCATCGAATCTCTAATCAAATAATTATCCTAATAAATCATATTGGATTCGAACGAATCCGGATTGAAATTCGCCTCATTGACAGCTCTATCCCAACCCCAAACCCTCCACACATGCACATGTAGGGAAAGTCAATAAAAAAAAAATTATAAATCAAATAAATTGGATGACATTTGTAATTTGAGTTTTTTATTTTTTTTCTAGTTTAATACTAATATTTGATAGTGGCTTGTTGCTTGTAATTATTTATATATACTTGGACCATTATTTAAATAATTTTTGATGTAATTATTGATAAAGAATGTATTATAAAAAAAAATTGGACGACTATAGTGTATTTCATAAATATTCTTAAAATCAGTGTAAGATCAAGTGTAATTATAAATAAATAAATTATATAAAATAATTTTTTTATATAACTAAGTATGCTAATAGTGTATGTCGTCACGGGTTCAATATGACAATACACGAGTTAATAATATATTCACAGTTTCATTCTTATACATGAATTCTCGTCTAACTATATAAAATATTAATTTTTTTTTATGTACTATTAGTATTTAATTTGCTAAGCTAGTGTGGACCTAACAAATATCCTGAATTGTGATATTACTAGCAATTATGAGAACATTGTCGTTGAGGACCAGTAACCTTATAAAGCAAGCCCAATTCAAAGCCCATCTCCTCCAACTCCCAAACCCCCCCCCCCCCCCCAACCCAACCCAACCAAACCAATCAAGCACACACAAGAAATATTTGTACAATCAATGACGTGGTGCAGCAACAAACGGTTGAAATTTGTCAATTGAGTCGGCCTATTCGAAGTTCGATGACTCGATCTGATTAAATTTGACCCGAACTTAATTTAACTATGAATCAGACTGATTTTGAGCAATTATATTAAAACTGGAAAATTTATGAACTGAATTTAATATTAAGGTAAATTACGGATACCCCCATTAGGTAAGACCTAATTACAAAAAATTTCCTCACGTATTGGGTATAACAAAAATCCCTTTCAGATTTGTAACATTCTTACAATTAACCCCTTGTCCCTAAAATGTTCTAATTTGTCCTTGAAAGTTATTTGTAATGTTTATTATATGTTATTAATTTTAAAATCTGGGTGTTAATTGTTATATCTTGTAAATTATAAAAATAATAATCATATATTTACCATCAAAATAATTGATAATTTCCCATATATTTTAACAAATATTTCAATTTATTATACAACGTAAACTTTAATAAATTAAAATATTATTTATAATACAATATAATTTATTAAATTTACTAATTTATAAAGTAAACTCATTTAACTAATGTGTAAACAATTCATATTTAGAAAATATAGTATTAAAATTCTATTTAATTTAATATTTTACAATTTAAATTTCTAATAAATATATAAATACCTTTTTCTTTTTTACAATACTTATTAAAACTTATAGGCAATTATCAAAATTTTATCAATTATTCTGGTAGTAAATATATAATTATCTCTTTTCTAAATTATAAGATATAATAATTAGATCTCAAGTTTAAACTTTATAAGAAATTACAAACAATACAAATAACACCAAGAGCAAAATTGGAACATTTTAGGGGTAAGAGAACCTGAGAAAAATTCTTGTAATACCCAATACGTAAAAGTAATTTTTATAATTAAGCCTTGCGAGGTATTCAAAATTTACCCTTAATATTTTTCATGTATTGTAACACGTTATACATACAACAACAGATACACCAAATAATTTTTCCACATAGGCGCCAACCACCAAAAAGAAGATAAACTTGTCGCCAAGTAGGAAGAGAGTGACGTTCATTAATTAACATTAATATAAGGCGCGTTTGTGTGGTTGACATATAATTGATATTGTACAAAGTGTAAATGTACACAGCTTGTGTGTATCAATGTGGGACACTTCAATCATAGATTTCCCAATTTGGCTTCCAATCTTAATGTGCATATGGCCTGAGGGTGCTTCAGATTTCATGAAAACTTTTAATAGTTTTTTCAGAATATGTTTCAATGTATTTGTATGCACAAAACCCCATGTAGGGTGTACTACTACTAGCCAATGGTGCCCATCTCCTGTCTTGGATATATCACTTTGTACCCTAAAAATAGGTTCGTTTTCACTTAGCACTTTCGAAAAAATTTAATAGCAGATTGTGCACTAGAAATCGTATTCACTACAAGGAATAAAAGCGGTGGTGAAAATCTCAAAAGCATTGCCGAAACTCAACTACCATGACTCCATAACGATTTCTATGGATGGTATGTGGAGAGGTGGTGGATGTATTTTATCAATGGTGGAAACATCGACCGCGTCATCCACCACAGTACAACTGCACGTGTCGTGGTGGATGTTTCTATCGCGGCTGCAAATCGTAGCTTGTATTTTGCAATAGTCAATATTCTAATTCCCTGTAGTGAGTTTTGCTTCACTTTGCAACCTACTAGTTTTTTTACTCATTAGACTAACTGTTGGGAGGGGGTTTTAGTCCATTTCCCTCCAAAAACAACATCAATTGAGTGACATGTGCGAGTAAGGGTAAATTTGACAAATTGCCCCAAAAATAACATTGAAAAATAATAGAAGTAGTTTTATTTGAAATCTTAAAATATTTGAATTAAATTTTACGAGATGTTATTTTTCACTCGACGAATTCAAATTCAGAGCAAGATCGTCGTCAAATTATTCGGAAAAAAAATGTGATATTTATGTTAGAAAGCCCCTAAATTGTTAATATTTTAAAAAATGGGTGTAGAGGAGGTTGATGTTTAGGGGTAGAAAAGCACTATAAGAGAGTTGTTGATTTTTGTTGGAAATTTTGGAGTGAAATAACCTACTTTACTATTCGGGGATGGAGAAAATTTAATAATTTGGGTGATATATATTTAACAGGAACAAACTAAAATGTATACTTTCTCAACGCCGAGTCAAATGACCGTAAAAACAAACAGGGTGCAAAGTGGATCAAAAATATGATTTCCAAGATACAACCTGTTACTTTTTAGATTTCAAGGGCGCGCAAAGTGTAAAACGAGCTTATTTTCAAGGTGTAAAGTGGGATTAAACATATGGAGGAAATTGTAGTATATACTTGACAAAAATATACTTTTAGTCACGCAACAGTGAACCTTGAACCCTTTTAGTTCTAATTTTACTAAAGCGCACTTTTGGTTTTAATTTAGGATAAATTACGAATACCCCCTCAGGTAAGGTATAATTACAAAAATCACCCTCACATATTGGGTACTACAAAAATTCCCTTCAGGTTTGTCACCTTCTTACAATTTTTGCCCCTTAAAATATTCCAATTTTGTCCTTGGGTGTTATTTGTATTGTTTGTAATGTCTTATAAATGTTAAAACTTGGGACCTAATTATTATATCTTATAAATTAGAAAAAATAATAATTATATATTTACTAGTAGAATAATTGATAAAATTTATAATTGCCCATAAATTTTAATAAAATTGCAAAAAAAAGGGTATTTATATATTTATTAGCAATTTAAATTGTAAAATATTAAATTAAAAAGAACTTTAATAATATACTTTATAAATATGAATTGCTTACACATTAGTTAAATAAATTTATTTTATAAATTAGTAAATTTAATAAATTATATTGTATTATAAATAAGATATTTTAATTTGTTAAAGTTTATAATGTATTATAAATTGAAATATTTATTGAAATTTAAGAGAAATTATAAATTATATCAATTATTTTGGTGGTAAATATATAATTATTATTTTTATATTTACAAGATATAACAATTAACACCCAATTTTAAAATTTATAACATATTATAAACATTACAAATAACTTCCAAGGGCAAAATTGGAACATTTTAAGGACAAGGGGTTAATTGTAAGAAGGTGACAAACCTGACGGGGATTTTTGTAATACCCAATACGTGAGGGTAATTTTTGTAATTCGGCCATACCTGAGGGGGGTATTCGTAATTTACCCTTTAATTTATTAAACTATTTGCACTTTCAGTTACAATTAGTGATGCAAGTTTAATTAATAATGATGATAAAATCTATTATCGCACTAATTTAGTGACGATTTTTTCTTGTGGTCTAAAAAAATTTTTATTTTCTAAAAATTTATAATACATATTTATATTCAATTTTTTCTCCCACATGTTGTCCTTCATCCCTTATAAAGAATTGTGATTCTCAATTAGGGGTGTTATTGAGTCAGAATAGTGTCGAACGACATAATATTCAAGTCTGATTTGAATGTTATCGAGCTTGAAATTTTGTGCTTGAGCTTGGTTTAATTGTTCAATAAGCCGAGCTCAAATGAGCTTTATCAAACGAGCTCGAACCGAGTATTGAGTAGCTTGATATTTTACATGTATTTTATCAATTTTTAGCTTATCGAGTTGAGCTCTAGTCGAGCTTTAAAAGTTATCGAACGAAAAATAATGTTCAAGCTTGTTTGATTTGTGTGACGATAAAATTTAATTAATACCTACTGGTTACAATAAAATTAAAAATGAAATCAACTAATTAGAATTTTTTGCCAAATCAGATTTATAATAATAAAAAGAGTGATTAAGAATCACAGATTTACGATGGCCGGCGAACAGAAGCTAGGAATGTTTTCTCTAATCTCTCGTTCGTTGGAATTGGAGAATCAATTGGAGAGTACATATATATATATATATATCAAATACCCAACCTAAATGGAACAGAAAAGAATTAGGGCATATATTATATTTAGGATTTTCAAGTCCGATAGATCTCCTGAGTTAAAAAAAATCCCCCCTTTTAGATCCTGTATGTTTGTCACTTAATCAATTTTAGTCCTATATGTCTTTAGTCATCGGATTTAGTCATATATTTTATCTTGTTTAACACATTCAGCCCTTCCGGCCATTTTATCTTAAAAAATGACTTGAATAATTATGGAGGGATGGAATATCAAAAACTTATAACACCATCTTTTTATGTGATTTCAGTATGTTTTGGCGGTTAGTTACAATAACTTAACGAGAATGCTAGATCGATCCGGCAAATAAATCAATTTAAGACATAAAATACTAATGATTTGATACCACTAATTATTTATTACAATTTTTAAGGCATTAATATAAAGATGACTGAAGTTTCACTTTTTTAATTTTTACCTAACTAAAATTTCCCAAAACTCAGAGGAACAAATGAAAAATAACGGAGAGAGTATGATTCTTACTAAAACGAAAAAAGAAAAAAAAAAAAAAAAACGCAACATGAACATATCCAATCATATATTTTAATGTTTATAAAGCATCTTGTACTGAAATTACCCCAAAAAAGCACCTTGTACTGCTCATTAGCTGCTAATTAACAATTATCCATTGCATTAGCATTTTAGCAACATTTCACAATCGAATGACCCCTCAAATTCCTAATCTTATTTGTTGTTAATAAAAAGGTTTACATCCAACATAACGCTAAATGCAAGAAACTCTAATTTATTACGTGAAATTTACACAAAATTATTGTATAAAAAATGTTTATTGAGTTTGATTAATTCCCCTATACTATTAGATTTTTGACATGAAACTCCAATTTTGTAGTATGGTTTTCTTTTGGTCGCTTCCCCACTTAATGGCATGTTAAATTGGTGAGATATAAATGAAATCGGTGATTAAGAAAACATGGGTTAAATCCACTAAAAAATTATTTAAGTCGATTAAATTAGTGAAAAATTGTTAGAAACAATGAAAATGGTTAAATTGGTCAAAGTGTACATCGGTAAAAAGTTGTGAAAAACATGGTGATTATTTGCATGAAACAATAAAAATTTATATTGACAAAGAATGATAATTTTTTGAATTATAACTGTATTTTACATAATCTAAATTCTAAATATATATATATATATATATATATATATTACATAATAATAAAGTCACACCGGTTATACCGATCGAATCAGTGAACGGCCCGATCTAACCGATCGAAGCAGTAACTGGTAGGTTTTCCTGTTCAATGACCGGTCCGATTTTAAAAAAATTGCTATTAGCCATAGACCGGTCAAGACGTTCTCTGATCAAAGCACCATCCTCTCTAGCATTCTCTCTCCGTTGAAACCCAGATCAGTGAAACACACATTATTGATCATCTCATTAAACCGATTGCAATAATTCCAACTAGCGATTCGACCCCCAAGTTTCTCAAACGAACAATATACTATGCATTTTTTCAAATGTTATCATTAATTACTCAACACAAAATATTATAGGAATATTATTCTTTGCAAAATATTATCGTCACATTATTTTATTTGATGAAATGTAGCTAATATATAATATTGTACCATTTGTTATGATAATATATATATGTGTGACATGGTAATAATTTAATGAATACGAGGGCGAATAGTAAGTTGCCAAAGTAAATAATAAGGGGCATTATTGAAAATTCTAGAATTAGGAGTGAAATAAATTAAGTACATACACACGCGCACAAACAGGGCCGAAGCACATGGTAGCAAAACGAGGAAACCCAAAGGTCAAAAGTACAAATCTTGGTCCAAAGTGGGCTTCAATCAATCTGCTGAATACTGAATCCCGGTGAAAAAATAAAGATCAATCTTGACCGTCCATTTTCTGACACTTCTGATTAGGACAATACAGTCACTCCGACATCAAAATAAGGCAAAATTGCAAAAATCGTCTTAAATTAATCATTGATTTTGGATTTTTGTCCCAAACTTTTTAACTTGGTGAATTTGGTCCCGTAATTTAATATTTTTTTGGAATATCGTCCCACCGTAATTATAAGACGGAAATTGCACATTTGCCGATCAATTATCACATGGCTGCTTAAGTATCATGACATAGTAAATTTTAACATGAATAATTACATAATATTGCAGAGTTCGTCCCAAACTAATTAAAAGATTTAACCGTCATTTCCATTAAATTAGAAATTTAATATTGGGACTAATTTCATACAAAATGGTAAATTATGGGATGAAATTTGGAGAGTTGATATAGTTTGGGACGAAAAATCAAAATTAGTAATTAGTTTAGGACGATATTCCAAAAAAATATTAAATTACGGGACGAAATTCGCCAAATTAAATAGTTCGGGATGAAAATCCAAAATCACTAATTAATTTGGGACGTTTTCTGTAATTTTACCTCAAAATAAATACTTCTCAGCCCTCTCCCCCCTTTCTCTCTACAAATTAAATTACTACTATTATTAATCCCCTACATAGTACTAAACTTTATATAAAATATTGTAATTTAATTTTGTTTAACTCGTTAAGGAATGGCGATTTAAAACCAAATATGGAACTCGTAAACCCGCCTCGTCCCGTCCCGTTTCGCAATAATTTGAATACCCGGTTTTCGGATTCCCAAATTATTATTGGGCGGGTTTTGGATGAAATGTGCCAATATCAAAATTTTGCTATACCCATATTTTTAACCCAAAACCGTCTCGTGCCCACCCCTACTCTTTTTATATTTTTACATTTTTCCTTTTTTTTTTTCCCTCATAATAATATCCTTATTTGATTTCAGCATTTTCAGAACGGTGTTTAATAAGTTACCAATTTGAATTCTTTAGATGTTTGGTTATATATATTATACATTATAAAAATATAGGGAACCTCTGGTACAATATTATTTATTGGGGGATGGAAGTGTAGAAAAATTAACACAAGGGACCATAAGATAAAAAAAAAATAAAGCGTGAGTCACACGCCACGCGCACAAAGAAGAGAATGGGTCAGAGGTTTCTCTTCTGCCTCTGCCTCTACCTGAAGAAAGGAGTAATAATTTTCACCTTTTTCAAATCCCAAAATGCCTTTTCATGATTCTCCCTAGTTACACAGGGCATCTTTGCAGAATTCACTATTTACAGCTTAACAATAGCTGGCAATCATATTCATTTTTACTGTTTCAATTCATATATATTGAGTCTCTTTATATTCCTACTCTCCACCACCTCAAGCCCATCAGCCACTAGCCCCACCTCCGAGTCATGATCATAGACACACTCCCCCCTCCCCAAAGAGGAGTCATACCCACCCCCCACCAGCTCCCAACCATACTCCTCCTCCTCCGCCCTCTCCAAACTATCCACCACCAACTCCCATCCATCCTCCTCCACCACCGTCTCCCAAGCATGCTACTCCTCCTCCGCCACCTCGTCACGTTCACCCACCACCAACTCCCAACCATCCTCCACCCTCCCCAAACTACCCACCTCCTCCGAGTCACGTGCACCCACCACCGTCTCCAAAGCATGCTCCGCCACGTCATGGCCACCCACCACCAACTCATCATAAGGAAGAGAGAATATTGTCTTATACATGTATATTGTCTCATCATCTAGGAAAAAGCACCCCAGCCCAAGCAAATCCATTGGGAACCTCATTTCCACTTCCATTGGGGCTGGATTTACTTGGGCTGGGGTTGCTTTTTCCTGGACATGAGTTGGGTAAACAAACTAAACATCATTAATAATCATATTATCATTAATTTTTTACATAGTGATTTTTTTGTATTTGTTTTTCAAGTTAGTTCCTACTATTTTTATTAATTTGTTTGTAATTCGTTCATAAATTTATTTTTATGCATATTTTGAATACTAGAAAAAAGTTTGAGCATGTAAGATAAAATTAAATAAAATCGTAAAACTAGCAGATTAGTTTTTGGGTAAAATTACTGGTGAAAATGAAAATTTTATTAGATCCGATATACGACTGAATCAAACCAAGATCCATTTGAGCCGAGAAGTTTGGATCCGAACAAGATTCAGATTCGACCTAAATTCAATCCGATTAAATGAAAACGGATCTGAAACCGACCCATTTAATAGCCCTACTTCCAGTTTATAATATTTTTTTTTTATTAAATTTGTATACATAAATATTTGGAATTGCAATTTATTGAGACCCTGTGATTGTGATGGGCGAACCAAATGGTTTATAATCATATTGGAGAATTAATCAAGCCCATAAAGTTAATCACTACCTTTCTTCTTTTGTATTTTTTTTTTGTTAATCCCAATTTAGCAAAAGTCATCAGCCCGTCCACCTTCAAATCTGAAGAATTTGGACAATGGACTAAATTGCAAACTCCAAATTTTGAGTTTTGAATACTGGAGTCTCCAAATCACTATTCATTTGTTTTAATTAAAATATTGTTCCAAAATATTTCCTTTTTTTATCTCTTTCAGTTTTGATAATTACCTTTTACATTATTTATCTTATTAATTATTTCTATTTTCTTTAAATTAATAATAAATGATCGAATTGTTTATAAAACATTAATGTTCGAATTATAATTTTTTTCAACAAGTTTGAAATAATTTTTTGTTGTTTCCACTTCCTTTCCTTATGTATAAAACTTTGAAATAAATTTTTTGTTGTTTGTTATAAAAACATAAAAATTGGGTACGAACTAGGAATAAATTAAGACTAGGTAAATCTACATATATCTGTCGGCAATTCTGTACATTTGGGAATGTACTACATGCAACTATTTTGATTTTATTTATGGTGGGTGAATTCAATATAGGTGACTATTTTAATTTATACACATATCTGATTACATATTATAAATCATGCACAAGTCATTTTCTTAGCCTTTTCATTTCTTTGATTTTCCCTAAGCTTTTCTTATATTAGTTACCCTGAAAGACAAACATATATTTCATTAAAAAAAAGGGTCTCGTATTGTTTAAATTCTTTACACTTTAACAATGATTGAAATAACTTTTCATGAATGTAATCTACTAAAAAAAAAATTCTACTCGTATTATTTTAGGTGAAAGAGTAATGTAGCATTAAGAAATTTCACGTATGGAAAAATACAAGGGTCAGTTTGTTTGCTACGTACCTCTAAAAAAATATTCATGTTAGGGAAAAGCGAAACAAACATCATTTCTATCTTCTGAAATAAATTTATCTTCTCTCAATTTTCTTTAACTACTCCCATAAATCTTTAGAAACTCTACTTTCATTTGACTAAAGTAATATATCTTTTACACAACTTATTTCAAATAACAAACATTATTTGACATAAAGTCTTACAACTTAAATTCTTCCAAAAACAATTACACCACCTTATTTCCCAAAATATTCTCCAAAACTACTCTCTCAAATACTAAACAATCAGACCCCAAACCGATTTTAAATAAAATAAAACTATAAATTAGGGGTAGAAAAAATTGAGATATCGATGAAAGGTGACGCCAACATGCACTATATATATCGTGACCTCTTACTCCTACTAGTGATTTACTTAACATTTATTTTGAAAAAAAATAGTGATATATAATACCTAGAAGGTAGTGTCAATTGCTGTTATTGACTTAAATGCTTCCATTTTTTTTTCTTAAGGGCAAGTCCAATGCAAGTAAGCAAATAGGAATGCAAAACTCTAAATTTCAATTTGCATACATTTTTTTTTTGTACTTTTTCCACTTTAATGGGGATAAGGAAATTGAGATCTATTTTACATTTTCAATTTTGGAATCATATATTTACAAACTTTTGAGGAGAGAGAAATGGGGATGAAAAAATTGGAGGGAATAAATAGTGAGCAAATAACTATCAACTTGTGATATAAGATTATAATATTATTATTTATAGTCATTTCGTATTGTATCAAATTTAATTTAAATTATATATTTATATTTGAGATTTTAAACGAATTTAAATAATTTTTTTTAATTTAAATAATTTGATTTTTTTTTAGTCTATTTGAGTTTCAAAATTTGAGATCTGAAAGTTCCTGAATATTTATATTGTTCAAAACTTGAAATTTTAAAAGTTTTTGCATTTTAAAATTTAATTTTTCAAGTTTTTTAAGATTTGAATTTGCTGCTTAATTTATAATGTTTTAAATTTGAATGTTTCAACTGACTTAATATTTTTTAATATTTATTAAAGTTTTCGGAAAAAAATGAATTCATAAATATAATAGATTATATAATAAAATAAAAATGAAAATAAAATGCATATTCATTTTGCATACACATGCATTGGAGTGAAAGACTTTTTTTTGAATATGCAAAACACTATTTGAATTTCTATAATGCATTTTGCTTACTCAATTTTACATTCTTGCATTGGACTTGCCTACACTTATATATATTCACATTTATTAATAACGAAGTTGCTACTTGCAATTTATATATAACGACCACAACCCTTGCCTCAGATTAGATCATTTCTGCTATCATATGTACACTAGTCTATAAAATTATCAAAAATAAAAAATAAAAAATAAAAAATAAAAAACAATTTGTCAGAAAGTTGGTCACAAAAATTGACATAAAGTCCGACGGTGATGTTCCATGAAATATTTAAATGGGCAACTTGAAAAAAAATGAGGGGTTTGGGTTTTTTAAATTTGAGGGTGTTAAGTGTTAATTTTGTGTTTTAGGATGTAAAGTGTTCATTTATTATGTTTCGGGGGTGAAAATTGCTGATTTATTCTTATATAATGGGTGTTAAGTGTTAATTTTATTTTGAGGGTACAAAGTGCAAAATTCTCAAGTTTTGTGGGTGCAAAGAGCTAATACTATTGAATTACCTATTTTACCTTGGAATTTTTGCTTGAAAATAAATGAGGGTGCAAATTGCTGCATTTTTCATATTTTGGGGATGCTAAGTGTTAAATCTAAATTTTGGGGATGCAAAATGCCTATTTTCCATGTTTCGAGGGTGCAAAGTGCAAAAAAACCATATTAAACTTTACTAATATGATAATATGTCCTTTTACTAATATGATAATTTACCTTCTGTGTTATAATAAATATGACAATTGCCTCGTTATGTTAGTTATACTTTTCTGAGGTAAATTGCTTAATATTTAAATAAATGTAGATATGGAGATGGATCAAATCCTAATATCATATGATCACCTGCTAGACAATCCTTTTAAATGTGATTGCTAAAAAAAAAAATCTAGTTTTATGTCTTGATTTGTATTGATTTTACTAATGATAAAATTAGTAATATATGAACAAATGATGTGATATACATGATTTGTTCTTAAAAGAAGTTTGTTTACTTTTACGATATTATTTAATGTATGGGGCTGGATTAATTGTTTTTCATCTAATAATATATATGAACTGAATTTGATATACATAAATACTAATAAATACCAATATCATTTTTCAAAAATAATTTGACCGGATAAACATGCATTTGGAGAACCTGCCCTGATTCTGGGCTACTACCCTGTTTTCAGCTATATATATCTCTGATCATGTCCCACGTGAAATTTACTCATATCGTATCGTAGTACTTTAATCAAAGCTGCAGTACGTACGTACTATGTTCAAAAGGCGTGGGTCAACGTTTTTATTATACAAAGCACTATTTAATTCAATCTATGGATTCACCTCATAATTCAAAATTAAAGATGATCGACAAGAAATTGATTGAAAAGTTGTGCAGTCTTGATTAATTATTATAATAATAAAAGAAATCTAATCCAAATCCAACATCATTAATTAATTATAATTATAATTATTGTCGCAATGGAATGGAGTATTTGATTCTACTATTACAACAATCCAAAAGCAAGCAGGCATCCATGGCAACTAAAGGGAATAGGTAGCACGAAAAAAGTAAAAATTATTAAACACTAATTACAATGTTACATCAAACACTATATCGAATTGAAACTGTTACAATGATATCAAAGTGAACTAATTACTAGTATTAAACTAGAAAAAGACTAGTATGAAACTAGAGAAATACCCACACTCGTGGGAGTTCATCATTTACTACATATCCGGTTGATCCTAATAATTTAATTATATTGAAGGCCTTAAGAAAATATAATTTAATATTATAAAATTTAATAATATAATTTAATGGTTGACTTGGTCATGCATAACCATCTAGTATACAATTTTTTCGAAATAACGATCGACTCGTATTTTTTTTTAAATTATGAAACATAATTCAAATTACGGAGGACTTGGTCTCACATAACCATCTAATAGACAATTTCTTCGAAATAACGATCGAATCGAACTTTTTTTTTAAATTATGAAAAAATTTCAAATTACGGAGGACTTGGTCATGCATAACCATCTAGTAGACAATTTTTTCAAAATAACGACCGACTCGTATTTTTTTTTGAAATTATGAAACATAATTCAAATTACGGAGGACTTTGTCTCATAGAACCATCTAATAGACAATTTGAAATAACAACCGAATCGTACTTTTTTTTTTAAATTATGAAAAAATTTCAAATTACGAAGGACTTGGTCATGCATAACCATCTAGTAGACAAATTTTTCAAAAATCCGAAAAAATATCAAAATTACGGACACGATAACTAGTCTCTCCGCGGCGGCGAGAATCATTTGAACGGCGAGGATCATTTGAACGATAATATCAAAAATATCAAAAAAAATGATGGGGGTAAAGTGGTAATTTAATGTACTGGCCGATTTTTTTTATTTTTTTTTTAAGAAAACTAATTAAAATGGTAAATTAGGTATATTGTAATTTAATTAAAGTCAATAGTTACCAATTGAGTTTGACCAAGTTACCTAATCAACGGTCCAGATTAATCTGAGCCAAATGAACGGCCCGATTAACCTTCCCGCATGTGAGGGTGTAACTTGAGTGCCTGCACCCTAGAAAAATCCCAGTTACTTTGAATCAAAGTAACTAAGTCAACTGTACTACGAAATTCCGGTGGATTAATTCAATAATAATACGACAAAGGTTATAAGTTAAAAAGTGATAAAATACCCTTGCAAAGCCAAGATAATTAAGGAAATGTTTGGGGTTGATTCTTGATGAAAGCCCTCCAAAAAATAAAAAAACTGCAACATAATGAAAACTTCAGCCTACTCGACGAAATCAAACAAAAAATTGTGGCTTGCCTAAGTGCGTACGTGCCATTTCCAAGTTAGAAGAAATAAGAAATCACCCAATCTTATGTATTATCAGGCAAGATATTTTCTTGGTGAAAATGTTTCAAAATTTATATCGTAAACATATTTTCTTATCTGCTAACCTATGTTACAAAAAAACGTATGCAACATAATATTATAAATTAGCGAAAACACAATTACTGGGCCGAGACACCACGCATTGAACGGTGCAATTACACCCCTAGTATATATATATGGGTAGATTTTTTTCATATCAATTCGTATAGAGATAACGAAAATTTACATAACCAAATATGGTTTACCAAAACTCTAGAAAATTAAGGACTTCCAGTCCTTATTTTTCATATGTGCCGATACATTATGTATACTTCTTCTTAATTGATCACTTGGAAAAATTAGTAATAAATACAAGTGGATGATTGAAAAAGAGGACAAGTTAACATATTTGATTGAAAGGTAAAGTGGGGTGAAAATTGAAATTTATAACGTGTCCTACTCATAATTGAAATAAAAAAATGGATATAAAATCTTGACCTGACCCTGCACGTACTAATAATTAATTGCACTGAACCAATTTTTTTTTTTTTTTTTTTTTTTTTTTTTTGAGAACCCTGAACCAAATTACCTCAGACCTACTTTCCCTTGACATCGACACTCTGATGTGTTAGTATCTAAACAAAGTTATAGTGCACATAAAATTAGGTATATAAGGCCAGGCTAAACAATCAGATCATATTAATTAGGATTTTGCATCTTATAATAATAATATCGGTATCATTTTTTTTTTCCGTGCGAAAAAGTTTGGGTTCGGCTCCGGTCGCCACCACAGGTCAGGGCATGCCTCAGGGACATATCGGTATCATTTGTTTGTTCAACGAAACGGTAAAATCGAGGAGAATAATAAAACTTAGCTCAAGTTAACTACCTAGAACAGTTTAGTGTGTGTAAATGTGATCAAACAATCAGATTGCCACAGAAAACGTGAAAGTCTAAATATATCTAATTATAACAAATTCCAAAGTTTAAATATATTTAAAAATAAGTTTTATGTAGAACAAAGAAAATTTATAAGTAGTAAATTTATTTTTGCTAATTGTGTCCCTATTATATTTCCCATAATTTCTCTTACATACAGAATATTACCTAAAGAGAATTAATACATGTAAAAAGCACTGTGAGTTGGGAAAAAAAAAATTATCCACTGTGAAAAAAATTAATAGATCAATTTACTCTTTCAATTGAAGAGTATAATTCACTCGCCAAAATGGAGAGTGATCATGCAAAATATTTTTGTAACATAAGGGTTAATTAAGTGCAATATTTATCATAACACATGAAGGTAAATTGTCATATTTAGCTCAACACATGGGGTAAATTATCATATTTATCATAACACGGAGATTAAGTGCCACATATGAAGGGGTAGTTTTGTCAATTAATATTTTGTAAGTTTAACTTTTTCAAGAAATTGGTGTGAAACTTTTATTTGGTTATAATTTACAGAGAAGAAAATTGTTTTTTTTTTCTTCTTCAAATTACAATGCGATAAATTAAATATTATGAAAATCATATGGGGTAAATTGCAATTGTTATTTTAGAAGATCGTTACATTCAAACACACAAAATATTTTCTCTTTCTTTCTTGGTTCACCTACAAATTTGTAACCAAATATCTATAGAAAAAAATTAACCATCATTTAAAGCAATGACATATATTTATTCAATGTTTACACTTTGAATTTTAGTGAAAAATAATCAGAAAAATTACAAAAAAGCGAAAGGTTTTTGAACAATTTAACTCGTGTTTCCACTGAGACTTAATCATTATTTCACTGGTTTAACTCATTTTCATCAATATTCTTGAATTTAAACCCTTTAAGATCGACTTCATCGATTTTAATATATTTTTCTTACTAATTACATCGATTTAAATCAATTTAACCGAGTTAACTTGTTTTCCACAACTTTTTACCGATGTACACTTTGACCAATTTAACCATTTTCATTGTTTCTAACAAATTTTCACTAATTTAATCGACTTAAATAATTTTTTAATTGATTTAACCCATGTATTTTTAATCATCGATTTCATTTATATCTCACAAATTTAACATGCCATTAAGTGGGGATGCGACCAAAAGAAAACCATACTACAAAATTGGAGTTTCATGTCAAAAATCTAATAGTATAGGGGAATTAATCAAACTCAATAAACATTTTTTATACAATAATTTTGTGCAAATTTCACGTAACAAATTAGAGTTTCTTTCATTTATCGTTCGGTTGGATGTAAACCTTTTTAGTAACAACAAATAAGATTAGGAATTTGTGGGGACACTCGATAGTGAAATGTTGCTAAAATGCTAAGACCGTCTCCAACAGAACTCTTAAATTCAGACCTCTTATCTTAAAATTTAAGGGGTGAACAGTGTTATACATTCCCACTTTTTACTCAGCACTTCAACAGCTATTTTATATTTTAAAATTCTACTTTTAAATAACCACAACACTTCCCTCCAACAATTCATTTATATTTTTAACAAATTACTTTTAAGTATTATTTATATATAAATAATAATGATATATATTTAGTATTTATTATTTATTGATATAATAATAAAAATCAAATTTAAAAAAATTATTTAAGAAAAATAATATGAATTTAGATGAAATAAATCTGAACTATATTTCGAGATTCGTAAATTTCATTTAATAAGAACTTACATTAAATCATTTTGTAACAAAGTACAAAATAATGTTGTACTTTGTTGCATAAAGTAGAATATACATTTGGCTTTGGACTCTCAAATTTGAGAGTCCAACCTTAAAAATTTAAATGGCCCTTAAATTATAGCATGTCCCTTGGAGCACCATTTTTGTAAAAATCTTATAATTTTTCTTATAATTTGACATATAAGAGCTCCCTTGGAGATGGTCTAATGCAATGGACGGTGGATTTAATTTATTTGGGTGTTGGATTTAATAATTTTTTATCCTCTTATATCAATATGGCATTTATCCAACCCCAATTAATTAAATTCACTGAGGTAGAATCTATATAATTTGAAAATCTTTGTTAAACAAGAATATATGACTAAATCTGACGACTAAAGACACATAGGACTAAAATTGATTAAGTGACAAACATACAGGATTAAAAATTAATTTTGCCAAAAATATATTCCTTCTGATTTTCCCCAAACCGACACAATGTCTTCTAATATCTAAGAGGGAGGAATTTTTTTAACTCAGAAGATCTCTCGGACTTGAAAATCCTAAATATACTATATGCCCTATTCTTTTCTGTTCCATTTAGGTTTGGTATAGTCCAATTCCAACGGACGACAGATTAGAGAAAATATTCTAATTAGTTGATTTCATTTTTAATTTTATTGTAACCAGTAGGTATTAATTAAAACTTTTTTTATTTTATAGTTCTTTAAACTGTGTGCATGTCTCTTGAGATCTTTCCATTTTTTTGTTCGTACCACTTCAATTTTATTGTTAATTTGAACAAGAACATATAAAATTGTGTTTAACAAATTATTTGATTCGCTAAAGTAGATTTTATTATGTAATTTGATGATTTTTGGTTCTTTGGACAAACTCATCCATGAGTTAATCGAATTATTTGGAAATGATAGGCTAAGTATACGGATGTTCGGAAATGACAATATCAGAAATCACAGATGGAAGAAAACAATAAAAAAAGTAATATTGAGAGGCTAACCTAAAAAAGAAATTGATATAAAAAAAAAAATTTAATTCATATATAGATCGTTTCCGTCGAAATGTTTAAACATTTCAATTTTTGAAAATTTACTTAGTTTTCTCTAAATAATGAACTGCCGCCGCCGCCGCCTACTCTCACCACCGCAACTAAATAAAAAACAATGGCTCTGAGAACCTCACACCATTTTAGACACTTTATACTTTGCCGGCACCTGAACGGAGTGAAGCTCACCGGTGAGAGTTCTTCAACTCCCCTTTTATTTAAAAGAAAAAAATTTAACCTAAACCCAGAACCGCCGCCGCCGCCTAGCCCAAAACCACCACCGCCGCTGCAAATTCCCTTGAATATATACATACAACAAAATTGTAATCTCGCCGTGAAAGGCGAAGAAGATGATGAACAATAACTTTTTTTGTTTACCTTCAACCATGGCTGCCCGGTGAAAGGCGAAGAAGAATACGAATAGTAACAGTGGTGGCGGCAGGTGGCTGGATTAGGGTTTGGGAAAGGGGGAGATGAACAGTAACTTCTTTTTCTTGTTTTTTTTTCCTGTTCGGTAATGGGTGGGGGAGGACGCGGGGTAAAGGCTGATGAACAGTAAATTTTTTTCTTACCTTCAACCATGGCTACTCGGTGAAAGGCGAAGAAGAAGATGGACAGTAACAATGGTGGCTGGATTAGGGTTTGGGAAAGGTTGAGTGGGAGAAGGAAGAGAGAATATTGTAATTAATTTTTTTTAAAAGGACATAAATGTCAATTAATAATGTACGTCCTCAATTGGTTGGATCATACATCCGTACACCATTGTATAGTTTATTAAGCTTAATGTACAATCATTTATGCACAATTTTTCATGACTCTTAAACTTGGAAGAGTCATAATATAATGTCCCGTCTAATTGTGACACGGTTACTTTTCATGATTTAAACAGATCTATGTGGCTAATTTTAAATTAAATGGAATACAAATTAAAAGATTGTTTTATACTTTTATTACGTAGGATGGGGTACTGATGAGAAGGCTATTATTTCAATACTTGGGCATCCAATTCAAAGAAAACTGATTAGACAAGCATACGAGGGTTTGTACGAGGAAGATCTTGTGAAACGCCTTGAATCTGAGCTTTCTGGAGATTTTGAGGTTATTAACTAATAGTTTTGTTTGTGATTGTATAACTAATTAAATTTTATGTTGTGCTTATTGTTTTCGATAGTAAGAATTATGAACCCCATGAGAGTCATGTGCCTAAAAAATAATTAAAATAGGTAATTCAACTTTTAAATTAGTTCAAATGTAAAAATTCGAAAATTCAAAAGTAAATTCGAAAATAATTAAACACCACATAAAAGAAATATAATTTTATTCGAAAATTCAACATAGGTGCATTCCTTCTACCTCGGCATGCATTGACGTGCGCAGTTATTTTGATTATGTAAAATACAGTTATAATTCAAAAAATTATCATTCTTTGTCAATATAAATTTTTATTGTTTCATGCAAATAATCAAAATAAGAAAAAGAAGAAGAGCCGTAAAGAAACGTAATGTATTAATTAATTGATTGATGTATAAGTAAAGTGTATAATTATATATATAATAGTAATAAAAAGATATAGATGAGTTCGGATAATTTTTTTATGCCAAATCATACGTATTTAGCTCAACTATAATGGAAAAATTTGAATTACATAACAATTAATAAATCTCTTCCTTTTGTCAAATGAGTGATGTATTAATTAATTGATTGATGTATAAGTAAAGTGTATAATTATATATATAATAGTAATAAAAAGATATAGATGAGTTCGGATAATTTTTTTATGCCAAATCATACGTATTTAGCTCAACTATAATGGAAAAATTTGAATTACATAACAATTAATAAATCTCTTCCTTTTGTCAAATGAGTGTCAGCTACCCTACAAAATTCATGTAGTCATGTTCATCTTTTCACAGAAAATAAATAAATTATTAAATCAACAGCCCTGGCCACTTTTCATTCTTAGTTCAAATCCTAATTTATTCCAACTTTGAAAACAAAAATAAAAACCAGACATATGTTAGTACAAAATTTCAACATATTAAATATTTGATACCACGTAAATGCTTTACAACATTTATAGAAAGTCATTACCAATACATGTTGGCTCAGTTGGTAAGGAACAAGTTTATTCCCCTCAGAAGGTTGTGAGTTCGATTCTCATTATTGACGTGAGAACTGTGTTGGTGGGCGATCTGTAAAAACCTCTATAAACGACCTTTGGTCCCTGATGCATGCCCTAGCCCGTGGTAGCGACCGGAACCGAACCCACCCAAACTTTTGTTGGAATTTACAATTTATATGTGAATAAAATTAGTTGAGAGTAATTAAGGGGTTGCGTCTGTTCGATCTAAAGAGGTACCCTTTGGACCGAAACAATGCAATCCAAACGATGTGTTTCTTGCGAATAGACATTTATGTGCCTATAAATAGGAAACTTAATCTGGCCAATTAAGTATTCCTTTTCAGACAATAATAAAAAATTACTCTCTTCTCTACTCTAAATTTATGTCGAATCTTCTATTTTCTTCGGTTCGCGACACAAAAAAAAAGAAGAAGTCATTAAAGTTTCCAACTGAGTCCCACTGGCGTTACATCTAATTTTAAGTGCACTAAGTAGTCACAATAAATACCAGGAAATGTTGTAAGAGAAATACAAACAAAAAGTCATGATTAAGATGTGGATCGACTTGGGACTTCAGTTTGTTATTCGTTATGTTAGGCTCATATAATAATTATATATACTAGTGATTAATCAGAAGACGAATATAAATATGTTTAATTACAATATAGTAGTTGGCTAGCTAACTACGCCCATTAATAAATTAATTTGTTAATTATTATCTACACTCAAATTTCTAATTACGTATCCCCAAAGTATAAAGTTAAACAGTACATATTATCGTTTGTTCCTATTTTATCAAATTAATATATTTAAGGAAAAAAAATGAAATAACAAAAAATTCAGGTAGTTTTGTAATTGTTGTATAGTTTTATATACATTTGACTTTGATGTAATTTTCCGTTGAACTATTCTTATTACCCATATCGTTGATTATCCAATCCCATAATTTAGATCGGGTATATAAAATATGAAAATGGTTAATTATATCATCTTGTATGATTACGAAGGTTGTTCAACTTCTACTAACATGGATTTGTCTTTAGTTTAAATTTAGTGTTTGATAGTAGTTTATTTTTGTAATTTTTTGTACTAGACGGACAATTATTGAAATAATTTCTGATCTAATTAATGATTGATGATGAGTGTCTTCTTAAAAAAAAAAAGAGTTGGTATTTGATATGAAAATGATTAATTATAAGGTTGGTATTTAATATGATATCCGTGCTCATGCCTTTGTTCATTTACTCGAATCGTACTCGTAAGTCGTTTCATTTCTTAATTCACTTGTGAACTGATTCAACTACTTTTTTTTTTTTTGAGATGGTGAATATATTGTTACATCAAACACTACTAGCTTAATCCCGTGCTATGCACAAAATCATAAACTCATTTTTTTATTTAGTTAGTTACCCTAAGTGGGGATCGAGATATAACACGTTACCCACTTGTATTTACGAAACTTACCCGAATTCCCTTGTATTTTAAAAAATATTTAATATAATCTATTTTCTTCCATGAGAGTAAATCCCACTCACATTTTGTGAAACTAAAATTTGATTTGTATTTATTTAAATTAACAAATTACTAAAACACCATAACTTGAAGAAAATTATATTCTCCCGCACCCCTACACCTACCCCATACCCACCCATCCTAGTAACCAACCAAAACCTCCCTCCCCAAGAGAATTTCTCCTAAAGATGGTACCAAGTATTTTTCGTTTCCTTTTTTTTAATATATTTTAAACTATAATAATTCTATTAATAAAATAAAACTATAAAATTCTACTAATAATATGTCAAAGATATTTATTTTAATAAATAATAGGTAGGATAAATGATATATAGATATTAGATCATATAATTATGTAATATATTAATATCATATCATTTTCATCAATAAAAAAAATGCAATTAATATGTAGGAGCCATATTTTTTCATGTGAATTGGTATATGCAGATTTTCCAAAAATACGGGTTGTAAATTGGTATATGCAGATCTCCCAAAAACACGGATGTGTATCATATTTTTTCTTATGAATTAGTGACATCAGGGAAGTTATTTTGCACATTTCCTCCACAGATAATGTGCTAAACATAAGTATGAAATTATGTTTATATCCGAAATTTAAAAAAAATTACTTCAATTCCATACCCCTAACGTGTTCTGATATGACAAAAATGAGTACCATTTAAGTATATTATTATGTTTCATCTAATATCAACTATGATAAAGGTTGGTATTGAGGGCCTCAACCAAATAGCTTACGATGAATTGAAAAATCATCATAACTCAATAGATACAAAATAAACAATTCTAATTATATGGAGATATAGAATTTACAAATTGGAATTAAACCTTTGTTAACAATGTTTATGAGCAACTTATTTCTTCTTCCTCCTTCTCTGCTTCTTCTTCTACTTCTTCTTCTTTGTTCTCTTCAATTTTTTCGGTATCATAGAAGTTCTTTCCCGTGGATTAATACACATGTAAAAAGAGAATAAAACACACATTTAATTATATTTTAAGATATTAGATCTTTTGTTTTATCTGTAATACAATATATGAATTTAATGAAACAAAATAAAATCAAACAAATAAAAAATTTCTTTAAGAAAATACTAAAATTGTAGAAAACCAATATAGTTCACAAATTTAAGTTAAAATAACCATTCACAAATGCTCAAATGATACTAATTTTTGTATTTAAGACTCATATAATACATATATATCTCATAGTTGTCATTTGTCACCAAAAGTCATGTAAAAAAAAAAACAGCAAAATAAACAGAAGATTGAGTGAAAAAATTCAGATTCTTGGAAAAAGTTTTAAAGTTATCAAAAACTTTTAGGAGAGAGATAAAAAAAAATTATTAAAAATATTTTTCCTTCAAATAGTTCATAAGACAAATTTTAAATTTCAAGAGGGAAATTTATGACGTCGTTTTTCAACAAATTAGAGAAACGATAGATTCATTCCATTAAGATGAAATTCAATCGTTCGATTTTCTTCTCTTAGCCCTCAGCTAAAGAAGCGTCTCTATTGCATCAACTTTAACGTTTCAAGTCTATGACCACAAAACTTGAAAGCGTGCACAAACTTTGATTAGAATTATCTAACATATTGCAATATATAACAATTGCAAAACATGTGTTGATTCTATTCACATTGTCGCTCTCCCACTAGGTCCGGCATATGTCACGTTCTCAAACTAAATTGAGTTAAATATTAGATCAAGCTCATAAGCTAATCAAATTATCTTGACTCATGATCATAAAAGAATATTTTACACTTATGATTGCTCTCAAGCAAACCAAGTTCTAATTTCATAAAAATTAATGGAAAAACAAAATTTCCATTTTAAGAAAAAAAATTATTAGAACGTCATTAATAAGTGTTGAAGTACTTCCATTCGAAGCCAAACGTTTGAAAATATTTTCAGAGTTTTCAAAAATAAGATTCATAAATTTTCTTGATTTTAAATAATTTTCTACATGCATTAGAAAATTAAAATTGGCTTGAAGTGTTTCCAATCTAATTTCATAAAAATTAATGGAAAAACAAAATTTCCATTTTAAGAAAAAAAATTATTAGAACGTCATTAATAAGTGTTGAAGTACTTCCATTCGAAGCCAAACGTTTGAAAATATTTTCAGAGTTTTCAAAAATAAGATTCATAAATTTTCTTGATTTTAAATCATTTTCTACATGCATTAGAAAATTAAAATTGGCTTGAAGTGTTTCCAAACACTCCCACTTGCTAGCCATTTCCTCAAAAATATTTTTCTGGACTAACATAAAAAATTTCAAAGAAAAATAATTTTCGATTTTAAGACATTTTCCAAGCACACAAATCAAGAAAAAAATTTTACATTTTGAAAATTAATTTAAATTCACCATACAATCAGAAATAAAATTCTGAACACATAAAAATTTTTTTTGGGGCAAAAAACGGACATCGGAATACGCCGCATGCGTGACACTGCCATGGAGTACAATCGCTGACGTGGAAGCTGACATATCATGCCACGTGGATATTCACATTGTGCTGAGCACACCTGTGGCGCCTAGCTGGCTGCCATGTGTGTGCTAACTGGGCCGTTGACAAAACCAACACCTTCACGCGCTTGTGTGGTGCGTGTGTCACACGCGCCGTCCTAACGATGTTTTCCTACGAAACGCTTCCGACTACCCCAACGTTTTCGGGCCTTCTGATTCCTGTGGTGAATTCCATTTTATTTTGACCTTCGAAAGTACTTGTTTGAGAAACCAACAGCTGCGATCGAGAGTGGGTATGAACAAAGTAAATGTTCATCTTCTTCAAATTTCCAGCAACTTGAAGAAATGCGACATGAACTTCGATTGGCAATATCTCCTTCGTTATATGTCCGAATTATGCATACTATATATGGTTGAAAACCTCTCGACGAGATTTTTCTAACGGTACATGAATCATCTTATAGGACGCAACATATAATTCGCAGAAAATTAAACAAATTTCGGCCAAATAATAAACAAAATATCATATCTCAATTCCTACATATCCAATGAGCATGAAATTTTGCAGAGATGATAAATAACATGTAAGCATGTTATGTACAAATTTTCGGACCAAAATAATAAGCACATTTAAATACGCAAATAAAATGTCAAACAATTTAGACATATATGACAGAAACTTTAATCGACCATATCTTTCTCATTTCTAATCCAAAAACAGATTTCCATATATGGCTGAAAAGATAATTTCAAGAGGATTCAAATGGTATATAGCACGCCACATGAATCCAAGTATTGAATCGTGAATTTTCATTTAAATTTTCAGAAAATAATTCAATCAATAATTTTTCCAGAACATATTTCTCAACAAAAAAATCTGAAAAAATACAGTTGCATTCAAGAACTTAAGATCATGCTCCAGTAAAATTTTCATACCATTCTAACGAGGGAATCACAAACTGTCATTAAATGTCAAGCATGAACATTGTTTCAAATTTCATGAGATTATTAAAAGTAAACATGCTTTCAAACACCACATAGCATACCAACTCAACCAACTTTGGCTCTGATACCAATGTTGGATTTTAAATCCGAATCAACCGTAATTTACTTATTTGAATCGGATCGGATAATTGCCAGTTACTTGAAGTACATATTTCCTCCAGTACATATTTCCTATATGCCTATGTCAGTCAGAGTGAGTGCAAGAAGAAAATAAAAATGAACTGCTCCCTGAACCAAAAAGCATGAATCTCGTCTTCATTATACTGGCTAGCTACTGGGGCTGGGGGTTCTTGTAATATTAAATGTAGTTACAAAACTAAGTTCACTTTAATTGAGATCCGACTCATGCAATGAAATTGGAAGCTAGCTTCTTCAAAAATATTATATTAATTGATCAAGTAATGAGATAGAACACTGTTTCTCAAGTTTCTAAGTTTATACTTTATCATGCTTACAAGACATAGATAAGTGGATTATACTAAGTATCATATGATAAATAATTAACAAAATTTCAGATTATAAAAATTGGAACTTGAGATACTTATACTCAAAATTTAACATATTGTTTTCACAAATTCCAATGTCATGGGTACAATTTCTAACAAAATATAAAATATATACTCAAAAAAACTATATAAGAAAATTTACCATAAAGAATACAGGGAAATTCTTACCCACACCGGGTTTGGCCGAACCCAAATTAATTACGAGGCAAGTGTAATACACTTGCTTTGGGATTGGATGTAACTCCCAGGAGAGTGACCAATCACAAAACAAGTGCAATACACTTGCTTGGTGATTGATGGATTTGGCCAAGCCAGGCTTGGACAAGAATTTTCCAAAGAATACATATTAAACAAAAAGTTATACAATTTTTTTTTTTGAGGAAATTATGGAAATTCAATTGTCGATAATAAGTTTGTGAAAGAATTGTGTCATGCTTATTACTTAAAGAGTTAAAGTCAGTATAGCTAATTACAATAGATTAACAGGAGTATATATATGAACACAAGTTTTGTTTTTTTGTTTTTGAGAAAATTTATGTTATATATTGCTCCAAATCCATATCCATTTGTAAATTTTTCTTTTTAATAGTCACAATCTTATCATCTATGAACCATATAAATAAATTAACAATAAGGCTTTGAATAATCTACTCCCCTCCATTTGTTATATTCCTATAATTACATTCTATCACACTCTTAATATTTCAAAATTAAGAATTAAACATATTTACGACTGAAACAGACATCTCTCTCTCTCTCTCTCTCACAGATGTAAAACAATTTTATGAGAAAAAAGGGTTGTTTGCACTTTGCACCCCCAAAACTTAGATTTAGCACTCTGTACTATCAAAATATTAAAAATGCAGCACTTTGCACCCTCGTTTATTTTCAAGCAAAAATGCAAGGATAAAATTGCACAATCAAAACTTGAGAATTTTGCCCTTTGTACCCCCGAAATAAAATTAGCACTTAACACCTGTATTTAAGAACAAATGAGCAACTTTCATCCCCGAAACACAATAAATGGGGCACTTTGCACCCCAAAACACAAAATTAACACTTAACACCCTCAAATTTAAAAAACCCAAATCCCTCGTTTTTTTCTTTAAAGTTGACTATCGGAGTGAAAAAAATCTAAGGCGAAACACAAAATTCATTTTTTACTTAAATTTTGCAAAATACAATTATAAATATTCGAATACTCATTTCTCTCTCCATCTTTCTTTTCAACAATGTAACCATAAATAACTAAATAAAATACAAGTAAACTTCTCGAAGACCCATTGTCTACTTCAACATATCAAAGACCCATAAATACCTATTTTACCTTAAAAAAATACACCTTAATGGTCATCTTTGCCGGAAAAAATAAGGGGTTTGATTTTTCTCTCTAATTTTGAGGGTGCTAAGTGTTAATTTTGTATTTTGGGGTGCAAAGTGTCTATTTATTGTGTTTTGGGGGTGTAAGTTGTTAATTTGTTCTTAATTAGGGAGTGTTAAGTGTTAATTTTATTTTATTTTATTTTTTGGGGGGGGGGGGGGGTGGGGGGCGCAAAGTGCTAAAATTTTACAATAGAATTACCTATTTTGCCCTTGAGTTTTTGCTTGAAAATAAAAGAGAGTGCAAAGTGTTGTATTTTTCATATTTTGAGGGCACAAAGTGCTAAATCTAAGTTTCGAGGGTGCAAAGTGCCTATTTCTCATATTTCGGGGGTGCAAAGTGAAAAAACCCAAAAAAAATGTTTATCCATGCAAATAGCCAAATAGAGATCAATATGAGATTAAACATCGATTAAGATTTCCTTTTTTCATGTTTCAGACAATTATATACTATAATAGTTTTGTAACTTTTTGAAAGTTTTTGAGGAACATTTGAAAATTGGGAATAAAGGAATATATAATTTAAACAAAAATTGTTTTAGAATTTTTCGTTTTGATTGACTAACAAATTAAAAAGTTTCGATGTTTTCAAAGTACACATTCAATTCATGAGATTAACCACTTTGATTCATTAATAAAAGACTAATGGAGTAAAATTGTCGGTAATACATATGAGAATTACACTTGACAATGACAAGTACTTAACTTAAGAAACGGACGTGCTGCAACCTAGGGATCACCAGGCAGCTCTTCCAATTTTGTATTTTTCCCATATATGTTAGAGGTACATCAAGTTTTTTCCGAGTGGAACGCCGGTGATTTATCGAACATAGTGGTAAACAATATCTATCATTTTAGTTAGGGATGTCAATGGGGCGTATTTCAATCCAGATCCGTCCGAATTCGGCTCGATTTATTAGGATAATTGTTTGATTAGAGATTCGATGGACCTGATCTGATTATAAATATTTGAAATCCGAAACTCATGGAGCGAATATGGATTTAGGTCGATCCGATCCGTTAAAGATCCGTATCCGACAACAAATAAAAAGAAAAATATATATACAAAATGATTTATAAAAATAAGTATCATTAATAATATTTCAACGTCAATTTAAGAAGATAGTAATTTATAATTCGTTTATAAATTTATTTAAACCAATATATACATTCTACAAATATGAATATAGTAAAGAAACTTTGAAAATGTGAGCTAAAATTAAATAAAATTGAAAAGATAATAAATTTATTTTAGGAAAAAAATATTAATTTAACTTTTTAAATAGAAATTTATTGGATCCGAAAAATATCCGATATCCGGCCAAATCCGACCAAGATCCGTTGGATTAAAAAAATCTAGATCCGAACACAATCCGAATCCGATAGGATTAGATACGATATAAATGGAGCCGGATCTGGACGAGCCTGATCCGACCAGAATCCGACCCATTGACAGCCCTAATTTTAGTTACAAGACTTAATTGTCAGTTCGAAAAGTTAAAGTACTTTTCTCAGTGGGCATTAGTTACAAAACCATTTTTACAATTTTTATACGTCAACAAGGGGGTTAATTATTCACGTCAGCAAGGGGTATGTGACTTGGCGGATACGGTGGCAGAAAATCTCAATTTGGGTAGAAATATAGCTAAATTGTCAATTATTTTGGTTACATGAATTTTTACCAACTCGAAAAGTTACAAGATATTTTTTTTTCCCAACAAGCAATAGTTACGGGGACCATTTATGCACTTTTTCCATTAAGTATTTATATGAGTTTTTGACAAGTTAACTCATTGTGATATGTTTAATGGGCAATTTACCTCCTTGTGAAATGAAATAATGAGTAATCTACCTCAATGTGATATGAAATAATGAGCAATTACCTCATTTATAATGGGTGGAGTTGCACACACACACACACTCTATAATGCGACTAAGATTTATTTTCATGTAAAAAATGACTAATCTAACCTTACAATTGACAACATATTCACCTCACTGCGTAAAAATACAATTTACCTCCCTGTGATATGCGTCAATAAACTTTTTAGTTCCCTGTAACATTGCATAATTGACATTTTACCCCATTGTAATAAAGTTTAAATCAAGAGGGATGCAACATAAAAGATTTGGCTAAACACTGGGATATATTTCACCAGGAGCAGATCCAGGTTTGAAAAGTTGAGGGGACCAAAATATTATACTATTTATAAAATATTATGACAATGATATTCGATAAACGGATTGTTAATAAATGATTATAAAATAAATTACAATAAGCTAGTACCAATGCAACATAAACATACTAAATTACCAACAGGTGATTGATCTAGTGGAAGAGACTAGTCACTACAAAGTAGCGGATTCAGATTCGAATCCCTGTTAGGCGAGGTTTTCACTTTATGTGCCTGACGCGCCTCGAAAGAGATTAAATCCTTGGAAAGCCAAAAAAAAAAATACATATACTAAATTAGAAAAAATCAATGTTAAACAGTTAGAGTAAATTAAAAATATGTCACCTAAATAATTAAATATATTTATTAATATACTTTATTAAATGTGATAAGATAAGTATGAGACGAAATAAAATGAAAAATTAGAAAACAACTTAAATTATGATAGAAGAATATTTAGAAGAATATTTCAAATGATGTCTAAAAACATGGAGATAGAATGCGATTAACGACTGTCCAGACTCCAGTGTCCACAAATAATTAAAAGAGGACTTAATCTAATTTTATTTTATTTTTGTAAAAGTGATTTTATGATTATTTCGTTTATGTTATTTAGGGTCTATTTGGATGGGTTTTGGCTCGGTTTTGTGAGTATTGGTTTAAAAAAATTGGTTTGGGTGGTCTCAATGAAACCTCTGAGACTTCATTTGGATGAGTTTTGACTCTTGAATTTTGTGGTTTGAATAAGTTGAAATCCTACTTGGATTGGGTTTGAATGTTGGGGTTTAGGGGAAAAAGTAGGTGATATGTGTTAAATCAATGTCTTTTTTAGTGAGATTTGGAGGAAAAAATAGTTGGTAGGTGTCAAATCAATGTTTTATAGGTTTGAAAAATTTGAGTGTGAGTTTTTGAATAGGTTTTTTTATGATTTTATGGGTTTGACGAAAATTCATTTGAAAGGGTTTTGGTTCGGTCTCGTGAGATCGGGCCAAAACAAAATAGAAAAAATAATGCATAGAAGTTGTTGGTGTAAATTAGAGAAGGTTTTGAAGATGACAAAAAGGCCATAATGGTTCTGAAAATCAAGAGGATAAGTCATCAACTAAGAACAACTTAGTTAAACCTATCTCAAGGTCTGGAAGCTATGTGATCGAATCAGCCGAGTGGGATATCAGATCAGTAAAGATCAGATTGGTTATCATCAGCCGAGTCAAGACAGATGTGTTCATTCTTGAATCAGCAGAGTAGCCATCAGATTAGTACTCTCATCAGCCAAGTGAAGACGATCAGCAAGCTGTCCAACGGTAACCAGCTGAGTGCATTAAATGCGACTGACAGAAAGTACAGCAGACTGTACTGTAGCAATTGCAGGGAGCCGTTCCAGAAAATGGGGACCAGAACTCGAGGACTGCAAATTTCCATCTCATCTTCAACGGGCAGAAATTCAAATTCAAGAGTATAAATAGAAGACTAACTGAAGATCTAAGAGAGACTTGCAAAAATCAAGATCACATCTTAAGAGCAAGATCCATCAGTTGAGTCGTCTGATCACAAGCCCAGTCATCTGTTGACGAAGCTTTTCGTTGAAGAACAGAGAACTTGCGTTGTCTGTCTGAGTGACTTTCAACTGAGAAAAGAAAGGAGTGTATATCCATCTGTGTGAAGTGATATAGCTTCTTAGTGTAGGTTTTCTTTGTGAGTTCCTATAATGAAAATAGCGTGAGGAGTGTAGATCCGTCTGTGTGAGTGATCTAGCTTCGGAGAGTAGGATTTCTGTGTGATTTCTTACTGCGCACTTGTGGCCATTTCATTTGTTGTTTGGCGCAAGCATTGTATACTGGTTACTTTGTGTTTCTAGTATAGCCCAAGATCTTTGTGACTTGGAAGAGTGGACTAAATGATTTTTATCCATATAACCACTATAAAAATCATGTGTGTTTGATTTATTGTTTCTTTACCTTGCTTACTTTCAAAAGAACTCAAACATACGAACTAAACCAAAAGATTTTAAAAGGAGTTGTGAAAACTGGGGATAAAATCTTTTGAGTGAGAAAACTTTAAAGAGGAACAGATTGGTTGAAAAACACTTGATAAATCCGCTGCCATCTAGTTTCTAAAACTCTGATATTTCATCTGAATCAGCTGAGTGAAATCAGATGAGTGGTCAACTCTGCTGATCAAAGCTTTGTGCGCGAACAGCTTAGTAGTCTTACGAACTCCTGATCAGCTTAGTCTGCTGACAGAAAAAGTTAGAGAAAAAGTTCAAAAGTTTTATGAGATCTATTCACCCCCCCCCCCTCTAGATCTCATTGACCACTTTTGGGACCAACAAGTGGTATCAGAGCGGTTGGTTCATTAGAATCAGTTGCCTGATCAAACGAACTTGATCCAAGGTGTGTTTTTTTTTAAAAATTTTTCAAAAAGAGAACGTATTTTGAAAATCAAAAGCCTTTTGAAAAATGGATGTCATAAGCCACGTTCCTCACATTGGCCTTATGGACTTTGAAAGCTGGAAAATCAGAATGGAAATCCTTCTTGCCGCTTATGACGACAACATGCTTACTTGTTTTACAAAAGGACCATTCAGATTTCAGAAGACTGTGAAGGTTGCTGGCCAACCAGATCAGTTAGTTGACAAAGAGCTGGATGAGCTGACTCCCAAAGAAGTCAAGTTAGTAAACCTTGATAAAAAGGCTAAGCTCATTATGTTCAAAGCTGTAGACGAAGAAAGATTCCAGAAGATCAAACATTTCAAAACTGCCAAAGAGATGTGGGATAAAGTCTGCGAGCTAAGCGAAGGAAACGACGCTATCAAAGAACACAAGCTCAGTGTGGCTCTTGAGGAGTTTGAAAATTTCAAGATGAAGTCTGGTGAAACGATTGATCAGATGGATACCAGATTTACCAAAGCTCTGAATGAAGTTCTAAGGTTTGGTAAAGAATTTTCGAACAAGGAGATCACCGCAAAGGTTCTCAAGGCCTTGCCACCTAAATTCAATATGAAGGTGACAGCCATGGAAGAATCAAGGGATTTAGGGAAGATTTCCCTTTCCGAACTGTTCTCATCCCTCAAAGCTTTTGAGTATCAAATGCCAAGAATGAGATTAGAAGTGTCAACCAGTTCAGACCCTACTGCTGTCTAATGGCGTCAGACAAGTCAAGAAAACCAGCAGACAAGTCAAAACAGAAGACTCTGCTGAGTTCAGAAAAAGTCTACACTGCTGACGACGTTACCCTGCTGCTGAATGATTTTGAGAAGTTCTACCAGAAGAAAATGAAATTAAAATATAAAAATGCTACTTCATCTTCTTCTGATCATTTTCAGGAAAACAGGGATTCATCCAAAGCAAAACTTAGAGACTACAATGAAGAGGAGTATGGACTCTTGATCAAAGATCGTTCTCACTCATCATCTGAAAAGTTTGCTGAAAAGGAAAAGCGTGCCAAAAAGGAGCGTAAGCTTAGAAAGAGCAAATCAAAGTTAGCTGATGCAGCAAAGCTAATAAACTCCGGCATATCTTATTCAGACAATCAGTCGTCTGATAAAGAGTTTGAAGAAGTACCTGAAACTCTATGCTTAACTGTCATAGAATCTGATGATTCTGAATCTGAGGTAACTTCTACTATTAATTAAATGCACTATTTGAATAATTGAATAAACGCTATATTACAAATTCAAATATTGTTTGTGCATTTGCCAAGCTTAATGAAGAGATGACTCTGCTGAAAAGAGCAAATCAGATCACTGAAACTTTAGGTTGAAAAACCTCAAGAATCAGCTGACTATCAAAAAGCTTGAGCATGAGAATGAAACTCTAAAAGCTGAGTATGCAGTTTGTTTTGAAGATATAAATGAACTTTAAAAGAAAAACTTGCATCATTCTCTAAATAGAAAGAAAAATCAGAGGCTTAAAAGAAGAAGCCTACTGATGCTCAACAGGTTAGAAAACCTAGTAAACTACCTAAGACGAATCAGACTACTAAAACCCATCAGCCGAATAGGCTGCTGATAGGAGTAAAATTTAAATGTCAAGTCTGCCAAATCTAAGGTGAGTTATTAAATAACTCAGGTAAGAAATTGAGGCAAAAAAAAATGAATTATCTGGCAAGAATTTGAATCACATTATGATAATAATTATTATGACATGCACTATGCTTATTCATATTATCATATTGATCATGTTCACTGTACTGATTGCCATCCTCATTTAAATATGCATGTCTATCACACATTTCATGCATCTTACCTCGCTTATGAGCATTGTTTTAATCGTGACTGGTAAAGTGGTATCATAATGACAAGTGGTACCATCATGATAAAACATAAGTCACTAGATCATCACATGTTAAAGGTGTTGCTAACCCTGCTGGACCCAATAAATAAGCGGTACCAAAAATAGTCATCTGTTTTACAGGTGAATTGCATGTGAGATGACAAAGATGAGTTGACTGCCTTGCAAATTTCAACAAATTCAACAAGTGATCTTACCATCAAGTGTGCATCAGGAAAATTGTACTATCAAGCTGCTTATATCAGATTGCTCCAAACCATCAAGTGATATCAGTCAAGTAAGTGATATCAGTCAAGTGGTGTCAGACAATTGGTATAAACCAACAAGTGGTATAAATCAACGAATGGTAGACGCTACATTTGGAGATTTCAAGGAAGCAAGATTGTTGGAAAGCTGAAGCCTATCAAAGGATTACAAGTGGTATAAAGACCATCAGAAACCAACAAGTCAACAATGTGACAAAGAAAATGGTTTGTTGATTTTGGATTCATAAGTTGAGGGGGAACTTATCAGAAGACTAACCCAGAACAGCTTACTGAAATTCAACGGCTGAGTGTCTTAAAGAGAAACTCTCATCAGACTACTTGACCACGGATTCTTGAACTTAGGGGGAACGTGTACGACTAGCGGTACTCCTAAATAAAGATGAAATTGTCAATAAGTCAAGATGAAGCTATCATAGGACAGCTTCTTATCAGCTGACTGGAACTCAACAGCCATGTATTATTCAAGAATGTACTACATCAAGTGGTATCAGCAAGTGTTATCACATCAACAAGTGATACCAGCTGACTAATCTGATTTACATTCATACAAGTAGTCTCAGACTACAAGTAGCATCAGACTACAAGTGGAATCAGACCACAAACAGCATCAAGTGGTATCAATTCTTGAAGATAGGGGAAATTTTCTAGCTGGAGTGATAAACAACAACGAAAACTACCTAAATCAGCCTAGTACTCACTTAATTGTCTTCAGCATACTAAGTTTGCAATCCTATAAAGAGAAAAAGAGGAAGAAGAGATGCAACTCAAGTATTATTGTTGATGACAAAAAGGGGGAAGATAAAGGATGCAACTAAGAACCCTTTAAACAGAAGATCAGAAAAGGGAAAAGAACCAACTATTGGTATGCAACTAAGAACCCTTTAAACAGAAGATCAGAAAAGGGAAAAGAACCAACTATTGGTATTTTTTGAAAGTTGTATCAGATCAATAAATTTCCATCTCAAGGTATGAAGACCAAATCTGAAGACTTAGAAGACGTTCTTAGTTGAAGGTTTTGTCATCATCAAAAAGGGGGAAATTGTTGGTGTAAATTAGAGAAGGTTTTGAAGATGACAAAAAGGCCATAATGGTTCTGAAAATCAAGAGGATAAGTCATCAACTAAGAACAGCTTAGTTAAACCTATCTCAAGGTCTGGAAGCTATGTGATCGAATCAGCCGAGTGGGATATCAGATCAGTAAAGATCAGATTGGTTATCATCAGCCGAGTCAAGACAGATGTGTTCATTCTTGAATCAGCAGAGTAGCCATCAGATTAGTACTCTCATCAGCCAAGTGAAGACGATCAGCAAGCTGTCCAACGGTAACCAGCTGAGTGCATTAAATGCGACTGACAGAAAGTACAGCAGACTGTACTGTAGCAATTGCAGGGAGCCGTTCCAGAAAATGGGGACCAGAACTCGAGGACTGCAAATTTCCGTCTCATCTTCAACGGGCAGAAATTCAAATTCAAGAGTATAAATAGAAGACTAACTGAAGATCTAAGAGAGACTTGCAAAAATCAAGATCACATCTTAAGAGCAAGATCCATCAGTTGAGTCGTCTGATCACAAGCCCAGTCATCTGTTGACGAAGCTTTTCGTTGAAGAACAGAGAACTTGCGTTGTCTGTCTGAGTGACTTTCAACTGAGAAAAGAAAGGAGTGTATATCCATCTGTGTGAAGTGATATAGCTTCTTAGTGTAGGTTTTCTTTGTGAGTTCCTATAATGAAAATAGCGTGAGGAGTGTAGATCCGTCTGTGTGAGTGATCTAGCTTCGGAGAGTAGGATTTCTGTGTGATTTCTTACTGCGCACTTGTGGCCATTTCATTTGTTGTTTGGCGCAAGCATTGTATACTGGTTACTTTGTGTTTCTAGTATAGCCCAAGATCTTTGTGACTTGGAAGAGTGGACTAAAGGATTTTTATCCATATAACCACTATAAAAATCATGTGTGTTTGATTTATTGTTTCTTTACCTTGCTTACTTTCAAAAGAACTCAAACATACAAACTAAACCAAAAGATTTTAAAAGGAGTTGTGAAAACTGGGGATAAAATCTTTTGAGTGAGAAAACTTTAAAGAGGAACAGATTGGTTGAAAAACACTTGATAAATCCGCTGCCATCTAGTTTCTAAAACTCTGATATTTCATCTGAATCAGCTGAGTGAAATCAGATGAGTGGTCAACTCTGCTGATCAAAGCTTTGTGCGCGAACAGCTTAGTAGTCTTACGAACTCCTGATCAGCTTAGTCTGCTGACAGAAAAAGTTAGAGAAAAAGTTCAAAAGTTTTATGAGATCTATTCACCCCCCCCTCTAGATCTCATTGACCACTTTTGGGACCAACAGAAGTATCTTGCATTTTCCCCTTATTCCCAGAGGCTCGCTCGGAAAGGCTGCTATGCCATACCTTTTGACTTAACTCTACTCTTCAGTTTGTCCCAGATTTAAAATCGAAAAAGGCGTGGGAGGACGTTGCTGATGTCCTAAGAAATGTATATGTATATTACATAGATGATATAGCGCAAAATTAGAGATGTAAACAATTTGAATTGATTACATATTGTCAAGTTTCTTTTATTCTCTTATCAAGCTTTAGATTTTGTTTAAACTTGTTCTTTAAACGATTACCACTCTAATGACTTTTAATTGAGTCGAACATGAGCTGAAATGACTTGATTTTTATTTTTATTATTTATTTAGTCAATTTTTAGCTTGTGAAGTAGATCACAAATCGAGTTTCAGAGGCTATTACACGAAGAAAAAAAATTGTTTAAGTTTTGATGTGATATTTATAACGAATATATCTTAAACAAGGTTTTATTGATTGAATTTGAGTTGAATGTAAATACTCAATCGTATTTCTTAGTTTAGAACAAAAATGAAAAATTATGTATAATTTGAAAACTGGTCCCCAAAATTTGCATCCAAAAGTGTTGGCTCGGCCTGCCCAGCCTATTAATGTATATTAAAACGTGGTTGCCTGAACTCATGGTACATAACGTTTGTTTTGTTGAATATTATGTTTCAATTTATAGATTTTGTGGTACTTACAATTAATTGTGAATTAACAGGCTCCGAGACAAGAAAATGTGGTTGGTTTTGAAGATGAGACGGATAAATTAATCGGATATCTCCTCGAAGATTCAGAAGCACTTGAAGTTATTTCCATCATTGGTATGCCTGGTCTTGGTAAAACAACAGTAGCATGGAAGATCTACACCCATGCATCCTAAAATCGAATATGAATTTCCCACTCTAATTTGGGTTGTTGTTTCTCAAGAGTTCAACATAAAGGATGTGCTTCTCACTATTATAAAGAAGTTCACCAATCAGGACATGTCTAGTAATAGTGTTGCAGATTTAGCGAAATTGGTTCGTGAGTATCTAAGGAGAGGAAGATTCTTGATATTCATGGATGATGTATGGACCCAAATACAGAATTTCTTGCCAATGGAAAATAATGCAGGTAGAGTATTGATAACCAGCCGCCATAGGGAAGTCGGTAAGCGTCGAGGGAACCACATAACTTATGGTTCCTAACGCCCGAGGAAAGTTGGGAGTTACTCAGATTAGAAGTATTTGGTAAGCCTGACGGTGTTCCATCCGAGTTGGAAAATTTTGGAATACAAATAGCTGTCAAATGTCATGGACTTCCTCTTGCAATAATAGTGATAGGGGGGATTCTCATTGATAAACTTTCTATGGGAGACGCTGAAAGGAACGAGGAATGGAAATCAATCTCTAAGAATACAGATCTTTATATAACTAGAGAAGATAAGGATAATCGTATGGGAAAGATAATAGCATTGAGTTATACTAAATTGCCTTATGATTTGAGAGATTGTTTTCTATATTTGGGGATCTTTCCGGAAGACACTAAAATCCAAGCCTCAAAACTGACCCGTTTGTGGATTGCAGAAGGATTTATAAAACAAAAATATGAGAAGAGCTTCGAGGATATTGCACAAGATAATTTGAAGGAGCTTATCAACAGGAACTTAGTGATGGTTGATAAAATAAAGCCCAATGGTGAAGTTAAAACATGTAGCGTTCACGACACCATACGTGAATTTTGCAAAAATGAAGCTGCACTAAGAAACCAAAACTTATTCCAGGAAATCAGAAAGTCGTCCCAGCAAGGAATTTTTGTACCTCCACCTGCAGAAATACAAAAATGTAGCCGCCTTTGTATCCATTCTTTTGTCAAGGAGTTCGTATTGAAGAAAACAAAGTACCCACTGGCCCGTTCTTTTCTGAGTTTCTCTGCACCCATCAAGTTGGAGAACAAAGATATTCCATCTGTCACTGATGCCTTTGAACTACTTAGAGTCTTCGACGTCAACTCCATTAAATTCCCCAAATTTCCTGTTAAGATTACCAACCTAATTCATCTGAGGTATCTCACTCTTACAGGTGATGAGTTCAATATGCTTCCTGAAGCCATGTCAAAGCTTTGGAACCTACAGACTCTTACGGTGGACACAATGTGCAATACCCTCGAAATCAAGGTAGACATATGGAAAATGATGCAGTTGAGGCATTTGAAAACAAAAGCATCCATTATACTCCTTAACGTGGATAGTAAAGGTGAAGGAGGTGAGAATCTTCAAACACTTAGTAGATTATCCCCCAAAAGTTGCACAAAGGACGTGTTTAAAAGAGCTAAAAATCTAAAGACATTGGGTATTCGTGGTGACTTAGAAATACTGGATTCCATGTGCTTTGGAAAACTGAATCTTCTTCAAAATCCATTGGGCTCCCTTCCCTGCACATTACCAAGAAAGCTCAGATGTTTAACACTGTCCAAAACCTATTTGGATTGGACAGAAATGTCTGCACTGGGAAATATTCCTACCCTCCAAGTGCTCAAATTGAAAGAGAATGCATTCAGTGGAGATTCATGGGACGCTTTTACCATCGGCTTTCTTCAACTTGAATATTTGTACATTGGTCGCACAGATCTAATGTTTTGGATAGTCAAAGGTGATCCCTTTCCTAAACTTAAAACCCTTGTAATTGAAAACTGCGAGAGACTCCAACCAGTTCCAGATGACCTGGTAAGAAAGCTTGACAAGTTGTACCTACAACGTGTCACACCATACGCAGTTAATTCTGCCAAGAAAATAGAGAAGGAAAGAAAACTGATGGAAGAAGAACTAAAAATCAAAAGTGGTGGATTCAAGCTCATCATTGCTCCTGGAGATGAGCAAATCTAAGACGTACCTTAGCAGCCGGCTGGTAAGTAAGAATTTAAATTTTGTTGTAGTACTTGAAGGAGAGAATTTTACTTTTGGTACCATAAGTTACCCTGCTTTAAGATATGGTATCATAAATTTTTCATCCGACATTTCATATCATTACTTATCTGCCAATTACACATTTGGTACTTCCGTCCAATAATTAATGGAATATCCAATTTTAGATGGAAAATAGATGAAAAATTTGCGAAATTGGTCCCTTAAAGCTCACTAGCAAAGTTTACCCACATATTTTCTGGCTGACACATTTACCTCACAGTTTACAACTTTGGAGCATTTCGCTTATAATTGCAAAATTAATTAAATTATTAATCCCATTAATAAATTTTACATATTAATACTAAAATTTAAATTAATTAGATTTTATATATAATATAAATAAATTAAATTTATATAAAATCTGGAAAAAAAACTTTTTAAAATTATATAAATATTATTTATCCTATTTAATAAACTTTATATTATAAGTATTAAAATATTTAAAATAATTAGATTTTATATATAATATATTTTAATTAAATGATATTTTATATTTAAATTAAATGATATTTTATTTAAAACCTCAATTAGAAGATTTCAGAATCCTTTTGCAATTACTACAAGTTTAGGAACATCAACGTAATTTCAGAATTAATTCCAATTATTCCAGCAAAATCAGAAGAAAAACCATAATGTGGATCGCACAACCAATTTATTCGATCAACAAAATGTGAATCAATTACCTCAATGGACATGAAATTGGTGTTGCCAATTGAGTTTGAACAGCTCCAAAGAGTGATTCCAGGAGAGAAACACAAAAAAATCGAAGATTAATCTAAACCCATTTTTTTTGAATTTTTCTTGAAATTAATGAAAAATAGAATCAAGATAGTTGTTCGAGAGAGTGAGAGTGATGAATGAGTTTAGGTTCGCACAAATCAAACCAAAATCAATGGAGATATGATAGGTAAACTGAAACGGAGTGGGTGTTCAAGGTGGGTTTAGTTTCACAAAGAGAAAAATTTAGAGAGTGAAGTTTAGCAATCCATTTTATTTTTTATTAAATAGGATTAATAATATTTATGTGATTTTAAAAGATTTTATATTATTATTTATTTTATATTTATTATATGTAAAATCCAATTAGCATAAAATATTTTTTTTTTAATTTAAAAAATCTAATAAATTTAATAGATATTTATTTTTCAGGTTTTATACAAAATATCATTTAATTTAAATATATTATATATAAAATCTAGACATAAAGTCTAATTACCTTAAAAAATTTAATTAAAATAAATTTATCCAATAGTATTAATAATTTAACTATTTTTAGAATTGGGAGTGAAATGCTTCAAACTTATAAATTGTGGGTTAAATTTGATGGTCCAGAAATATGTGGGGCAAACTTTGCCATCAAGCTTTAACTATGGGACCAATTTTGCAAAATTTTCATCCATTTTCCGTCCAAAATTGAAAATTCCATCAATTATTGAACGAATGTATCAAATGTGTAACTGTCAGATAAGTAATGGTACGAAATGTATCGGATGAAAAATTTATGGTACCATATCCTTAAAGTAGGACAACTTATGGTACCAAAAATGAAATTCTCTCTTTCAAAAGGTATATACATATTGATGTTAGTCTTTTCACATTATATCTGATCAACGAGTTAATGTCAATTTATTTTCTTACAAATGCATAATATTCAATTTATACCTCCGTAGTTTGAAAAAGAGCAATTTACCCCTTGTTAAAATTTTAAAGAAGTAATTTATCTCATTTGGTCGGAGATTTTAACTTAGATGTTGAAATTAAGAGTAATCATGAAAAATAATTTGTAATATAGGGTGTTAATTGTCATACTCATCATAACATAGGGAATAAATTATCATATTATCATAATACAAGGGGGTAAAGTACTTTTTTTTTTTTTTTTTTTTTTCAAATTACAGATGGTGAAAGTTTCATAATATTATAAGGGTAAAGTGTTCCTTTCAAATCACAATAAATTAAATTGAATATTATAAAGGGATAAATTATCATTAAACAATATGATCAAGTAATGCATCATAAGTTTGTCTGATCTTGAGAAATATGAAAAATGAACTCAAACAAAATTTGAAGTATTTGCAATTTTTATAGCAACTTTACAACGACGACTCTGATTCTTGCAGGTAGCATAATCAAACTGTTATCGTGCCAACGGGTCAAGATATGCTATCAATCGATTGCCCTCAACTAGCCACCTTCTCTAGTGTCACTTCTTCCTTGTTTAATTGAATAAATTCTGAACTCCTTACGATTCAATATCTCGAACATCACAAAAAATTACCTCTTTTTTTTTTTTTTTTTGTATGTGGTTTTATATTTAATCTCCATTTGGTTTGTGTGTTTCATGTATTGTTCATGGTACCAAAAGTGAAATTCTCTCAATTCAGAATTAACGAACACGTGAGAATCACGTGTCAATTCCGTCATTAATTTGACGGAAGTATCAAATATGTAAAATGAAATTGGAATATGGTGCCAAATATATCGACAAAAATAGTTGTATTACTAAATCCCTAAAGTAAGTATAATTATGGTATCAAAAGTGAAACTCTTTCTCACTAAAACAAATGTCACAACCCTCCGTAATATTTGAAGCCTGCTAAAACAAAACCTATTAAACTATAAATATAAAAGAAATGCAAAAAATCCTTCTGTTAGCTTCTAAAAAATTTAAAAATCCCCCTGTTAATTTGCAAACTCCCCACTTCGTACTATAATCTAATTTACATTAGCCAAAAACCAAAAATATCTTCACGTATAGGCCCTAAAGACTCAAAAATTGTTTACATGCCCATAAAAATTAGTTCATCGTTTGGAGTTACATATAACAGTCATACACATACGATTATAGTGTAGCTTACAACCATACAAATTTAAATGAAAAAATATCAAATGAAAAATAGTGTTCATACCTGGGATTTTCTTATTCATGCTCCAAGTAATGCAAGCAAGCTGCTACAAGTTAAAGATGGAGTAAATTAGAAAAAAAGAAGGTTGATTTGGCCGAAAGAAGTTCAGTAATGGAGAAAGAAAAAAAATCAAGGATGAAATTAAAAATGGGGTACAAGTGAACCCTAGGATAGCGAATAAGAATCACTAGTTTAAATTATGAAGTTAATTGACATTAGAAGCATATATAACATCGGTGAAGTATAAAGTCTAGACATTTCTCTCATTGATATTCTACTTAGCCTTTAATTGTAATCTTCAAATTAGTTAATTCTTAGTTTTAGTAATTAGTAATTCAATCAAACAATAATACTTCCTCTCTAGTGAATTACAATAGGGACTGAAATAGTGAATTTGGTAGAAATTTAGATTCAAGTCATCCTTGGTTCGACACTCTACTTACTCTTTATTACTTTTGTAATACGTTCACTTGCGTTTGTCTGCGCGTTTAAAACCACAATAAGTTAGAAGCAAGATCAGCAGCCTAATCCTCTATTGTAAATCTCTCGTTGAAGATCAAGTTTAAACACTTTCAAATCAGAGTATTTTTCAACTAAATGTTGTGAGAATTGTATATTCAATCTTTGTGAAGAGATATAATTTCGTAGTTAGATTTTCTAAGTGATTTCATAAACATCATTGAGTCTTCTAGCTTGTTGATTATCATTTGTTGGTAAAGCACAAATTCTTGTATTGGTACTGAGTGTTCTAGTATAACCTAAATCTTCATGTTGGATAAAGATGAAGACTTAGAAGTGAAGGGAAGTTTTGATGATTTCCAAAAGTCATCAGCTAAGTAATAAAAGCTTAGCAAACCTCTAAAAATATTTGACCAAGGAAGACAAGCTAAATCAGACATGTTAAATATTTGGTCCAAAGGACTACTGACCTGTTGCTGCATTCGAAATCAGACTGATGGATTTTCAGCAGACTCAAAGCAGATGAGTTTGACTTAAGATCAGCAGAGTGTTCATCAGAAGAGTAGTTTCGATTAGCTGAGCTAAAGTGATAAGAAAGTCATCCCAACGGTAATAAATGCACTTTGTGTTATAAATGTTGCAAGAGAAGGGTATTAAAGACATTCCTCGGATCAGAAGGTGCGTTTAATGCGACTAATAGAATGTACAACAGAGTGTACAGTGCAACAATTTGCAGGTAGCCATTCCAGAAAAAGGTGGACCAGTACTCGAAGCGTAGAAATCTATCTTTCTTCAACGGATAGAATTCAACAGTTAGAGACAACACAACATATTTGAGAGCTGAAATTCAAGAGAAAAAATCATCTAAGTCTCAAAACTAAAGAACAAAATGCTACCAACTTAGTCATCTGTTGACAGAAAATCGAAGTTGAAGATCACATAGAAATATAAATCTGAGTGATTATGTTAGAAGAGTGTTGTGAGAAGTATAGATCCATCTTAGTGAGTGATCTTGCTTCAGAGTGTAGGATTTCTTTATGATTTCTTACTACGAACTTGTGGCCTTTTCATGTGTTGATTGGCGCAAGCATTGTATATTGTAAACTTTGTGTTTATAGTATAATCCAAGATCTAAGTGACTTGGAATAGTGGACTAAAAGATTTCAATCCATATAACCACTATAAAAGTTCGTTGTGTGTTTGATTTCCACCTTGATAGAGATGGTTCTATTTCGTCAGGTATTTATTCGAGTGTCTGGAACACGAAATATAAGAACTAGATTAAGAAATTTTTGAACTATGATTCATACTTAATATTTGACCTCGTGTTCGGGACTAGAAAAAAATTTCAAACGGTTTGAAAAAAAGAGAATATTTAACTTGCATATTTTCAAAGGGTATTTCAAACATTCAAAATGCTTAGAAGATTTGTAAAGGAGTTTAAAACTGGGGCTAAAATCTTTTAAGTGAAGGAAACCAACTTGTGAAGAACAATTATAATATCCGCTGCAAACAAGTTAACCAAAAACTCCGATCTTCTTAAAATCAGATAAATCATATCAAAAGAGTGGTCAATTCTGTTGACTAAGCTTTGTACGCAATCAGCTTTGTTGGTCCCAAGTGGTCAGAAGAGGTTTAGAGGGGGGGGGGGGGGCGGGGGGGGGGGGGGGGAGGGTGAATAAACCTCTTTAAAAATTTTCTTCAAATTTAACTTTAAAACTTTTACTCTAACTGAACAGACTAAGCTGATCAGATTAGTTAGTTACAATTCTGTTCGCGAACAAATCTTTGAACAGCCTTGTTAACCACTCGTCTGATTGTTACTTAGCTGATTTTGTTAAAATCAGTTTTAATACTTAGAGTACTTGCAGCGGATTTTCAAAGTGTTTTCACAAGTAAACTTAGCAGTTTGAAAAATGTTTCCCCAGATTTGCAAAATCTCCTTTTTAGATCCTTTTTCAAACAGTTAACTTAATGTGTTTTATGCAACTGAAAATATGCAGGTAGAATGCAAGTAAAAACACAAGCAATTTTTATAGTGGTTATATGGATTTGAATATCCTTTAGTCCACTATTCCAAGTCACAAAGATCTTGGGTTATACTAAAAACACACAGTAATCAGTATACTCTGCTTACGCCTTACAACAAATGAACAGGCCGTAAGTTCGCAGTAAGAAATCACAAAGAGATCCTACTTCTCTGAAGTAATATCACTCACTAAGATGGATATCTACTTCTCACAACACTCAATGTTTACAAATTCACTCAGAAGATGTATTTGGCTTGATTCTTCAACTCTGCTTTTGTCAACAAATGACTCAGCTGATGAGTGAGCTGTTCTTGAGACTTAGAGAATTCTGCTTCGAAAATTTCTCAGAGTTTGTGTTGCTTATTTCTTCTTCGTCTCTTTCAGCTATTTATACTTGAGGATTGAAAAATGTCTGTTGAAGAGAGACAAGATTCAGATTCCTCGAGTACTGGTCCTTAAAATCCGCAAACGGCTCTTTTGCAGTCTGTCCGTACTGTGAACAGTACTATTCTGCAGGCAGCATTAAATGCACCCAGCTGATGCGAAGCATTTCTTCAATCATTTGTCTTTAATAACCTTGTACTTCAGCATTTATTACTCCAAGGGGCATTTATTACCGTTGGGAACACTTAATGATCTTCTTCACTTGGCTGATAAAAGTACGCGTCTGATGGCGAACAAAGCTGATCTCAAACTTGAACAAATCTGATTTGAGTCGGCTGATCTTCACCAGTCTGATAACTTTTCTTCAGCAGATCAGAAGTCTTGGACCTTGAAACTTTGACTCTTCTGATGTCTTCTTTACTTAGTCAAAATTTCTTGATAAGTTTATCAGCTAAGTTACTCCATACTTAGCCGAATATGAAGTTTTGGAATACATCAAAACCTCCCTTATCAAACTTCCTTTAGTGCCTTCATCTTCATCCTTATCCAACAATTTCCCCCTTTTTGATGATGACAAAACTTCAGCTAAGTACATGTTGAATATCTAAGCTAAAGAATGTAATCCTCAAAAATTTTCTGAGATAGAAAATAGTATGTTGGAATGAACTTGACTTTATATTGATATGATAAGATTGTTACAAGTACAAGTTCTTCAGATGAGATTTCTGAAAGATAGATAAAAGCAAACTGATTACAAGATTTTCTCAATTTTTAACTATCAGCTTCTTCATCTGATCCTTCAACCACTTCTTCATACTCATAAGAAGACTCATCGTCGTCTTCTTCTTCTTCATCAGCTTCATCATCTAGGTCCATGTTTGCTTTGGCAGCTTCCATTTTCTCTTTAAGTTTTTGTTCCTTCAAAGCTTCCATGGCCTTCCTGGCTGATTCTGTATTTTTGTACTTAGTCAAAGGCTCTGATTGATCAGCAGCAGAGTCTTTGGATTCAGCCATTACTTCATCAGTTTTGGCTTTTTCCTTGGTCTCTTCTTCAGACTTGTCTTTGCCTTGTTCCTTTCCAAGATCTTTTTCAGCAGGCTTGGTCAGTTCAATAGCTTTATCAGTCTTGTTGGCTTCAGTTGTAGAGGTTTCCTTGGTTGATTCATCCCTTTTCTCTTCCCCCTTTTTGTCATCATCAGATTGGATGACTTCTTCAGGTTTAGCAGTAGGGTTGAGTGCAACTGTTGGAATCTTCATTTCAGCACATAAAGTCTTCAAATTCTGATTCACTACATCGTGACTTGCTGTAAGATGATGAATAGTTGTGCTGATATCGTCAGTCTTATCATTGAAGTAGTCAATGTTCAGGTTTGTAGTTGCAATTTCATTTTGGATTGTCTGTACAACAGTTGATACTTCATGAAACATCCCTAAATTGATTTCCTTCTCCTCTTCACTGACTTTGATGAAGGTTGCAGTCAAATCAGCGATCTTGTGTTCAGCTCTTTGGAGTGCAGCATGAAGATGATTAACATCACTCTTCACATCCTCCACATTTCTGTTCATATCATTCAAGCTGTTCACTAACTGCAAGGAGTGATCTTGAGGGATAGGAATACTTGTGATTTCAGTCTTGATGATCTTTTCAGTAGACTGTTGCACAGTTTCCAGCTGAAGTTTATTTGACTCTGTCAATTCTGTCTTAAGCTCAGTCTTCAGCTCCTCCTTGACCTTCATCAGCTGCTGTTGATGCTTTTCTTCCAGTTCCTTCAAAGAATTTTCCATCAACATCTGGAAAGCTTCCATCAGTGATGAGTGTTCATCACCTGATGAAGCAGAAGCAGCAGCTTCATCCTTTTCTTCAATCTCCTGGTGGACAGGGATATCTTCCATCTTTGCGTCCTGATGATCTTCAGAATCCTTAGCATTCCACTCAATGGCTAAGGGTTCGTCAGCAACCTTTTCAGCAGACTTGTCAGTAGGCTTGGCCGCAGTTTTGTGTTCATCAGTAACGTCATCATAAAACAGATTTGTGACGGTGCCATCATCATTGAAGCATGTCGTCTGACGAATTTGCCTCACAATAATCCAAGGGTTGACAAAAGCGTTGTTACCCTCTGGCACTTCACTGAAATCTTTCATTTCCCTTCCAAAAATTACATGTTGAATACTTGGCAGTTGAGGGAGTTCACTTGAATGCCCTTGCTGATATCTGGCCTTTTCTGCCCACTTATTCAGTGCAGTGATAATAGCAATCTTCACAGCCCTTTCTTCAACATCATCAGTCTTCTTTCTTTTCTCAGGCAAGGTACTTTGAATCAGTTTGGCTTCCTCAAGGGCAAATTCCCTGGCATAGTGATGCATAGCATCCCTAACATGATGAGGATCCAAAGCTTTTTGGATAGAATCTGTCTTTAGCCACTGTAGTACCCATTCTTCTTCAGCAACTAATTCCTTCAGATTCTGAAGTTCAATGATGGACCTGTTCAGCCTATTGTCTCTCCATCTGATATATCTAGGCTTCTCTTGAGTGAACATGGTCTTCAGCATTAACTTCTGATTGTAGTAGGCTAAGGATTTTTCAAACTTTTGGAAAAGCTCTTTGTTGTTGTGTATGATCTTGAAAGCTTTCTTAACCTCAAACTTTTCCTTTTGTTTTTCTGCAGCAGCAGGCATTTTTGGTTTTGGGGGTTCTTCTCCTCCTTCAGCCTCTTTAATCTTGATGCCACCTCCATGGACAGGTCCATAGGCATCAATTTTGCTCTTTTCAATGACCATGGCCAGTTCAGCATCCTCAGCAGCTTTTCTCTCTGCTTCAGACATTTTTCTCCTGGCCTCATCCTTAGCAGCTTGAGCCTTGCTTAGCTCAAGTGCCTTCTTTTCCTCTGCTTCATCTTGCTTCCTCTGTTCAGCTTCCTCCCTTGCTTTCTTGTCAGCCTTGGAAATCTTCTTTTTCCTCAGCACTATTTTTCTTTTTCCTTTATCAACTGGAGCAGGGGCTGGACCAGCAGATGAGATGGGAGCAGCAGCTATAGGATGGATGATTTGGACATCTGGATCTTCTTGAGGTTGAGCAACCTCAACTGTTGGTGCACTTTGAGTTATCTGTTGCGCATCAGCTTTGTCAGCAACAGTTGTTTCAACAGTGTCAAGGGGTCTTTCAGCAGACTCAGGACTTGATCTCACCAAATCTATCAATTCAGTGTCCTTCTCTACAAAGGTCATCTGCTTCCTTGCTGACTTCTTTGACAGACCCTGAATAGGTCTTGAATAAGCAGTATCCCTTATTTGACTCCTTGTCCTGTGAGAGATATTCTCAGCAGGTTTTTCAGCTGATGGAGTTCTTGATGGTGATGCAGGGGATCCAGTCCTTACATCAGAAATTATATTTTCTATAATTTTTGTGGCTTCAGTAGCAGAAGTCACTTTCTCCATCTGCTTAACTTCTTTCTTTTTAGGCTCATCAGCAGCCTTCTTCTTTCTAGTCTCAACAGCCAAGTTAGCTGTTTTGACTAATCTTCGTTGTCTTTTGGCAGGGACCTCCTTCTGTCCCTCATCATCAGCTTCCTCTGGCTCATCAGCCTTCCTCTTCAGAACTGGCAGATATTTGTTCATGGCTTTTGACTTGTGAATTTCCTTGCCATTCTTCATAGGACACCTCAGTTTGAACAGTAGATAGCTGAGAGTGATCCTGTGATTTGTGTGAGGACCTTTTCCTTTCTTTTCATCAAGGAAATCAGCCAAGATGTACCATACTATGATGGACCAATTGGTTTCCATTCCATAGTAGATGGCAGCCATGATGCTGAACCTCTTCATGGTAACAACATCCAGTGAGAAGGTGCAATTTTCAATCAGCTTGGACACCATATCAGCCATCCGCTGATACTCATCCTTCAGTTGCTTCTTCCTTATATTTCCAGAGAATACTTCTCCCTCTTTGGCGCATATCGCCCAGAACTGTTGGTGCTTACCCTCCGTCAGTACAGTGACGTCATGTCTTCCACTGTTAGGAAGCCCAAACGTCTCGTGAAGAACAGCTGGGGTAATAGAGATAGATTTGTCTCCCACTGTAGCCTTAATCTCCAGTGTGTTGTAGTCAGCTTTCGCTGTGTTGTAGTACTCCATTACTTGGTCAGTCCAGATGACTCCTTCGTGGTATTCCATGAAATTTACCAGCGAGGCAACTTTGAACTTTTCGAGCAGTTCCTTCATCAGATCCGTACCAGATTGGTAGTAGGAATCATACACAAGGTACATACCTTCAGCAGCCATTGTAGATCTGTAGAGATTAGGAAGAAAAACGAAGAGAGTTTTGCAGAAAAATTGCTCACAAATTCTCACAAGTACTTTTGAAAGTTTAGGGTTCGTAAAGAACTACACGACTGATCAGATAGGAATTTATAGAGTTAGGGTATCTTGGATTCCGTGATACCAGCCAACCGTTAGATCCGTTTCTTGTCAGTGCTGATCGTGCGGCGTCAGTTACGACCTTTCAAATTCAAAAGATATTTAATGAGGAGCGGGAATATGTACCGCCCTTTCAGTTACTTATAAAAGCGTATTTTTGAATAAAACGTTTTAAATAGTTCCGCTTTTATATCAGTAATCAGATGAGTAATATAAACACTTATCTGATTGACTACTGTCCTGATGACATAGTTGTTATCAGAGAATGCCAATAGCTGATAACCTTCCTCAGCTGTTTGTCAATCCAGCCAGATAGTATAACTTTATTCTTCGATAGTTGAGTCTTCTGTTGAAAACATAACTTCAACTAACTGACATTAACGAATTTCATCTTTAATTCAGAAGTACCGCTAGTCTTACACGTTCCCCCTGAGTTTAAGATTTTATAAGTTAACTAGTCTGTTGAAAGTTAATCCTTGAAGATAACAGTGATGATTAAGCTGTTGAACTTCAGTCTTCTGATAAGTTCCCCCTCAGCTTATGCATCCAAATTAAGTAGTCCTAGCTCAGCTCTTAGAGTTGAAAACCTTACTTCACTTAAAGGTTTAGTGAAGATATCAGCAATCTGATTTTCAGTATGAACATACTCTATCATAACATTGCCTTTTTCCACATGATCTCTAATGAAGTGATGCTTGATCTCTATATGTTTAGTCCTTGAATGACTTGTAGTGTTCTGAGTAAGAGAGATTGCACTTGTGTTGTCACAGTAGATTGGAATTCCACTGATTTTGATGTTGTAGTCTTCTAGTTGATGTTTCAACCAAAGTATCTGTGCACAGCAAGCTCCAACAGCTATATATTCAGCTTCAGCAGTAGATATAGAAACTGAGGTTTGTTTCTTACTCATCCATGAGATCAGACGACTACCTAAGAACTGACAGGCACCTGTTGTGCTCTTTCTGTCAATCTTGCAGCCAGCAAGGTCTGAATCTGAATAACCAATGAGCTCAAATCCAGATTCTCTAGGATACCACAATCCCAATTCTTGAGTGCCTTTAACATATTTCAATATCCTCTTGGCAGCTAAGAGATGAGATTCTTTGGGGTTTGATTGAAATCTTGCACAGACTCCAACTGAGTACATTATATCAGGTCTACTTGCTGTTAGATACAACAATGAACCAATAATGCCTCTATATTTGGTTATGTCCACTGATTTGCCATCTTCATCTTTATCCAAACGAAGACTTGTAGATATAGGAATAGTAGCAGTTGAGCTAGTTTCCATACTAAACTTTTTAAACAGATCTCTTGTGTATTTTGCTTGGCTGATGAATATTCCATCAGGCAACTGTCTAACTTGCAGACCAAGAAAATAATTAAGTTCACCCATCATGCTCATTTCAAACTTATTCTGCATCAGCTTGGAGAACTTGTCACACATCTGTTGGTTAGTTGAACCAAAAATAATATCGTCCACATATATTTGCACAATTAATATATGATTCTCCCACTCAATAGTGAACAAGGTTTTGTCTACCTTACCTTTATGAAATCCTTTAATTAAAAGAAAATCAGATAGGGTATCATACCAAGCTCTTGGAGCCTGTTTCAGTCCATAGAGGGCTTTCTTCAGACGATATACCTTGTCCTCTTCTTGATAGACTTCAAATCCAGGAGGTTGTTCAACATATACTTCTTCTTGCAGTTCTCCATTGAGAAAAGCAGATTTCACATCCATCTGATAGACAGTGAAGTTCTTGTAAGCAGCATAGGCTAGAAACAGTCTGATTGCTTCAAGTCTTGCTACTGGTGCAAATGTCTCATCAAAGTCTATTCCTTCTTCTTGACAATAACCTTTGGCCACTAATCTTGCTTTGTTTCTGGTAACAATACCATCTTCATTCATCTTATTTCTGAAAACCCATTTAGTGCCAATTACTCTTTGATGACTTGGTCTAGGAACTAAGTACTAGACTTCATTCCTTTCAAATTGATTCAACTCTTCTTGCATAGCTTCTATCCAGAAGGAATCATTTAGAGCTTCTTCAATTTGTTTAGGCTCAATTTGAGATAGAAAACTGGCAAACATAGCATCTTGTGCAGCAGTTCTTCTTGTTTTCACTCTATCTAATGGATCACCAATCACTAACTCTGGTGGGTGATTTCTGAGCCATCTGAGATCAGGCTGCAAATCATAATGTTGTCCTTTGTCTTGATCTTGCAACACTACTTATGGAGATCCAGTAGTAGTCTGTTGAACATTTGTTGTCTGTTGAACAGTCTCTGGTCTTTCAGCTGTTTGCAACTCGTCTGTTAGACAATCAGCACTGTGATTTTGAACAGCACTTGAGTTATCAGCTGGGTTGAGATTAGGTAGTATGATGGGAACATATTCTTCATTATTTCCAACATTCAACTTCTGTAAATCAGTAGACAGATCTTGATTAATACTTTGATTCTTTTCAGAAGATTGACTTGGCTCATCAAATACTACATGGATAGATTCTTCTATTAGTAATGTTCTTTTATTGAAAACTCTATAAGCCTTACTAACAGTTGAGTATCCTACAAAGACAGCTTCATCAGCCTTTTCTGCAAATGCAGTAAGGTGATTTTTCCCATTATTCAATACAAAACATTTACAACCAAAAATCTTAAAGTAATGAATGTTTAGTTTTCTGTTGTTCCAAACTTCATATGGAGTCTTGTTCTGATTTTTGTTGATCATACATCTGTTTTGGGTAAAGCATGCTGTATTTGTTGCTTCTGCCCAAAATCTTTGTGGCAGCTTAGCTTCAGCTATCATGGTCCTGACAGCTTCTTTGAGTGTTCTGTTTCTCCTTTCAGCAACACCGTTCTGTTGAGGGGTTCTAGCAGCAGAATACTCATGATGTATTCCTTTGATATTACAATACTCTTCAACAGTAGTGTTTGTAAACTCTGTCCCTCTATCTGATCTGATCTTCAATATTTTGATACTCTTCTCATTCTGGATCAGTTCCATCAGATTGGTAAGATGTTCCTTGGTTTCACTTTTCTTCTTCATGAAAATCACCCAAGTATATCTTGAATAATCATCCACAACAGCTAGGCAGTATTTCTTTCCACCATTGCTGACTGGATCAATGGGTCCAAATAAGTCCATGTGTAGCAGCTCCAAAATTCTTTCAGAAGATTGATGCTTCTTACTCTTGAATGATGACATGATTTGTTTACCCTTCTGACAGGCGTCACAGAGCTTGTCTTTGCTCATGACTGCTTTTGGAATCCCTTCAACCAGATCATTCTTGATTAATCTGTTTATGGTCTTGAAGTTTAGATGATTCATTCTCTTGTGCCATAGCCAGCTAACTTCACTTGGTGCAGATGCCACCAAACAAACACTTGAATCCTTATTAGTAGAATTCCAGTCGACTATGTAAATATTTCCTTGTCGTCTTCCAGATAAGATTACCTTCTTTGTACCAATCTGTTCAACGTAGCACTTATCTGTTGAGAAGATAACTGAATATCCTTTGTCACAAAATTGACTTATGCTTAGCAGGTTGTACTTTAGGCCTTTAACATATGAGACGTCAGATATCTCAATGTTTCCTTTGATAACTCTTCCTTTAGCTACAATCTTGCCTTCTTTGCTGTCTCCAAAAGTAACTTTTGGACCGTCCACAGCAACTGCATCAGTCAGCTCATGTATGTTTCCACACATGTGTCTTGAACATCCACTGTCCAAGTACCAAATCTTCTCTACTTTACTCCTACTCCTAATCCTAACCTCATCCTCTGAGTCATCAGATTCCTTAGCCATCAGGCAGAGGAGAGCAGGTTTCTCTTCATCAGAAGATTCTTCATCAGACGTGTCTGAATCTGAATCAGATGAGTAGACAGCAGCCAGCTTTTCTGCTTCAGCCATCATTGCCTTGCCTCTCTGATGCTTTCTCTCTTTTCTCATTTTCTTCTCTTCTTCAGTGTATTTCTCTGCTTTTGGATATGGGCAGTCTTTGATGAAGTATCCCAATTTCCTGCAGTTATAACACATTAGTTTTGCTTTATAATCATCTTTATCTTGAGAAGAAAAGTTAGGTTTAGAAGTAGAAGCATTGTTGTATTTGTTCTTCATTTTTCTTTTGTAGAACTTCTTGAAATTATTTATCAATAGTGCAACATCTCCAGCAGTGTACTCCTTTTTGTTGAGTAGAGCGGCTTCATCAGATGAGTCCACTTCCTTGCTTTTCTGTGCTGGTCTTCTGGTGTTTTCAACAGCAACCAGTGCAGCTGTGGGTCCTGAAGTTGAGGTTTCTTCAATTCCCATTCTAGGCAGTTTATACTCGAATGCCTTGAGTACAGAGAACAGCTCAGTAAGAGAGATTTTTCCCAAATCCCTTGATTCTTCCATTGCTGTCACCTTCATGTTGAACTTAGGAGGTAAGGCCTTTAGTACTCTGACAGTGATCTCTTTGTCAGTGAAGGTTTTTCCCAGCTTTAAAACTTCATTTAGAGTTCTGGTGATTCTGGTATCCATCTGATCAATGGTTTCCCCAGACTTCATCTTGAAGTTGTCCAGCTTTTCCAAAGCAACAGTGAGCTGATGCTCCTTTATTGCATCATCATTTCCTTCGCTCATGTCTCTGACTTTGTCCCACATCTCCTTTGCAGTCTTGCAATGTTTGACCTTGTCAAACCGATCATTGTCCAGGGCTTTAGTCATGATGAATCTCCCAACTTTATCCAGATTAAACAGCTTTATCTCTTCGGCTGTCATCTCTGTTAAGTCTTTTTCCACCACCAGTTCAGCTTCATCAACTATAATGGTCTTGGTGAATTTGAATGGACCTTTAATGATACATGTGTACATGTTGTCATTATAAGCTGCTAGAAAGATTTCCATTCTAATCTTCCAGTCTTCAAAAGACATACCAGCAATGTGGGGAACATGGCTGATACAATCCATTTTTCAAAAAGTTTAGATTTTTCAAAAAGATGCTCTTTTGAAAAAAGTTTTGAAAACCTTTGAAAAACACTTGGATCAAGCTCGTTGATCAGGCAGCTGATTCTAATGAACCACCTGCTCTGATACCACTTGTTGGTCCCAAGTGGTAAGAAGAGGTTTAGAGGGGGGGGGGTGAATAAACCTCTTTAAAAATTTTCTTCAAATTTAACTTTAAAACTTTTACTCTAACTGAACAGACTAAGCTGATCAGATTAGTTAGTTACAATTCTGTTCGCGAACAAATCTTTGAACAGCCTTGTTGACCACTCGTCTGATTGTTACTTAGCTGATTTTGTTAAAATCAGTTTTAATACTTAGAGTACTTGCAGCGAATTTTCAAAGTGTTTTCACAAGTAAACTTAGCAGTTTGAAAAATGTTTCCCCAGATTTGCAAAATCTCCTTTTTAGATCCTTTTTCAAAGAGTTAACTTAATGTGTTTTATGCAACTGAAAATATGCAGGTAGAATGCAAGTAAAAACACAAGCAATTTTTATAGTGGTTATATGGATTTGAATATCCTTTAGTCCACTCTTCCAAGTCACAAAGATCTTGGGTTATACTAAAAACACACAGTAATCAGTATACTCTGCTTACGCCTTACAACAAATGAACAGGCCGTAAGTTCGCAGTAAGAAATCACAAAGAGATCCTACTTCTCTGAAGTAATATCACTCACTAAGATGGATATCTACTTCTCACAACACTCAATGTTTACAAATTCACTCAGAAGATGTATTTGGCTTGATTCTTCAACTCTGCTTTTGTCAACAAATGACTCAGCTGATGAGTGAGCTGTTCTTGAGACTTAGAGAATTCTGCTTCGAAAATTTCTCAGAGTTTGTGTTGCTTATTTCTTCTTCGTCTCTTTCAGCTATTTATACTTGAGGATTGAAAAATGTCCGTTGAAGAGAGACAAGATTCAAATTCCTCGAGTACTGGTCCTTAAAATCCGCAAACGGCTCTTTTGCAGTCTGTCCGTACTGTGAACAGTACTATTCTGCAGGCAGCATTAAATGCAGCATTAAATGCACCCAGCTGATGCGAAGCATTTCTTCAATCATTTGTCTTTAATAACCTTGTACTTCAGCATTTATTACTCCAAGGGGCATTTATTACCGTTGGGAACACTTAATGATCTTCTTCACTTGGCTGATAAAAGTACGCGTCTGATGGCGAACAAAGCTGATCTCAAACTTGAACAAATCTGATTTGAGTCGGCTGATCTTCACCAGTCTGATAACTTTTCTTCAGCAGATCAGAAGTCTTGGACCTTGAAACTTTGACTCTTCTGATGTCTTCTTTACTTAGTCAAAATTTCTTGATAAGTTTATCAGCTAAGTTACTCCATACTTAGCCGAATATGAAGTTTTGGAATACATCAAAACCTCCCTTATCAAACTTCCTTTAGTGCCTTCATCTTCATCCTTATCCAACAAGCTTAGTCGTCTTACGAATCTTGATCGCTGACTCTGCTGATGAGAAAAAGTTAGCGAATTTGTAAAAAGTTTTTAGAGGTCTATTTAACCACCTTCCCCTCTAGACCTCATCTGACCACTTGGGACCAACACTTCGTGATTTAGAAGAGTGGAATAGAAGATTTCTTGCGTGTCGAACCATTCAAAATAATCTTGTGTTTACTTTCTTACATGTCGCATTGCATAATTTTATAATCTACGTAAAACATAAAAGAAGCATTCTTTTAAACTGAGGAATTTTATTTTAAGGTTATAAACTTTGAAGTAGAAACTTGTTTGAAGAAACATACTTTTATAATCTGCTGCAACAACTTTTTGAAACTCTAAGTTACTTAAGGAGACAAGTAAAATTAGTGAAGTGGCTACCCTACTGATCAGCTTAGAGGTAAAAAAACTTGGTAGTCTTACCTTGCTGATAAGCGTACTCTACTTAGTCAAGTTAGAAAACAAGTTTTAAAAGGTAAAGTGGTCTATTCACCCCTCCTCCTTCTAGATCTCATCATGGCTACTTTGACCAACAACCTTTTTAAATTCTTGAGTAGCTTTTCTCTAGCAATAAAGTAGAATATTAAACCATGAAAGATTAGTTAGTTTGTTTGTATGTTGAATATATAATGTGATGTTATACTTTTTTGGGAAATTTACCTAGACACCTCCTCGGTATAAGCCTAATTACAGGAACTTACCCTCATGTTGTAAATATTTCAAAGACACCCCCTATGCCAAAACAATATTACAAGAAGATACCTTATCAGAAATATTTAATGTTTTTCCAATTTTGCCCCAAAGGGGTGTATTTGTAATATAATTTTTGGTACAGGGGGTGTCTTTGTAACCGTGTAATAACTATTGTAAATAAATTTATTAAATTTTAAAATTATAACAAACGAATTTAAAACTTAATAAATTTATTTACAGTAACACAATTCGATAAATAAAATTTTAATAACTTTAAAATAACTCAATTATTTAATAACATATATTTTCTTAGCAAAAAAAAAAAACTATTTTAATATTTAATAATTTATTTACAATAACACAATTGGTAAATAAAGGTTCGCTTTAATAACAAATATTTTTCTTATAAAAAAAAAAAACCAATTTAAAATTTAATAAATTTATCTATAATAACACAATTCGAATTCATGAAATCCAGAGAATTTTCGGGGATCTAGGGCTTGGTGATTTTGTTACTGGATTATGGCATTTTTGGTGCCACAACTTAAGCTCACTAGCATTTTTACCCCATATCTTTTTGGGTTAGCACATTTGGTGCCACAATTTCAACTTCGAGGCAATTTTGATCCAAACTGGGGCCCAATTTCAAATTTTGCCCGAAATCGCCTATGTGCGGGCCATGTGACATGTAAAATATGAATTTTGACCAAATCAAAGTGGAAGTTTGAGTTTTTCTACATATGTAGGGACATATTATAAAGGTGGGAAAGTACAAGGGTCAATTTGCAAATTGGGATAGAGGGGCTAATTTTGCTAAGATGGAAACATCCGCCATTGACGTGAGCTTGGAAATGGGGAATCTTCAATTCAACACCACATTGGACAAGGTTGCTACCAAAATGACCGCCACACCGAGGGGATTCTACGGCTGAAAGGGGAGGCGGTGGGTCAAGCTCCATCGCCGATGGTGGCGTAAAATAAAAAAACGCACCAAATTCGTAGATCTGAAGATAGAGTGATGGGATGAACTTGGAATTGATAATTAATGCTTGGGATTTGTAGAGGACGCGAAGACGAGTTTATAGCCATCAAATAGAGCTCAAACCGTGTCCGGAGTCGCCGAAAAAGTGAAAAAAAGGGCAGCTGGAGCTTGAGAGCGGCGGCCATGGAGGGTTTTTTTTTTTTTGTAAATATTAAAAACAACTAAGGGCATTTTGTACATTTTACTTGTACCGTTAAAGTTGTCTAATGGCCATTAAGTCAAGGGGGTGTCTTTGTAATATTTGCAACAATAGGGTAAGTTCCTGTAATAAGGCTTATACCCAGGGGGTGTTTAAGTAAATGTCGCTATTTTTTTTGGCATATTTGGGCAAAAATGTCAACATGCACTCAGTTGTTTGTTATTATGCAGAAAGTGAATTATGTTTAGCTCAATGAATTGTATTTTTTTTTCCAATTTAGTTAATAGGTTGATTTAACTTGTAGTAACAGTACAAATGATTTTGTTCATTTTACCATTTTTTACTATGTGAAGGAAATTATTTCCAACCTAATATATTTTTTAAGGGAATTTTTAGAACCTGAGAAAATGGTATGATAGAATGAATAAAAAATGGCCACAAAGTTATTATAACAATATGGAAAATATCTTCAAATAAAATGTGAATCCACAAATTAATGTATAGTTTTATCCACTCATAATTTTATAACATGTTAGAAAATTTTGATTCAAAATGATTTAGATTCAACTCTCTTCAAATACTTATCCAACAATAATATTTCAAATCAAAACCAAAACCAAATACAACTAGTTAATTTGATGAAAACTTGCAAATAATTCATATAATTTTTCTCAAGCATAAGATCAAGCAAACATATTTTGGCGGGGCGATATAGTAACTATTTCGCAAGCGAGTTCCATCACTTAAAATGCAGCGAAGAACAAAAATATTTTAAGCACTCATGAACATTGAAGAGATATATGATTATTTTATCATAAAGTAATAATATCCACTAATAATGAATATTACACATTCTATAAAACTCTTATATTAAATAGCTACAAGGAAATAAGATTCATAACTGAAATTTCTTGGATTCTCATACATCACACAAATTCCCATTCATATTTTCTATAATTTTGTATATAAATACCATCAGACCTTGCTGTCCAATCACATTCAGTGCGATGACAAGGATTCATAACCCATAATGCATTATAAACAATAACATTCAACCGTTGCAGATGACCCGCTCGAAGGTCACAATGGAATAAGGTACTGAAAGGTTTCACACAAAAATCAAATTTGAATTCTTGGTTTATTGTTAATGTGTGATTTCCAAGATCATCATCTTTAGACCAACAGTGTACCAATAACGGATCCCAATTTGAAGGAAGAATATTAATCACATGGACATGAACTCTAGGGTATAGGAAGCAAATGCTTTTTCCTTCATGAACAAGAGTTGCAGCAAATATAAAAATTAGTAAAATGAATTTGGTCATTTTATATAGTTCCTATTTGTTTATTGTAAATATATGTAATATTTTGGAATCATTAGCTTATGATTAGACCATGTTATATAATTGATGTTTATTTCTCCATGTCTCTAAAAAAAGTAAATACATAATTGTAATAAATTCGGGGTAATTTGAATCTGATTTGCAAAATTTGTTATAGGATATTAATAATTACTGAGATTGTCATAATCTGGTCAGTAAAGTCTTCTAACTTAAAGCATATAGTAATACAACTTTTGGTAACTCTGAACTCGATTTCCAAACCTACAATATGATGTTATAATGGCTAGCACAACTGTAGAGTACCAATTGTTGTAGGATGTGCATGTTTTTAATTTTGACTATTTTACCTATATTTTCCTTTTTAAACGAGTGAAAAAGAAAATTAATTAATAATCTTCCCTCTCTTCTTCATTTCTTAGAATTCGTCATCTTGTATTCATTCGTTTCGAATCTCAAAAATTGTTGGTGCCAAATAATTTATTTTTGATTTATATTAAATTATTCTTATTCGCCTTCTTTATTTGTTTAAGAAAATTAATTAATGTTCTTCTCTCTCTTCTTCTTTCGATAGAATTTGTTTAAGAAAATTAATTAATGTTCTTCTCTCTCTTCTTCTTTCGTTAGAATTTGTTTAAGAAATTTATAATTTTGACTATGTTTCCCTTATTTGCCTTTTTTATTATACGAGCGAAACTGAATATTAATTAATGTTCTTCTTTCTCTCATTTTTTTCTTTAGAATTTGCCAAATTTTATTTGTCCCTTCATAATCTCTCAATTTTATGTCCCATAGATTTTTGTTGGTCCCAAGTGGTGGATGTTTAGAGGGGGGCGAGAGTGAATAAGGCTCCATGTTTTTACATTTTTCTTTGATTTAAACCCTTTAATAAAGAGAGTTTTGGCCTCCTTAAGCTAATCCGGTGAAGTTGATGTCCAGTGATGTTGAACTCTACTTGCTCCTCTTCAATTTATCCCCATGTATGAACTAGTCAATACTGGAAAGTCATTTTGAGATTATGCACCGGAAAACCTAGCTTAATTCCTCGACAAAATAAGATACACACTCATACACAAAAATTTGTCAGTGGCTCCTAGAGCTCCAATTGCTTGGATAATTCAATGGATCCTAGAGCTCCAAACAACCTAATTGCTTCCCCCGTTTTTCTTTTGACAGTTTTGTGCTGAAAAGCTTCAACTGCCCTTCAGTCTCCTCATCAATTAGCCTTAGTTGAACCTTCTTGGATAGTTGTGTTAATCAAATAAATTTAACCATGGAAAGAACAATTATGACTTGAACGGAGTTTGAATAGTTGCCGCAAACTGATCGAGATATTGCCGCAAATCATCGGAGATAATATTGAGAAGTAAACTGAAAATAAATCTTGAGTTGATCGAGAAAAAAATTATATATCTACAAAACACCAAAGCCCCTTTATTTCTACATAAACAAAGCTCCTTTATTTCTACATAAAGTACCAGGTCCAAAAATGAAACTAACAGCCCTAAGGATAACTAAAGAATAGCGTTTTTATTTATTTACAAATCCCTAATTGTGATTTAATTCTGCCAACTATCTGTTTGTACCCATATAATCACCCTCGATTAATCGAGAAATGACGGCTCGATGACAGCCAAAATTGGCAATAGGGCCGAACCCAATTACTCCAAACTGGTCGGAACGGATCGGATCCAATTTGTTCCGGAAATTAAGCCGACCGAAACAATAATCTGGCCACGAGCCCAATGTGAAACACGACCCAATTTTCGCAATTAATTAACTTTTGGACAAAATAAAAATTAATTAATTGGTAAATTAATTAATTTATGGGCCAAAGTTAATTGATTAATAAAGCCAAGTTATGACTAAACACAAACGGGCCCAATCAACCCAATGATTAATTTTGGCTATTAAAGATTAATTAGTTAATTGAGTTAATTAATTAATTGGGCCAAGTCTAAATAATAGGCCCAAATGATAAATAAGGCCATTAAGTAATTAATTGGTTAATTAATTACAATTAGCATACAAAATCAAAGTGGCCCAATTAATCTAGCCACTCGACCCAAGGTCAACCATGGCCCGATCAGCCCAGGTCGACCACAGCCCAACCACAAATCGGCCAAGCCTATTTTCGGCCCAATGTGTGTTTAATTAATATTGGAGATAATTAACTAAAGAGATAAAGATAAAGCCATATTAGTTGGTTTAAATAACAAACTCCCTAAATATCTCTTAGTTAGTTATCATAAACTGAATTTCAAATTAAACACATGTTTCTTGTCCCTGCAACTGCCATTAACACCATTTTTCAGCAAAACAAAGAAGGGAAACCATCTCTAAAAATAGTGGTGTAGTGGAGACAATGGAGGAATTCACAAGTAGTGGAAGAAGTGGGGAGATAGGCCATCAGCTCAGCAGTTATCGAACATCAGGAGATCAATTTCCAGCCTATAAATACTGCAGGACAGCGATACGCGCAAAGACACACACAACTCAATCAACAAAATCAGTCTACACTGAATCGGCTCTACGCCTCATCGGAAGTCCAGCGCACCGTTGCTTGTCTCGTCAGCAAACACTTGCCAATCCCTTGATATCAACCGTCCCTCCTCAGCCACCAGCGAGTCCTGACCGCCTGAAGTCCAGCGCCGCCGCTCAAACTTAGACGCACAGCTGCTTCCACTGTCAGCAACGCTGTCTCGAGCGAAATCCCTTGATAGCAAGCAGATAGCATGCTGTTTCTGTCAAGTTATCAGTCTGCCAACTTCTTGATATCAGTTTGTCCCTCCTCAGCCACCAGCAGGACATGACCGCCTGAAGTCCAGCGCCGCCGCTCAAAGTAAGCCGCACAGCTGCTTCCGCCGTCAGCAACACTGTCTCGAGCGAAACCACTCGATATCAACCAAGTAGCAAGCTGTTAACCGTCATGTAAGTGCCCACGTATTTATATGACAAACTCATCGAGTAGCCATCTGATTGATGAGCTCGTCGTCAAGTAGCCATCTGCTTGACGACTATCGGTTGAGTAGCCATCTGCTCCATCGATTCCCTTTTCAGTGGCCACCCGCTGATCAGTAGCCCAATTGGTGGTCATCCATCAAGGTTGGACGAACCATTGACGATGGTCTTCCGTCGTCAATGTGACTTTCTGTCAACAAGTTGTACTATCATACTTCATCAGCTCATCGGCGGGTTTACCTGCTGATCAAGGAGTCAATTTTCAGAACTTATTAAACTTATCAAGTCATTTGGCAGATCATGCCAAAACAGGAGACCTCTATCGTTTTGCATATTTTTGAAACATTTGTATATCGGGGAACTCACTGATTTTATTTTATTATTAATGGAAGTATTTTGGTCCGTATCTCTTGATTCTTTTACTAAGTATGCTTTACGTCAACTGATATTCATTGATATGTCGTTTTGTCAAGTTTATGTCTTCTGTCAAGGTGAATGTTCAAACTGATTGATCGTCAACTCGTTTGCTGATTTACAAATTCGTTGATATGTTGAGCAAGCCATCGATTGGTAATAGAATGTTGGCATTTAGGAGAGATTTTCATAAATTGTTTAAGTCCTGCGGCCAGGCAGACATAGAGAAGAACTAGGGTTAGTGTTTGCCTACTATGTCACAATCGTTTAGAAGTCAACCTTATCGGGACAACGTATATCGATATCACTATGTCTTTATCAGGACATTTATGTTATTATTACACTGATATCAACATGTCCATTTTTAAATCGTTATGTTTGCACGCACAAACATTGACACACCCGCATTTATTTTATATCATATCGAGGCATTTCACATCGAGCCATTGACTCGTCGAGGTATTTCCTGCCAGATTTACAACAAACAATATTTTGGCACGCCTCGATGCCTAGCATCCCTCGATGTCAACTGTATCGCAGACAATATTTTGGCACATCTCGATGCCAAGTGTTCCTCGATGCCAGTTGTCCCTCGATGTCAAAATTAACGCAAACAATATTTTGGCACGCCCGGTGGGACTTGAAAATCTTTCCGTATTCCTTCTGTCAAAAACTCACCAGCCACACAATATTTTGGCTCGGTTGGCCTTGAATGTTTCCCTATAATTTATTTTCCAAAAAATGATTATCAGCCAAGTAACATTTTGGCTAGCTGACACTTGGTAATCTCTTTGCCAAACAGTCAATCAGTTGACAATAAATGGTTATTCTTTTGCTGTCATCAGATGATACCACAAATACCAAGAAAGACTCGATCAACCTTGACGAGGACACGTTCTGACCTGACACATACTCTGGAAAATCTATCAGCAGTTCCACTAACTATGGAAGGGACCGACATAATCGAGGAACTGACAGAGGAGGTCCGCAACTTCACCAGGGACCCTGAGACCAAACACGAGGAATGGTCTAACGTTGTTAGCAAGTTTGAAAACATGCTAGGCTCGGAAACTGCTGCTAGTCAGGCCAATATGGAAGCTAGCAACATTGTAAATAACTCCCTAATGCACTTGGAAGCAAAGATGACATCACTGGCCGAGAGCATCAACACTCTCGCCAACGGCATACAAGCGCAGACCTGGACTGGGCCGCACAGAACTGCCGTCGACAAAGGTAAAGGCCCCGCGATTCAGATCAGGGGAAGTACATCAAGGGATGAGACGCCTTACAAACAAGGCAACGAACAATCTAATGTCCCGAACAGGAGAGGAAGCACTTCCAAAGCTAGGAACAACCGTCCAGACTCGGGGGGGGGGTGGGCAGGTCCGAAGAGGACCGATCAGAGGCCGTCGGATACGGCCAGGAAGAACATCAGGCCAATTCATCGGCCTATGACAGGACTAATAATCGAGCTGCAGAGGGGCCCGAAGACCTCTTGACGGTAAATCAAGCTGAGGAGATGTTTGTCAGGAGACAGGGAAACAGGACATCGAGATATAATAAGCCTCACCCAGAGTATATCGACCAGGTGCTATTTCCAATGAATTACAGGCCGCCGAACTTTACTTTGTTCTCGGGGGAGGGATCACAATCCTCCACAGAGTATCTGGCTCGATTCTCTTTGGAATGTGGCAATATGAGCAACGAGCTGAAATTGAAACTGTTCCCAAACTCCCTGAGAGGAATGGTTCCATTGGTACGCCAATTTGAAGCCTGGATCGGTCCCCGACTGGCCATCCTTGGAAAGGTGTTCGTAATGAACCATTATCAGGCCCCGCTCGAAGCGTGTGTCATCGAGCTATCAAACATGAGACAACTGACAGGACAGACTGTCGAGGAGTATATGAAGAAATTCATCAGGGCCAGAGGTTTCTGCGCCATCCCGTTGGCAGAAAAAGAATGCATCAAGATTGCCATCCATGACATGCACTTTGAATTGAGAAAGATCATGATGGCGCAATACCATGAGGACTTGTTCGAGTTGACCGATCATGCGGTCCGTTACGAACGAGTGTTGAGAGATGAGAACAGCCGACAACCCAGGGGACTTTACTATCAAGTGGGTATGGCTGATTCCAGCGAGGAACAGATTAATCAGGTCAATCGACCGATCGAGCAGCAAGGTATTGAGATCGGATTGGCGGAAGTGGTCTGCCCCAAGAATACTGTCTGTCCAGCCTTCACCAAACCGAAAGAACCTCAGCCTACCATCAAGGTGCCAAACAACTTAGTACGTCGAGATGCTGATTACAAGACCGACAGGGAAAGACGTTATTCCTTTGACGTCTCAAAAATAGAGTCCATTTTCGATCAGCTGTTGGCCGACAAGATCCTACGACTTAAAGGGGACCATGTGATTCCATCGTCGATGAAGAGAGCAGGTAAAACGTATTGTAAATATCATGATGTATGGACTTACTCTACAAATGAATGTCTAGTGTTCAGGTGGATGGTACATGATCACCTCGATAAGGGCATTTTGATGTTTGCCCCGGACTGGAAAATTACTAAGCCGATGGCGGTTGATACTAATCCTTTCCAGCAGAACGATGTTGGAATAAATGTGATAACAGTCACCGATCCATCGATGGGTGAGAAACTATACGCTGACGGAGACTACTCGATGATAAACAAGGAAATGGGCTTATGTGCGAGATGCCAAACTGAATTGGCAACAATTTCGTTGTTCATCAACCCGACAATATATGGTCAGTACATTCCTTGGCTAAATGTAATGCCGTCAGGGTATCCGTATCAAATAATGCCGCAACCGCAGGGAATGCCTCAAACAACGCCGCCACCATAGGCAGCCCCACCACCACCACCTCCACCTCGACCGATGGAACCTTGTCCAGTTGAAGCCCCGATCAAATATACTGAATAGGCAACATTAACGGCGGAGCAACGCCGAGAACAGGCTAAGGCCAGAATGCCTCGACGACATCAAGAGGGCACTAGCCGTGACAGCAGAATCAGGGAGAGATCCCCTGATGGAACACCAACAAGGCAGGTCAGATCAACCTCAAGTCGTAGAGACAGGACACATGGTCCGTCGCCAAAAACTACACCGCCAGGCTCATCAAGGTCGTGAACTGTTCATACTCCTGCCGATACACAGGTGGATCGATGGGTACCTGTTAGACACCCGAAGTTCCCTGGCGATCGAAGGGTCGATCAAATAACCCGAACACGGTATAGGCATTACTTACACCAACGAAAAGAGTTGGAAATTGCCAAGGGGAAAGCCCCGATGAAGGAATCAGCGAAGTATCCACCATCGGTGGAACTGAAGCTGAAACAGGGAATGAGTGAGGCCAAGGACTCGATACAAATGGACACTTCCAAATGGACCCCGGGGAAAGCCAAATTTGGCACGATCGATTTGGAAAAGATAATGGAAGAAGATGACTTATTGGCTGACGAGTAAGACGGAAACGATCTCAAGGCAAAATTTGCCGAGATTTTCGACGACAAAGGCAATAAGGAAAACTAGGCCAAACCTGGCCAAGCTGTTGAGTCCAAATCTGGTCAGGAAATCGAGAAACAAGAGGTCGGGAAACAGAACATCGAGAAAGAAACAAAGACAGTGGAAGATGCTGCCATCAGTCAGCCGACAAACGGCTCGACGATGATGGAATGCAACGCCGTTGATTCTGAACTTGTTGAATTTGTCAACGAGGAACTGGAGTATTCCACTGATGGTTTTTAGGACGAGGGAATACCAGTAGTACAAATGGCAGAAGACTTAGAACTGCTATCGATCGATGACGAGAAAGAGACCAATTGGGACAGGAAAGTTGAAAGTATATTCCAGAAGCCACCGTCTTTCATGGCCAGGCACATCAGGCCATTATATGTATCAGGGCTCATCGACAGAATGCTGGTCGACAATGGGGCAGCCGTCAACGTAATGCCATCATCAACGATGTACAAGCTAGGTAAGGTCAGTAAGGACCTGATGGAGACGAAAGTGATTGTTAGTAATTTCACAGGGGAAAAGGCTGATACATTAGGAATTTTACCTGTCGAGGTAAAGATTGGAAAGACCAGCCTGAAAATCGCTTTCTTCGTGGTAGATGCTGCGACATCATACAATGCCTTGCTGGGAAGAGACTGGATTCATTTAGCCTTATGTGTGCCGTCCTCCTTGCATCAATGCTTATTAATTTGGGGAGACGCCCCCGAACCCGAGATCATAATGGCCAACAACAGGCCATTCACTGCAAAGATCTACGCTGTCAAGGCGGCGTACTATCGAGACGACGTAGGACCTTACAAGTTCATCGGGCAGGATAAATACGGACGACCACAAGAAGTCACTTCGAGCAAGAAGTTCACGCAACTTGAAATGGCTTGTTTAGCCAAAGAACTAAGTCGGCCTTGCAACGTCAAGGAAGAGGGGCTGCACGAACAACACTGTCAGTCTTGATGAACTGTTCTGATGATGAGGAACCATTGGCCTATAAGGCCGACATATTGGAAATCGATGAGATCGTTGCTATCGGGCCAGAGCAAGAAGCATGTGCCGATTTGATTCGAAGGTTTCGGGCCTACGTGGCCGAATGTTACACAGGAGATCTCATTTTTGAGGAGGAAACGCCACTGTCGGATGGCGGTGAAATTCAGTTAGAGGAACTAGCAACGGCGCCAGCCAAGCTTGACGACATGAAGATCCAAGTTCAGGACCCTGTCATCGAGGTTGAGTTAGGCAGCGAAGATGATCACATGCCAACCTACATCAGCGCATTGCTCGATGATGGCCAGAAGGATCGATTGATTCAGGTGTTGAAGGAATACGAGGACTGTTTTGCATGGAATTACGACGAGATGCCAGGATTGAGCAGGGAATTGGTAGAACACCATTTTCCAATACATGAAGGATACTTACCCCGGAAACAGCCCCCTGAGAAGGATGTCCGTCGAGGTATGCAAACTAATCAGGGAAGAAATCGAGAAGTTTTTTAGGGCCAGTTTCATCGAGGTGGCCCGATATCCGGAGTGGGTAGCAAATGTAGTTCCCGTGATGAAGAAGAACGAGAAGATCAAGATATGCATTGATTTCAGGGACCTGAATCTTGCATCTCCTAAAGACGAATACCCGATGCCAATGGCGGACATGTTAATCGATGTTGCCACTGGCAATATGTTCCTGACAGCCGTCGATGGAAGTGCATGTTATAATCAGATTTTTGTGGCTGTTGATGACGTACCAAAGTTGGCTTTTCAATGTCCCGGGGGAATAGGCACCTTCCAATGGAAAGTGATGCCATTCGGACTCAAAAACGCTGGAGCCACTTATTAACGAGCCATGAACTGTATTTTCATTGCGTCAGCCAATTTTCTTGGCTTTTTAGTGCATCGCAAGGGGATTGAGATCGATAAAAATAAGTCCAAAGCTATCCTGACAGCCAGACCTCCATCGATGAAGAAGGAATTACAACAATTCCTTGGCAATGTCAACTTTTTACGGAGGTTCATTTCCAACTTGGCTAGAAAAATGAAGGTCTTCTCGCCTCTGTTAAAGCTGAAGGACAGAGAGGAATTTTGCTGGCAAACGGAGCATGAGCAGGAGTTTCAAGAGATCAAAGATAAGCTGACAACGCCGCCTGTGATGGTGCCGCTTGTCAAGGGGAAACCCTTGAAATTATATATATCTGCCACGGAGGACACCGTCGGTGGATTTCTGGCACAAGACGACGATGAAAGATTTGAACGAGCAATCTACTACTTGAGCAGGCACTTGACAGAAACGGAGCAGAGGTACTCGCCGATAGAAAATGTATGTCTGGCGCTGTTTTTCTCTTGTAAAAAGTTACGTCATTATATGCTGCCTGTGAAAGTATTAGTTATTTCTAGTATTGATGTGATGAAGTATATGATAGCTAAGCCTGTGATGAGGGGACGGATCGGTCAATGGGCCATCCAGTTGATGGAATATCAGTTGCAATACGTACCGCAAAAAGCAGTCAAAGGCCAAGTATTGGCTGATTTTCTAGTTGACCATCCATGTAACGATATTGATCAGGCCGTTCTTAAGGAACTGGACTCGATGACAGTGGATATCAAGCCATGGACAATGGCTTTCGATGGGTCTAGAGCCGATAGACTATGCGGAGCAGGTATCGTTTTGATTTCTCCATCGAACGTAAAAACTAAGTTATCGATTCAATTTGACTTTGAATGTACGAATAATCAGGCCGAATACGAAGCCTTGATAATCGGACTAGAAATACTCAGGGAGCTCGACAATAAGTTTGTTGTCATCGTCGGGGACTCGCAGTTGGTTATCAGGCAGATACAAGTTACTTCTAAATGCCGAAACCCAACACTTGACAAATATTATTTAACCGCGATGTCTTTGTTGTCGGAATTTGTTGATGTTACATGTTATCATGTGACGAGGGGAAATAACAGTGAGGCCAATAATTTGGCCCAATTGGTAACTGGTATCGATCTGCCTGATGACGTCGAGGAGTCTCATTACGTCGTCAGGAGACGACACTGTCCGTCGTTTATGTATCGAGCCAATATTTTGTCTGTTTTGAGCGTGTTTCAGGATCCTGATGACTGGAGAGAGCCGATCAGAAAATATCTGGCTAATCCGTCAGACAGTGCATCTCGACAGATAAGGCCCACGGCCGTCAATTATGTCTTGATGGGAGACCAGTTGTTCAAAAAAAGCCACGACGGCGTGCTCCTGTTATGCGTCGATCAACAGGAAGCCATGAGAATTATGATGGAAGCTCATGAAGGAATTTGTGGGGCCCATCAAAACGGCCACAAGTTGGCATAGCTATTGCGCCGATATGGCTATTATTGGCCAAAAATGGTGGGAGATTGTGTACAGTTGGCAAAAGGTTGTGAGAAGTGCCAACGGTTTGGGGTAATTCAGAGGATCCCCATCGAGGAGATGAATGTGATAATCAAGCCATGGCCTTTCAGATGTTGGGCCATCAATATCATTGGGGAGATTCACCCGTCATCCTCTAAACACCATCGATACATTATTGTGGCCACAGTTTACTTTACTAAGTGGGTTGAGGCCAAACCACTCAAACAGGCCAATCAGGCCGAAGTGATGACGTTCATCAAAGACTTAATTGTTGCGTTCCAAATACTAGTACGCAAACACGCAAGTATACGGTCGTTACAAGTAATAAAGTGATAAATGAGTGTCGAACCCACGAGGAATTATTCAACTAATTACCAACTAACGTCTTGTTACTTCGATTTAGATTTGTAAGTTGAGTACGGTAAAGTGGTGGTGGTTTTGATACTACAACTAAATGAGGTGATTAAGAAACTAACACTTGACTTAATATATGTAAAGGCTTCTACGATTTTACGTCACCTAGTTCAATTCAAGACAAACGACTCAACAATTGACAACCACACTCATGTTTGTTGTTCAAGATTTCATAAAATATTCATACGTATCTTCCGAATAGCGTATGAACCTACCAAAGTAGACTAATCCAATTTATGTCTAAAAGGATTAAGCATAAGTGATGCATTAATTCCAAACCTTATTAGAACATGAAATGACCTAGGTATATTCTTATCCTAAAATCAAATCACAACCTAGTTTTTCAATCTAATCTTTAATCCACTATGCCTAGCAATTAAAGATCAATTCATTTCATCAAATGGTTGATCAAACCACAAGTTGACAAAAGCTCAAACTAGTTTAACAAACACTTGTATACAAGCATAGCAACAACCATTAACTCATCATTTAATCAAGAATCAAGAACCAAACATAGGATCAATAAAAACATAGAATAAAGAAGATTAGCTACTCATAACATTAAATAAATCATTCATCACATTAATGAAATCCATAAATGTAAATGAACAAAACAAGAAAGATAGAGTTAGAGCAAGCTTAGGTGATGAGGTCTTCAACAACTTATCCCTCAATGCCTTTTTATCTTCTTTGGGGAGTCCAAGTGAGAGTTCTTCTTTTCCAAAGTGCAAACCCTTCTATTTCTTCAAAAGAGGTAAGAGGAAAGTAAAACTGTAGAATGTCTGAAGTTGTGTTGAATGATTTCACCTTTAACACTCTAACCTAGCAAAACTACCAACTTCTAATGCCTAAGTTACCCTCCAAACAATGGCAACTAAGGCCAAAAAGTCCCCCATGATGCCTAAAAATACAAGTGGGATCAAAGGGGGAAAATTCAAGAAACCCCCTGCCTTTCCCGCAGCAGAAATGTGCTGGTAGCAGGGACCTCGCCGTGGCGAGCTTTAAGCCGTAGGTTTCCTGTAGATTTTCTGCTCTGCCGCACTTTCTTCCGAGCAGCATATATTTTGATTCCGAACTCCGATTGCGGATCCATAAAGTCCGTAGCATAGCTAACTCACTCATCTATGACATCAAAAATTCAGATCATTTGGATCATCCATGAAATATTAGTTGCATGTTCTAGTGAGCAGCTATCTACATTCTTGTACAATTCGCTCCGGGTTCTAATTCCTTTGAAGCTCAAGCTTCGCTCGCGGGGTGGGTAGAGCGATTCGCATCATTGATACACAACTCCAAATCTCTCTAAGATGTCAATACCTACAAACCACGGAGAAAATGATCAAAACGAGAACAAACACACAAAAACCAAAGAAAGGCCGAACAAAAGGGCCAAAAGCACAAAAGACACGAACACACGCAAAGACAAACAAAACTCGGATCAAAACAAGATGATTTGGGCTTAAAGAGATAGGTAATAACGACGTTTTAATGGCGTTATCAACACCTCCAAACTTAAACACTTGCTCGTCCTCGAGCAAAGAAAACAAAACAAGAACAAAACAAACATACTTAAGATCGAAATGCTAAAACTTAACACTTTCAAATTATTATTTAAACAAACTCCATATGTGTGTGATGGCTTCGGCTAGATTTTATTTTAGGTGAATACGTCCCGATAGGTCAAAATCATCGGTTCTATTTGCAAGGACTTCTAATGTTTGACAAAGAATCTCTCCTCACCGTAGATTACAAACTTAATGCTCAAATCACTTCACGGGACTAAGTTATAGGTAATTTAAGAGTGTTGTCCCTATTCTTGAGTTAATTGACGATTTTAGCTCCTAACTCTTTTCTCACCATTCTTTGCTTTTCTTTTGATTTACAATAATAACATAGCACTTTGTGCTTACAAGAATATTGCGATACGATACTTGCACTAATGGCGAACTTGATGCAATTTTGCTTTTGTGGGCTACTAGCACCACTCTCTTTTATTCTTTTGTGCACACATATAGATTTTTCTATTACAACTCTTGCACTAGATTAATGAGATAGAGTAATTATCAAAAATGATCAATGGATACTAACGATTGAAGGCTTAGCCTTTCTTTTCTCTCATAGAAGTGCATACATTTTAGCAACTTCTCTACTCATTTCTTTTAAGAGTTAGGTGTTCAAAGGTTTTTCATTCTCGAAAAGGGTTTACTCCCCCAAACTTAGGCCATTTATGCTCTTTTTACATTTAGATTCCAAGCTAAGGATTGGAGGGATTCTAAGTTAAGCAAAAGGAGTCCTAGATCCTATTATCGCTAAAGTTCGTTATCCACTATAAATATAATCATAGCCATTGCCAATGTGCTTTGAACTTTGTAGAGCATGTACAAATAATAATAAGAATTTGAAAAATTTATGACGGGTCGACTTAGTACGCAACAAGTGACCTTACTCCCTCAAACTTAAAATGCACAATGTCCCCATTGTGTGAATTGAGAATGACGGAATAAGGTACGACACGACCAAAACAAGAACACAAACAAAACACAAGCAAAACAAAACAAAACAAAACGAAACGAAACGATAAACGAGCGAGCACGGCTCTAAATAAGTTCCAACAAGCAAATATTATAGATTTAAACGAGTAAACATTCCAACATCTCTTAAGAGTTAATAACAAAACCAACACAAGACGAGAATATAATTAAAACATTGTAAGCTCAATTTAAACCGATGGGACTGCGTAAATTTAAATCCAACGTCCCTTTATATATGCTTCCCGTGGTTGCTCCTGTCTTCAGTGGTTTCGAGCACGCTCCATTGCTTTCCCGTACTCTCCCCTTTTATTTCAAATGCGCAAATTTTCCCCCAAACTCATGTTGCAACTACACAACTTCAATAAATTAATACCCCGGCAACTCCACAATAAAAAACTAGCAAAGTTGGCAAAACTACTCTCACGAGCAATTTATCGAACAACTTCCGTGCACACCCAAAATTACTACTTTTCTACTACTTTTACTAGAACTTCCACCCAAAATTTTTCAACACCAAACAACCAATACCATCATGCAATACTAAGAAGGAGTTCAGCCATACTTACCTCTTGATGCACACATTCAATTTAAATCCCCGAATTTCGAATTTTGAAGCTTTGGTGGGGGAATTTCGATTTTGGTGTAAAAGTGGGAAAAGTGAGAGTTTTTGAGGTAATTGAGTGAGTGATTTTCGAGTTAGGAGTTTGTGTGAGTGAGGTAGAATTTGGGAGGGGAAGAAATTGAGAGTGAAGGAGATTTTTAGATTGGGGGAGGAAGAGATGGTGTGAGAGAGATTTGAGAGTGAGGGGGGAAGATAGTGTGTGAGACTTGTTTGAAATGGAAGGTGAGTAGTGTGTTTAAAAAATAACGTCTCTTTTTTTTTTTTTTATTTAAACAACACAATTACTCACCTTTTTTTTGTTCACGACCCATGGTTCGTTTAGCTTGATCTCGCTCGATTGTGCTTGTCAATCTTCGATCTTTCACGCGGGCTCATTTTCCTACAACACAAGACTAGAAAATGAAAGCAAAAACAAAAACAAGAACGACAAAAAACACAAACACACGACAACAAAGGAAAAAAAAAAAGCTCGGGTTGCCTCCCGAGAAGCGCTTGTTTATAGTCAAGAGCTCGACTTGAAACTTCTCTTTTCTTTTAGGGTGGCCAATAATCGAATAGGATCCCATCGGGATCAAGTATGAGCCCCGGCCTCCTTGCTTTTAAATTCGTGCCACACTTTAATTTTTCCATTGTACGGTCTTCTGGGACGGATTTGAACCACATATCAAATCGGAAACTTTTATCTCCCGATTCAAATCTCTTGTAATCTTTACCCATAATTATCCACGTTTCTTTGCTCGGGTGGATCCACTTGTCTTCTTTGGGGATAACCAAGTCCACATAAGAATATTTGATGACCATTTGATCCGACCCTTCATCCATGATGAATTTATCTTCCTTTGCAAGCTCTTTCGATCCACCTTGTCTTCCTCTCTAGTATGAAGCCCATTTGTTTCGAACATTTCACTCGGTTCACTAAAACTTTCATTAGGAGCAATTGGCCCATCATAGGATTTTTGATTCATCAATGTGAAGCCTTTGCAATGCTCATTTATACCATGTTTGGATGATTCGGTTGTACTCGGCAAAGTTCCAGGGAGCCTTATGAGTAAAGCTTGTGAGATTTGCTCCATTTGTGTTTGAAGATCCCTTAATGTCCCCGAGTCTTCTTGCAACTGTTTGGAAATCTCTTCCAATTTAGAATCATTGTTAACCATGTATTTGGTGGTGTGCTCCATGAACTTAGTGAATGCTTCTTCCAAAGATGATTGTGCCTCTACCGGAGGTTGAGAATATTCATGACAGTTTGGTTGGATGAATGGGGTAGTCATCAACATATCCGGGTGTGGTCCACCTCCCCACTCATTTTTCCTTGGATAATACGGGTTATTTCCCCATTCGATATTGTAGCCATTGTAAGGGGGACTCGGCTCATAATGATTACCCATGTATGAATTCTCATATTGAAAATGAGTTGGACTCATTGGGAAATCGGAGATTGTGCTCTCCCCCATGCAATGCTTACAATAACAAAGTGATCGACCCTCGGTTGACCTTGGATAGCAATCATGGTAGGCCATCGTACCTGGGAAGACAAAGATCACAACGTAAATAACAAATCCAAGCTAAGATATACAAGAATAAAAACTGGCAAACAATCGTTACAACTGCCCGGCAACGGCGCCAAAAACTTGTTGCGTTCCAAATACTAGTACGCAAACACGCAAGTATACGGTCGTTACAAGTAATAAAGTGATAAATGAGTGTCGAACCCACGAGGAATTGTTCAATTAATTACCAACTAACTTCTTGATACTTCGATTTAGATTTGTAAGTTGAGTACGGTAAAGTGGTGGTGGTTTTGATACTACAACTAAATGAGGTGATTAAGAAACTAACACTTGACTTAATATATGTAAAGGCTTCTACGATTTTACGTCACCTAGTTCAATTCAAGACAAACGACTCAACAATTGACAACCACACTCATGTTTGTTGTTCAAGATTTCATAAAATATTCATACGTATCTTCCGAATAGCGTATGAACCTACCAAAGTAGACTAATCCAATTTATGTCTAAAAGGATTAAGCCTAAGTGATGCATTAATTCCAAACCTTATTAGAACATGAAATGACCTAGGTATATTCCTATCCTAAAATCAAATCACAACCTAGTTTTTCAATCTAATCTTTAATCCACTATGCCTAGCAATTAAAGATCAATTCATTTCATCCTATGGTTGATCAAACCACAAGTTGACAAACGCTCAAACTAGTTTAACAAACACTTGTATACAAGCATAGCAACAACCATTAACTCATCATTTAATCAAGAATCAAGAACCAAACATAGGATCAATAAAAACATAGAATAAAGAAGATTAGCTACTCATAAAATTAAATAAATCATTCATTACATTAATGAAATCCATAAATGTAAATGAACAAAACAAGAAAGATAGAGTTAGAGCAAGCTTAGGTGATGAGGTCTTCAACAACTTCTCCCTCAATGCCTTTTTATCTTCTTTGAGGAGTCCAAATGAGAGTTCTTCTTTTCCAAAGTGCAAACCCTTCTCTTTTCTTCAAAAGAGGCAAGAGGAAAGTAAAATTGTAGAATGTCTAAAGTTGTGTTGAATGATTTCACCTTTAACACTCTAACCTAGCAAAACTACCAACTTCTAATGCCTAAGTTACCCTCCAAACAATGGTAACTAAGGCCAAAAAGTCCCCCATGATGCCTAAAAATACAAGTGGGATCAAAGGGGGAAAATACAAGAAACCCCCTGCCTTTCCCGCAGCAAAAATGTGCTGTTAGCAGGGACCTCGTCGCGGCGAGCTTTAGGCCATAGGTTTCCTGCAGATTTCCTGCTCTGCCGCACTTTCTTCCGAGCAGCATATCTTTTGATTCCGAACTCCGATTGCGGATCCGTAAAGTCCATAGCGTAGCTAACTCACTCATCTATGACATATAAAAAATTCATCTCATTTGGATCATCCATGAAATATTTATGCATGTTCTAGTGAGCAGCTATCTACATTCTTGTACAATTCGATCCGGGTTCTAATTCCTTTGAAGCTCAAGCTTCACTCGCGGGGTGGGTAGAGCGACTCGTATCATTGATACACAACTCCGAATCTCTCTAAGATTTCAATACCTACAAACCACGGAGAAAATGATCAAAACGAGAACAAACACACAAAAACCAAAGAAAGGCCGAACAAAAGGGCCAAAAGCACAAAAAACACGAACACACGCAAAGACAAACAAAATTCGGATCAAAACAAGATGATTTGGGCTTAAAGAAATAGGTAATAATGACGTTTTAATGGCGTTATCATTAATCATTCATAGGTTTGGTCTCCCACAAACCATTGTCACTGACAGGGGACTGATGTTCTTCGGTCAAGAGATCAAGGAGTTTTGCAGATCGATGGGTTTTGAGTTGGTCCATTCAACACCGTATTATGCACAAGGGAATGGCCAAGCAGAAGCTTCTAATCGATTCCTTAAGGACATTATTTTGAAAATGATCGAGGAAAACCCAAGAGCTTGGCATTTGATGCTGTCAGATGCATTATGGGATTATCGAACCAGCAAATGGACGAGTACTTGCAACTCAATTCCAGCTGGGTGAACGAGGAGAAGTTGTTCTACACAACATGGATGCCTTCAGAGCCACTAAACTTAGACAGCAAGCTCAACTGGATGCTTTAGAAGAGAACATCAAACTTCTATGTGATTCACTTCAGATTACACCCATCCTACCAAACTATCCAATCAACCCTGCTGATGATGACAAAAAGGGGGAAGATAGGATATCTAGGGAAGATGCAGTACCTTGTGATGAAGAAGAAAATGCTAAAAGAGAAGGAACTGAAACTGAAGTCCTGGGAAGTTCTGCTGAAAAGACTGATGAAAATAATGAAGGAACAAGCAGACTAACAGAGGAGAAGATCATAGAAGAAGAGGAAGCTGACAATGCTGAAGCTGAAGCAAAAGCTAAGTCTGATAAAGAGATAGCTGCTGCCAAAGACTCAGCTGAAGAACAGCTTGATCCTGATGTCAAGTATAAGAAGATAGAGCTGCTGAGGAAAAGGTTCTTTGAAGAGTTGGAAGCTGAAACTTCCAAACCAACTGATGAAGAATCTGAAAAAGAAGACAAGGAAACAGAAGAAGAGAAGAAGGAAGAAGACTAGTTTAGGCTAGTTCATTTATGTCTTAAAATCCTTGTAATCTTTTATCACTTTGTACTTTTCATTTTTCATAACTTGTAATCTGTAATCCTTTCAAATATCTATAAAATTGCAAGTTTGAATCCAACAGACTATTTCTATCTCAGAAATTTTTTAGGATCAAAACTTTAGTTTAGGTACAAGTACTTAGCTGGAGTTTTGTCATCATCAAAAAGGGGGAAATTGTTGGATGAAGATGAAGATGAAGAGCAAAGAAGATAAGTAATTAAGGGAAGGTTTTGATGATTTCCAAAACGTCAAAATCAGCTAAGTATGGAAAGCTTAGTTCCCTTAGAAGAATTTTGAACAAGTAAAGAAGACATCAGAAGAGTTCAAAGTTCAAAGACCAGAAGACTAGTGATCTCATGCTGAAACAGCGAACAGAAGGGTAGACCATCAGCTGACTCAAATCAGATTAGTTCAGAGTTTGATCAGCAGAGTGACTATCAGATGGGTTGCTTCGATCAGCAGAGTAGAAGAGATCAAGAGATTAGTCCAACGGTAATAAATGCACTTGGTGTAATAAATGCTGCAAGAGAAGGGTAGTAATGGCAAATGATTGGAATTTACTCTCGGATCAGCAGAGTGCATTTAATGCAGCTACAGGAAAGTACAGCAGAGAAAGGACTGTAGCAAGTTACCGTTTTGATTTCTGGCTAAGGCTATGGATTTGAAGATTTGATTTCCTTCAACGGTCATACATTCAAATTCAAGTATAAATAGAGCTGATTTCAACAAGCGAGATACACAACAACAATCTGAGATTACACTTTGAAGCAGAAATTATTCAAGTCTCAAAAGCTCGAACAACTCACTCGTCTGGTGAAAGTCATCTGTTGGCAGAAACCAAGTTGAAGCTTAAATTGAAAATACATTCTGAGTGATTTGTATTAGCTGAGTGTTGTGCGGAGTTGTGATCCATCTTTGTGAGTGATCAAACTTCAGAGAGTAGGATTTCTGAGTGATTTCCTATTGTGAGCTTATAGCCTTTTCATTTGTTGTTTAGGTATAAGTGGAGATATATTGTAAACTGTGTGTTTATAGTATAACCCAGAATCTAAGTGATCTGGAAGAGTGGACTAAAGGATTTTTATCCATATAACCACTATAAAAATTCTTTGTGTTGATTTGCATTTAAGTTTTTCTTGCATATTTCAAATCTGCATAACTTCACTATGAGTTGATTCAAAAGATTTTAAAGGAGTTTCAAAACTGGGGATAAAATCTTTTGTAAGAACTTAAGTTACTTGTGAAAAACACTTTCAAACATCCGCTGCAAGTATACTCTCAAGAAAACTGTTTTACTGAAAAACAGCTAAGTAGTTGTGAGAAGAGTGGTCACTCTGTTGTTCAAGATTTGTTCACGATCAGCACAGTCTGCTTACTGTTCTTCATCAGCTTAGTCTGCTGACAGAAGACTGAAAAGTTTTTTAAGTTCAAAAATTTTCAGAGGTCTATTCAACCCCCCCTCTAGACATCATCTGACCACTTGGGACCAACAGTCCAAGTACTTCCGTTTTAATTTAAATCTTTGTTTCCCTGACTTTCAAGTTTTTACATCAAGACATTTTGATTAAGCCATATGAGATGATTCGATTTTAACTAAATCTTGTTGACAAGAAAGTTGTGCTTTTACTTGCAAAATGGTTTGTCGAATTGCAAAGTTAATGGTTTGGAGGTTTGGATACTTAGTTTATTTTGGCTTCGATTTGAAGAAAACATAATATAAAGCCAAAAAGAATTCTACTGACAGAAAAGAAAATCAATCTATGGCTGTCAAGCCATTACATCAGCAAGAAATAAATGAGTCTGTGGCCCTCAAGCCATTAACAAACGAGAAAATAAACTAAGTTCTTGATATCAAAAGCCTTAAGGCACATGCGCCTACATCAATGGCTCACAGGCCAGGCAATTAATGTAGAAAATCTTGAGTGAACCGTCCTAAGAATCCTTTGAGAGACGTCTCGATCCTAGCTTGATCGGCTGCAGCTGCGGCAACCTGTGCAGTCACTTCATCCTCAACAGTCTTTGCCTCATTGATCAACTCGTCAGTGTTGGACAGCTGCTCTGTAATCGATTCTGCCTCTACCACAACATCCTTCATTTTGCCTCGAACCATGCCCAGCTCCTCCTGCAATTTGGCTATGGCCGCGACTAAGTCAACCTCAGAATCCCTGAGATGTTTAAGTGAGTCGCTAAGGCTGGAACCCTGGGCATACAGCTCATTAAACCGCGCAAGAAGAGCCTCGACAGGGGACGCAAACGAAGCCTTTGCCTTAATAGCCCGATCATTGTCTTTGAACTCGCTCCTCATTTGGCCAAACTGTCGTGCAAAGTTGAAATAAGAAGCCACTTTGTCATTCGGAAGGGTGGCAGCGGACAGTTTGCTCATCAAATAGTCAAGGGATGGCCCCATGTTGATCATCAGGACTTCCAAGGACTGACTTTGATGGTTCGACAACAACCCTTTGAAATGAGCAATCTCGGCAGGAGTAAAGAGTACATGGCTCAATTGCTCGGACAATGTCAATGGAGACGGAGAAGACGAGCTCATCGATAGAGCTCGAGTGCTGGCAAATCGAGCCAATACTTGCGCAAGCTTCTGAGAGCTTTCCATAACTTTGCTCGACAAGGGAGTCTGAAAAATCAGGGTAAAACGAGGTCAGTTGGTAGGTAAACGAGGAAGTTTGAATCGACTTGATAATGAAAAATTATCTCTTGCGAAGGAGAATGAGCCGAAACAGGAGCTTTCTTGATGAGAACTGTCTGATGGGCAAGAACCTCTGGTTGTCGAGCAGCCACGTCTCCTGATTCGTCGTCAATAGTGGTGTCGACGAGAGGTTCCCCGGATTGAATCGGAGAGGATCGATGGGGTGGAATTTCCACTCGTTGGAACTGTTGTCCGTCATCATCACTGTCCGTCAAGCTGTCAACCATGGTCCTGAATTTTCTTCCGAATCGAGGGATCATCCTTGGTAGCCGGACGTTTGCCCTTAGAACTCACCTCCTGACAGAAAAGCAAGGCATCAAGGTAAGCCCAAAAATATAATAAGTTAATCCAAATAAAAACTACCTCATCGTCAGAACTGCTTACGATTATGGCACTCGTGCCACCTCGTTGATGAAAGAGCCGACGAGAGGATCCGTTACCTTATCGACGGAAGAGTGAGCCTCAGATTCTTGAATCAATGGAGAATCAGCAGGGGAAGGTCCCCTCGGACTAACAATCTACAGCGGAATGGCGAAGGGAATAACAGGCTCCTTGACAGCCTTCTTCTTGCCAACGAGAGGAGCCGACGGTTTCTTTCCTGCAAAGAGACAAACATGTCAGACATAATAATGATCAAGGGAGGAAAACAGGAAAAGCTACCTGAGTCATCGAGGGCAATGGTACCCCCATCCTTGTATTCGCATAAAAGATAAATCGTTGACATGTCCCAGGAGTCATCAACTCGATATCCCGTAAAAGTAACATGGGAACTAACTTGACGACTACGAGGACAGGAACTAACACTCGTGCTAGGGATGGCAGGGGGAGCCACATATCCCGACGACTCGACAAAGTCAGGGAGTAAAGGAAGGGAGGGGCCAAAAGGTTTGTAAAATGTATGCCAAGGAGGAACCTCGACGGGACCCCCTCGTTTTTTGGCTAACTTAGAATGCTCCAACATGGCCTTACCTATCCTAATATTCTTCAAGGACTCAAAGTTAACGGCAACGTTTTCATATACTTTATCTCTATTATCAGGATCCCAAACTACGTCATAGAATCGTTCGAAACGAGAAATGATGTATAGTTTACCTTTCTTCGATGCCTTGACGGTGGCAGCAGCCGACTGCTCAAGAAAAGGTCCGTCTGTAGAGATGGCTTCCGGGTGATTGGGCACGGAGAACTTGGCTGCAGCGGCATGAAACGTGTCCCGACGAATGAGGGCAATATAAGCATTCAACCACTTGATGAAATCAGGAAAGCCAACGGGGTTGGGAACGAAAAGCCGAAAAATAAAGGCATCACGCGCCGTGCGCCAACAGCGCCGTAATTCATCAAAACTATCCATATCGGCCACTTCCATGAGTTTCTCGTTCCGTTCAGCCAAAGAGACACCATATCGGGGAGTTATCTGCACTAATCCAAATTGATGGGCCACATAATGCGCGGGATAAATACGGGCCGAACATTTGAAAGGTTTCCTCTTCGACGGATCCTTGGCCCCGGTGACCCTCAAGCCCGACGGGCTATCCCTTGACGTCAGGAAGCTAGCCCACAACTTTTGATAATCTCTAAAATCATCAGCTGACATCGAGGGACTGTAGGCCGACAGTATCGATGGATAGAAGGCCGAAAAATGTGGTTCAGGGCCATTGGTGGTGTTGTAAAATCTGCTGAAAAAATAATAGAAATTGCAGGGTGGCAATTTCTGTCGAGCCACAAACAAAGCGTATATCTCGCCACCAATAGGGTTCCCTTCGAAAACACAAAAGTCCGGAAAATATGCAAATAACCAAATTTGCAACAACCAAATCAGCCCCTGGAAAAAGTTGCAACTCGAGGCCAAAAATCCCTCGATACCAGTACAAAAACTCGAAAAAACAACAGGACCCAACGCTACTCTCTCACCCCCGGCAAGGGAGATTGCAATGGCATTATATTCTTTAGTCACTGACAAGACAGAATTGCAGAAAATATACCTTGATAACCATAAGGTTAGAAAGTGCATGTGTTCAGTATGAGACACCTCGACAGCTGCAGGGAGGTCCTTGTATCGACCGATTACTGGTCCATAGGATACGGCACTATCGCCAGTGCCTAAAGCCGAGGGAAAGTGGAATGCATCATCACCCGCAGACGGCAATGGATCAACATAATGTCCCGTCGGACAGAGGCCACTGATGGCCATATTATCGACGAGAGTAGGTGTCATCGGGCCATGAGCGAAGTGAAAAGTGTTGTCTTCTTTGCACCAAAACTGTACAGCTGCCCAAATAAGAGGGAGATTGAGGGACATCCCTACTTTGCGAAATTGGATGGCATCAAATATGCCACAATCCCGCCAAATTGGACCAAAGACTCTCTCGACTCTAGTACACCAAATAAGCCATTCGGAATGCGTCGTGGAACCCGCCCACGGCCAACCGCGTGTGGTGGATGAAAACTCCTTCCCTCCCGTAGCAAATGGAAGCGATTCCTTCGAACAAATAATCGGATGCTCATCCGCCGGAGGTAAATCTGCCACGGTGTGAAAGGGGCCAATAGTGGTACCAAATGGAGTATCTCGAAGGAATTGGGTCTCAATATGCACATCTTTTCGACTAATTCTAACCCCGGCCATGTTATCTTTGTGAAAGTGGCTCGATCTAGTGACGGGTATGAAGGATTTTGAAGTTTTCGGCTATGGTGGAAATCTTGGGAGATGGATTTTTGGTTTTGGTGGCTTTTTGGAGAAGAAACTTCGGTTTTGGGGTTCTTTGAGAGAGAGGGAGTGCGATTTAGTGAAGGAGATGAAGAAAAATGGGGTTGTAGAGTGGATTTGGAGAAGAAGATTTTTGGTTATGGAGTTTTGGGGAGAGATGAATCGGCTGTGCGAGGAAGGAAAAAGGGAGAAGATGAATAGTATAAAGGTGATGTGGGGCCCAGGGATGTGTAAGAGTTGTGTTGAAAAAAGGAAAAGTAAGTTCTTGGGAAGAGTGAAGTGAGTAGACTTCTAATAAAATTGGGGGGTAGAGAGTGATAAGCTTTAATTGTATCAATTATATCCGGGAAGTTGGGATATAAAGTGGGGAGTTGACATCTGGCATGTGAATTATCATATCGGGAAATTCTTGAGAATTCCAAAAATGCTATATTTTAATTGGCTAATAATGTTCAATTTTAAATACAAAAGCATGTTCAAATTAAATGCCAATCGAGCGATAAAAAAGGGGGAATTTTTAAACAAAGTCTATCCGATAAAATTTTATTATCAGATAAAATTTATCAAATACGACTTACGGGGGGTATTGTTTGTACCCAAAAATTCACCCTTGATTAATCGAGAAATGACGGCTCGATGACAGCCAAAATTGGCAATATGGCCGAACCCAATTACTCCAAACGGGTCGGAACGGATCGGATCCAATTTGATCCGGAGATTAAGCCGACCGAAACAATAATCTAGCCACGAGCCCAATGTGAAACACGACCCAATTTTCGCAATTAATTAATTTTTTGGGCAAATATAAATTAATTAATTTATGGGCCAAAGTTAATTAATTAATAAAGCCAAGTTATGACTAAACACAAACGGGCCCAATCAACCCAATGAAAAACACTTTCAAACATCCGCTGCAAGTATACTCTCAAGAAAACTGTTTTACTGAAAAACAGCTAAGTAGTTGTGAGAAGAGTGGTCACTCTGCTGTTCAAGATTTGTTCACGATCAGCACAGTCTGCTTACTGTTCTTCATTAGCTTAGTCTGCTGACAGAAGACTGAAAAGTTTTTAAGTTCAAAAATTTTCAGAGGTCTATTCACCCCCTCCCCCTCTAGACCTCATCTGACCACTTGGGACCAACAAGTGGTATCAGAGCAGGTGGTTCATTTGAATCAACTGCCTGATCAACGAGCTTGATCCAAGTGTTTTTCAAAGGTTTTCAAAACTTTTCAAAAGACCATTTTTTTGAAAAATTAAAACTTTTTGAAAAATGGACTGTATCAGCCATGTTCCCCACATTGTTGGTATGTCTTTTAAAGACTGGAAAATTAGAATGGAGATTTTCCTCGCTGCCTACAATGACAACATGTACACATGTATCATTAAAGGTCCATTCAGATTCACAAAGACCATAAAGATCAATGAAGTTGATACGGTTGTGGAAAAAGACCTTCATGAGATGACTCCAGAGGAAATAAAGCTTTTCAATCTAGATAAAGTTGGAAGATTCATCATGACTAAAGCCTTGGATAATGATCGGTTTGACAAGGTCAAACATTGCAAAACTGTAAAGGAGATGTGGGATAAAGTCAGAGACATGAGTGAAGGAAATGATGCCATAAAAGAGCATCAGCATACTGTTGCCTTAGAAAAACTGGATAACTTCAAGATGAAGTCTGGAGAGACCATTGACCAGATGGATACCAGGTTCACCAGAACACTCAATGAAGTTCTAAAGTTGGGAAAAACCTTTACTGACAAAGAAATCACAGTCAGAGTACTAAAGGCTTTACCTCCTAAGTTCAACATGAAAGTGACAGCAATGGAAGAATCAAGAGATGTGGGAAAGATCTCTCTTACAGAGCTGTTCTCTGTACTCAAGGCATTCGAGTATAAACTACCTAGAATGGGAATTGAAGAAACCTCAACTTCAGGACCCACAGCTGCCCTGGTTGCTGCTGAAAATCCAAGAAGACCAGCACAGAGAAGTAAAGAAGTGGACTCATCTGATGAAGCCACATTGCTCAACAAAAAGGAGTACACAGCTGGAGATGTAGCATTGTTAATGAACAATTTCAAGAAGTTCTACAAGAGAAAAATGAAGGACAAATATAACAATGCTTCTACTTCTAAACCTAACTCTTCTTCTCAAGAAAAAGATGATTATAAAGCAAAACTAATGTGTTATAACTGCAGGAAATTGGGACACTTCATTAGAGACTGCCCATATCCAAAAGCAGAGAAGTACACTGAAGAAGAAAAGAGAATCAGAAAAGAAAGAAAGCATCAGAGAGGCAAGGCAATGATGGCTGAAGCAGAAAAGCTGACTGCTGTCTACTCATCTGATTCAGATTCCGACACGTCTGATGAAGAATCTTCTGATGAAGAGAACCCTGCTCTTATCTGCCTGATGGCAAAGGAATCTTATGACTCTGAGGATGAGGTAACTCCTCTTGACAATGAATTATTTAATTCATTTGAGCAAATGATGCTTAACAATACTGGTATTGCTGAAGCATATAAAAAGCTTAAGGAAGAGATGATATTGCTGAAAGAGCAAAATAGTTCACTGAAACTTACAGCTGAAAAGCCAAAAGAATCAGCTGAATATAAACAGCTTGAGCAAGAACATGAATCTCTGAAAGCTGGATGTGAAGTTTATAAAGAAAAATCATGGAACTTGAAAAAGTTATTGAGTCTCATGAAAAATCATCTGTTGCATCCACGCATACATCTAGTAAACAGAAGATGCCTTTAGAACAGGATAAGCAAAAATTGAACCATACTGAAAAATTTATATCTGCTGACAATAGTAAGGTCATTCTGTATGTTCAAACTGCTAGACCTACTTCACCTGAGAATGTGTTAAAGGAGAAGAAATCTCCTAAGGCTAAAAAGAGCAAAGAGCCTAGTATAGGTAAACAGACTAGTAAGCCTAAACAGAAGAGTCCTAGGAAGTCATCTGATAAGGCTAAAACTAATCAGACTAGTGATAAAGCTAAGTCGTCTGTTAAAGAGCAAGCATCTAGTAAACCAAAGAAGCATAAGAACAAGAAAGATCAAAATGCTTGGTATGGAAATGAGTCTTATTATGTGCAACCTGCTGCATATCCTCCTATGTATCATGCACCTCAATTTCCAAGTTACTATGCACCTTACCCTGCTCATCCAATGCATGCATACCCTGCTTATCATGCACCTTACCCTGCTTATGAACATTTTCCTTATCATACTGATCATCAACATGACTTATCTGCTGCATATGATAAAGATAAAACTGTTCATGCTCCTGTCAAAACTCAAAAGCCTAAGAAGCCTAAGACATCAACATCTTGGGTTGTCAAAGGTGAAACTTATCCTTCAGGACCCTCTCAATAAGGGTACCTAAAACAATTTTATTTTTGTTTTGTAGGTTAGGATTAGGAGTAGGAGTAAAGTAGAGAAGATTTGGTACTTGGACAGTGGATGTTCAAGGCACATGTGTGGAAGCATACATGAGCTGACTGATGCAGTTGCTGTGGATGGTCCAAAAGTTACTTTTGGAGACAGTAAAGAAGGCAAGATTGTAGCAAAATGAAGCTTAATCAAGGGAAACATAGAGATATCTGACGTCTCATATGTTAAAGGCCTAAAGTACAACCTGCTGAGCATAAGTCAATTTTGTGACAAAGGATATTCAGTCATCTTCTCAACAGATAAGTGCTATGTTGAACAGATTGGTACAAAGAAGGTAATTTTATCTGGAAGAAGATACGGAAATATCTACATAGTCGACTGGAATTCTGTTGACAAGAATTCAAGTGTTTGTTTGGTGGCTTCTACACCAAGTGAAGTTAGCTGGCTATGGCACAAAAGAATGAATCATTTAAACTTCAAGACCATCAACAGATTAATTAAGAATGATCTGGTAGAAGGGATTCCAAAAACAGTCATGAGCAAAGATAAGCTCTGTGACGCATGTCAGAAGGGTAAACAAATCAAGTCATCTTTCAAAAGCAAGAAGCATCAATCTTCTGGAAGAATATTGGAGCTGCTACATATGGACTTATTTGGACCCATTGATCCAGTTAGCAATGGTTGAAAGAAATACTGCCTAGCTGTTGTGGATGATTATTCAAGATATACTTGAGTGATTTTCATGAAGAAGAAAAGTGAAACCAAGGAACATCTTACTAATCTGATGGAACTGATCCAGAATGAGAAAAATATAAAAATATTGAAGATCAGATCAGATAGAGGGACAGAATTTACAAACTCTATTGTTGAAGAGTATTGTAGTATCAAAGGAATACATCATGAGTATTCAGCTGCTAGAACCCCTCAACAGAATGGTGTTGCTGAAAGGAGAAACAGAACACTAAAGGAAGCTGTCAGAACCATGATAGCTGAAGCTAAACTGCCTCAAAGATTTTGGGCAGAAGCAACAAATACAGCATGCTTTACCCAAAACAGATGTATGATCAACAAAAATCAGAACAAGACTCCATATGAAGTTTGGAACAATAGAAAACCAAACATTAATTACTTTAAGATTTTTGGTTGTAAATGTTTTGTATTGAATAATGGGAAAAATCACCTTACTGCATTTGCAGAAAAGGCTGATGAAGCTGTTTTTGTAGGATACTCCATTGTTAGTAAGACTTATAGAGTTTTTAACAAAAGAACATTACTAATAGAAGAATCTATCCATGTAGTATTTGATGAGTCAAATCAATCTTCTGAAAGGAATCAAAGTACTAATCAAGATCTGTCTACTGATTTTCAGAAATTGAATGTTGAAAGAAATGAAGAATATGTTCCCATCATACTACCTAATCTCAGTTCAGCTGCTAACTCAAGTACTGTTCAAAATCACAGTGCTGATTGTCTAACAGACGAGTTGCAAACAGCTGACAGACCAGAGACTGTTCAATAGACTACTACTGGAACTCCAATAGTGGTGTTGCAAGATCAAGACAGAGGACAACATTCAGACCTGCAACCTGATCTCAGATGGCTCAAGAATCACCCACCTGAGTTAGTGATTGGTGATCCTTTAGATAGAGTGAAAACAAGAAGAGCTGCTGCACAAGATGCTATGTTTGTCACGTTTCTATCTCAAATAGAGCCCAAACAAATTGAAGAAGCTCTCAGTGACTCCTTCTGGATTGAAGCTATGCAAGAAGAGTTAAATCAATTTGAAAGAAATGAAGTCTGGTATTTAGTACCAAGACCAAGTCATCAAAGGGTAATTGGCACTAAATGGGTTTTCAGAAATAAGATGAATGAAGATGGTATTGTTACCAGAAACAAATCAAGATTAGTGGCCAAGGGTTATTGTCAAGAAGAAGGAATTGACTTTGATGAGACATTTGCACCTGTAGCAAGACTTGAAGCAATCTGACTGTTTCTTGCCTATGCTGCTTACAAGAACTTCACTGTCTATCAGATGGATGTGAAGTCAGCATTTCTCAATGGAGAATTGCAAGAAGAAGTGTATGTTGAACAACCACCTGGATTTGAAGTCTATCAACAAGAAGACAAGGTATATCGTCTGAAGAAAGCCCTCTATGGACTGAAACAGGCTCCAAGAGCATGGTATGATACCCTATCTGATTTTCTTTTAATTAAAGGATTTCGTAAAGGTAAGGTAGATAAAACCTTGTTTACAATTGAATGGGAAAACCATATATTACTTGTTCAAATATATGTGGACGATATTATTTTTGGTTCAACTAACCAACAGATGTGTGACAAGTTCTCCAAGCTGATGCAGAATAAGTTTGAAATGAGCATGATGGGTGAACTTAACTATTTTCTTGGTTTGCAAGTTAGACAGTTGCCTGATGGAATTTTCATCAACCAAGCAAAATACACAAAAGATCTGTTCAAGAAATTTGGTATGGAAACTAGTTCTACAACTAATGTTCCAATGTCTACAAGTCTTCGTTTGGATAAAGATGAAGATGGCAAATCAGTGGACATAACCAAATATAGAGGCATTATTGGGTCACTGTTGTATCTAACAGCAAGCAGACCTGATATAATGTACTCAGTTGGGGTATGTGCAAGATTTCAATCAAATCCCAAGGAATCTCATCTCTTAGCTGTCAAGAGAATACTGAAATATATCAAAGGCACTCAAGAATTGGGATTGTGGTATCCTAGAGAATCTGGATTTGAGCTTATTGGTTACTCAGATTCTGACCTTGCTGGCTGCAAAATTGATAGGAAAAGCACAACCGGTGCTTGTCAGTTTTTAGGCAGTCGTCTGATCTCATGGATGAGTAAGAAACAGACTTCAGTATCCATATCTACCGTTGAAGCTGAATATATAGTTGTTGGAGCATGTTGTGCACAGATACTTTGGTTGAAGCATCAACTGGAAGATTACAATATAAAGATCAGTGGAATTCCAATCTACTGTGACAATACAAGTGCAATCTCTCTTACTCAGAACACTACAAGTCATTCAAGGACTAAACATATTGAGATCAAGCATCACTTCATTAGAGATCATGTTGAAAAAGGCAATCTTATGATTGAGTATGTTCATACAGACAATCAGATTGCAGACATTTTCACAAAACCTTTAAGTGAAGTAAGATTTTCAGCTCTAAGAGCTGAGCTAGGACTACTTAATTTGGATGCATAAGCTGAGGGGGAGCTTATCAGAAGACTAAAGTTCATCAGCACAGTCATCCGTTATTATCTTCAAGGACTAACTCTCAACAGACTAGTTAACTTATGAATTCTTAGAGTCAGGGGGAACGTGTAAGACTAGCGGTACTTCTGATTAAAAGATGATATTTGTTAATAACAGTTAGTTGAAGTTATGTTTTCAACAGAAGATCAAGTTATTGAAGATTGAAGATTAATTTATCTTGCTGGATTGACAAACAGCAGAGGAAGATTACTAGCTATTGGCGTTCTCTAGTAATAAGCATGGTTATAAATCGCATTTCTAGAAACACGCTTGTATAAGTAACAGATAGGTAACGATTGAGTTTCCCGCCTGTCTTACATTAAAATAATAAAATTGAAATCCGCAGCTCCCATCCACACGATTAATAAACTGTCAGATTGATCCAACGTATCAGATTAATCACGATAACCCAAACTAGGAAACGTATAAAATCCGATCTGAACAATACAGTCGTCTTACGCACTCATAAATTCTCAAATTCTCTAACTCTCAAACTCTCTTGCTTTCAAAAGTTTACTGTTTTCACAGAATCTTACTTAGAAATCTCAGAAATGGAGAAAATCATTGACGGAAGGTACTTGAACTACAACAAATTCCACTTTTCTGGCACCGATCTGATGCGCTCAATCATGGAGGCATCTTTGGTTCCGGATCTTGAAGCCCACGAGGAAAGGGTTTATATAGAAGACGTAGACCACTTCTACAAATTCAGAGAATTCAACAAAGAAAAATCTGTTATGTCGGCTACCATTGGAGGTAAAAAGATTGATGTTTCTGCTGCCGTCTTACATGAGATTTATAAATTAACGGATAAAGGAGGAGATGTAGCAGACTTGGGGTCTGAAAAAGAGGAGGAATTTTGGGAAATTTGTGCTAAGGAGGGAGAACAGATGAATGGAACCCTGATGAAGACTCAGTTGAAAGATGAGTATCAGAGGTTCACAGACATCATTGCGAAGGTACTGGATTGCAGTACAAGCTCTTTGGATGGGTTACCAAGAAGACGGTATTACACCATGATTTGCATCTACTATGGACTAAAGGTCAACTGGGCTGCTCACGTCTATGATCTGCTGAGTGACAAGAGGACTTCGCATGCCATTTTGCTTAGTCATCTGTTCATGTCACTACAGTGTCCAATGGCAGGAGGGAAGATTACCCACGCCAGCAAAGAGTTCAAATTGTATGAGCCAGTGAGGAGTGTGGCTGCTCCCAAAAGGAAGGCTCCTACAAAGGCTAAGAAGACTCCTTCTAAGAAAAGCAAGAAGGAAGGTCAGACAAGTAAGTCTGCTGATCAAACAGCAAGCACTGCTGTTGAAGCTGGATCAGCACAAGCTGAGATTGAAGTCCCTGAGAAAGTGATAGATGACTTCACTGCTGAGCTTGAGAAGATGGAGACAGGTTCTTCTCCTGAAAGAACTGAAACTGATGAAGAGGTTCCTCTTCTCTTCAAAGGTTGAAGAGAATGAGAACCAGAAGTGAGGCAAGGGGACCACCCCAAGCTAAGCCACCCACCAAAAGGATTGCCAAATCTAAGGCAAAGAGAAAGGTCACTTTCTCTGAAGAACCAGTTACAACAGTTAGAGAATCACCAACATCAGCTGAGAGGCCTATTACTATTGAATAACCTATTGTTCAGGCTGTTGTTGAGCTAGCTAAAGAGCCTGCCAGAGAGGCTGTTGTTGAAAAGATTGGAGAATCTGCTGAAGAAGATGTTGAACCATAGACCGGCACAGCAAGTGAAGGGAATGTACCACTTTTACACCCTACTCCTGTTGCTGCTACTCCATTACAAGTGATTGAGAGTCCAGAGGCTAGAAAGCTAAGGACTGAAAAAACTGTGATTCCTTACATATCTGCTGCTGAACAGCAGAGAATAGATGATGCTGAAAAGCAGAAGAAGGCTGCAGAAAAGGCAGAGGAAGATAGGCTGAAAAGCCTTGAGCTAAAAAGGCTGGAAGAAGAGGCCAGCAAAATGACTCAAGAGCAAAGGGATGCTATTGAGGCAGCAGAGTTGGCTGCTGCTATTGAAGCAAGCACCAAGGATGCTCATGGCCCAAAGCATACTAGTGGCATAGTAATTGGTGAACAGAAAGATCCCACCAAACCCAAACCAGTTATGCCTACACCAGCAATACAACCTAAAAGAAGAGAAGAGGTCAAACTGGCACTGGAGATTGTCAGAGATGACCCTGATGCTTTCGATGAGTTTATTAAAAGGTTGGATGCTGAGAATGCAAAAATTACTCGTCTGACGATGTTCAACAAAGAAAAGATCAGATACAATAGATGGAGAGACTATCGTCTGACAAAGAGTAAAGACCAGATTGCAAGCTGGAAGATCTTTGCTGATGAAGAAGCTTGGGTACTAAAGTGGCTTTAGACAGGTTCTCTTACTCAAGCACTAGACTCAGAGTTCTTCCTGGACAAATTGAGACTGAGGATCAGTCAAGTTGTGAAAGCAGAAGCAAAGAAAATCTATGAATCTGTTCCTGAGGAGTTTGCTGATGATGAAGACCTCAAGGAAAGATCAATCAAATTGGCAGTTTCCCAGACAATGGAAACTTGGGCCAAAAGGACTAGAAAGATGAAGGGGCAACCAAGCACTATGATTCCCCTTCCTAGTTTTAAACAGATTGTCTATGGTCCTAATATAAGGCCATATGAAGAGTTACCTGAGGATCCAATCTCCCCGTTCATAGCACTTGATAATTTTACTTGGATTTCTCACAGGTCTACTGTGGACAATGCAGGTCTGATGAAAACAGTTGAAACTGTTAAGAAAATTAAGCCACCTGCTGATGAAGATAAGAAGAAAGAAGACACTTCTGTTCCTGAAGATAAAACCAAGGAAAAAGAAGGGTCGTCTGATGTTGCTGATCAACAAAAAGAAAAGGAGGGTACACCTGACCCCACCGATCAGAACAAAGGAAGAGATGACAAATCTGACCCAGCTGAGGAATCAAAGGGAGAAGAATCTATTCCAACTGATCAGATTAAAGAAAAGGAGGCTGCTGCTGAGCAAGATGATCAGACTAAGGAGAAGAAAAGCACTCCTAGTCATGCTGATGAGACCAAAGAAGAAGAGCCTGCTTCTGGTCCAGCAGATCAGATTACTGAACAGATACCTATTGCAGCAGAACATATCAATGAAGAGGCAACTCTTGCCTTACCTCCTATTCAAACAGAGATTCCCTCTACTTCTCAAGGTGAACAGCTATATCTGTTGGATTCCATTCAACAAATCATTTCAAACTCAATGAAGGGATTAGAGGAGAAGATTACTGCTAATCTGTTGACTGCCTTGAGTCAACCAACTCAGAAAGCTGCTCCTATTCCTACTGATGTGATTAAGGAAACTGCACATGATGTGAAATCTATCAGACAGGACATGGATGTTATTCAAGCAAGAACAAAAAGCACAGCTGCTGGTTGGAAACAGATTACTGATACAGTTGAGATGGCCATTACAGCTGAGGATGAAGCCTTAAAGAATATGATGTCAGGTTTCAAGTCTTCTGCTGACTTGTTGCTTGCAACTCAATTCCAGCTGGGTGAACGAGGAGAAATTGTTCTACACAACATGGATGCCTTCAGAGCCACTAAACTTAGACAGCAAGCTCAACTGGATGCTTTAGAAGAGAACATCAAACTTCTATGTGATTCACTTCAGATTACACCCATCCTACCAAACTATCCAATCAACCCTGATGATGATGACAAAAAGGGGGAAGATAGGATATCTAGGGAAGATGCAGTACCTTGTGATGAAGAAGAAAATGCTAAAAGAGAAGGAACTGAAACTGAAGTCCTGGGAAGTTCTGCTGAAAAGACTGATGAAAATAATGAAGGAACAAGCAGACTAACAGAGGAGAAGATCATAGAAGAAGAGGAAGCTGACAATGCTGAAGCTGAAGCAAAAGCTATGTCTGATAAAGAGATAGCTACTGCCAAAGACTCAGCTGAAGAACAGCTTGATCCTGATGTCAAGTATAAGAAGATAGAGCTGCTGAGGAAAAGGTTCTTTGAAGAGTTGGAAGCTGAAACTTCCAAACCAACTGATGAAGAATCTGAAAAAGAAGACAAGGAAACAGAAGAAGAGAAGAAGGAAGAAGACTAGTTTAGGCTAGTTCATTTATGTCTTAAAATCCTTGTAATCTTTTATCACTTTGTACTTTTCATTTTTCATAACTTGTAATCTGTAATCCTTTCAAATATCTATAAAATTGCAAGTTTGAATCCAACAGACTATTTCTATCTCAGAAATTTTTGAGGATCAAAACTTTAGTTTAGGTACAAGTACTTAGCTGGAGTTTTGTCATCATCAAAAAGGGGGAAATTGTTGGATGAAGATGAAGATGAAGAGCAAAGAAGATAAGTAATTAAGGGAAGGTTTTGATGATTTCCAAAACGTCAAAATCAGCTAAGTATGGAAAGCTTAGTTCCCTTAGAAGAATTTTGAACAAGTAAAGAAGACATCAGAAGAGTTCAAAGTTCAAAGACCAGAAGACTAGTGATCTCATGCTGAAACAGCGAACAGAAGGGTAGACCATCAGCTGACTCAAATCAGATTAGTTCAGAGTTTGATCAGCAGAGTGACTATCAGATGGGTTGCTTCGATCAGCAGAGTAGAAGAGATCAAGAGATTAGTCCAACGGTAATAAATGCACTTGGTGTAATAAATGCTGCAAGAGAAGGGTAGTAATGGCAAATGATTGGAATTTACTCTCGGATCAGCAGAGTGCATTTAATGCAGCTACAGGAAAGTACAGCAGAGAAAGGACTGTAGCAAGTTACCGTTTTGATTTCTGGCTAAGGCTATGGATTTGAAGATTTGATTTCCTTCAACGGTCATACATTCAAATTCAAGTATAAATAGAGCTGATTTCAACAAGCGAGATACACAACAACAATCTGAGATTACACTTTGAAGCAGAAATTATTCAAGTCTCAAAAGCTCGAACAACTCACTCGTCTGGTGAAAGTCATCTGTTGGCAGAAACCAAGTTGAAGCTTAAATTGAAAATACATTCTGAGTGATTTGTATTAGCTGAGTGTTGTGCGGAGTTGTGATCCATCTTTGTGAGTGATCAAACTTCAGAGAGTAGGATTTCTGAGTGATTTCCTATTGTGAGCTTATAGCCTTTTCATTTGTTGTTTAGGTATAAGTGGAGATATATTGTAAACTGTGTGTTTATAGTATAACCCAGAATCTAAGTGATCTGGAAGAGTGGACTAAAGGATTTTTATCCATATAACCACTATAAAAATTCTTTGTGTTGATTTGCATTTAAGTTTTTCTTGCATATTTCAAATCTGCATAACTTCACTATGAGTTGATTCAAAAGATTTTAAAGGAGTTTCAAAACTGGGGATAAAATCTTTTGTAAGAACTTAAGTTACTTGTGAAAAACACTTTCAAACATCCGCTGCAAGTATACTCTCAAGAAAACTGTTTTACTGAAAAACAGCTAAGTAGTTGTGAGAAGAGTGGTCACTCTGATGTTCAAGATTTGTTCACGATCAGCACAGTCTGCTTACTGTTCTTCATCAGCTTAGTCTGCTGACAGAAGACTGAAAAGTTTTTTAAGTTCAAAAATTTTCAGAGGTCTATTCAACCCCCCCTCTAGACATCATCTGACCACTTGGGACCAACAGTCCAAGTACTTCCGTTTTAATTTAAATCTTTGTTTCCCTGACTTTCAAGTTTTTACATCAAGACATTTTGATTAAGCCATATGAGATGATTCGATTTTAACTAAATCTTGTTGACAAAAAAGTTGTGCTTTTACTTGCAAAATGGTTTGTCGAATTGCAAAGTTAATGGTTTGGAGGTTTGGATACTTAGTTTATTTTGGCTTCGATTTGAAGAAAACATAATATAAAGCCAAAAAGAATTCTACTGACAGAAAAGAAAATCAATCTATGGCTGTCAAGCAATTACATCAGCAAGAAATAAATGAGTCTGTGGCCCTCAAGCCATTAACAAACGAGAAAATAAACTAAGTTCTTGATATCAAAAGTCTTAAGGCACATGCGCCTACATCAATGGCTCACAGGCCAGGCAATTAATGTAGAAAATCTTGAGTGAACCGTCCTAAGAATCCTTTGAGAGACGTCTCGATCCTAGCTTGATCGGCTGCAGCTGCGGCAGCCTGTGCAGTTCCTTCATCCTCAACAGTCTTTGCCTCATTGATCAACTCGTCAGTGTTGGACAGCTGCTCTGTAATCGATTCTGCCTCTACCACAACATCCTTCATTTTGCATCGAACCATGCCCAGCTCCTCCTGCAATTTGGCTATGGCCGCGACTAAGTCAACCTCGGAATCCCTGAGATGTTTAAGTGAGTCGCTAAGGCTGGAACCCTGGGCATACAGCTCATTAAACCGCGCAAGAAGAGCCTCGACAGGGGACGCAAACGAAGCCTTTGCCTTAATAGCCCGATCATTGTCTTTGAACTCGCTCCTCATTTGGCCAAACTGTCGTGCAAAGTTGAAATAAGAAGCCACTTTGTCATTCGGAAGGGTGGCAGCGGACAGTTTGCTCATCAAATAGTCAAGGGATGGCCCCATGTTGATCATCAGGACTTCCAAGGACTGACTTTGATGGTTCGACAACAGCCCTTTGAAATGAGCAATCTCGGCAGGAGTAAAGAGTACATGGCTCAATTGCTCGGACAATTTCAATGGAGACGGAGAAGACGAGCTCATCGATAAGCTTGAGTGCTGGCAAATCGAGCCAATACTTGCGCAAGCTTCTGAGAGCTTTCCATAACTTTGCTCGACAAGGGAGTCTGAAAAATCAGGGTAAAACGAGGTCAGTTGGTAGGTAAACGAGGAAGTTTGAATCGACTTGATAATGAAAAATTATCTCTTGCGAAGGAGAAGGAGCCGAAATAGGAGCTTTCTTGACAAGAACTGTCTGATGGGCAAGAACCTCAGGTTGTCGAGCAGCCACGTCTCCTGATTCGTCGTCAATAGTGGTGTCGACGAGAGGTTCCCCGGATTGAATCGGAGAGGATCGATGGGGTGGAATTTCCACTCGTTGGAACTATTGTCCGTCATCATCACTGTCCGTCAAGCTGTCAACCATGGTCCTGAATTTTCTTCCGAATCGAGGGATCATCCTTGGTAGCCGGACGTTTGCCCTTAGAACTCACCTCCTGACAGAAAAGCAAGGCATCAAGGTAAGCCCAAAAATATAATAAGTTAATCCAAATAAAAACTACCTCATCGTCAGAACTGCTTACGATTATGGCACTCGTGCCACCTCGTTGATGAAAGAGCCGACGAGAGGATCCGTTACCTTATCGACGGAAGAGTGAGCCTCAGATTCTTGAATCAATGGAGAATCAGCAGGGGAAGGTCCCGTCGGACTAACAATCTACAGCGGAATGGCGAAGGGAATAACAGGCTCCTTGACAGCCTTCTTCTTGCCAACGAGAGGAGCCGACGGTTTCTTTCCTGCAAAGAGACAAACATGTCAGACATAATAATGATCAAGGGAGGAAAACAGGAAAAGCTACCTGAGTCATCGAGGGCAATGGTACCCCCATCCTTGTATTCGCATAAAAGATAAATCGTTGACATGTCCCGGGAGTCATCAACTCGATATCCCGTAAAAGTAACATGGGAACTAACTTGACGACTACGAGGACATGAACTAACACTCGTGCTAGGGATGGCAGGGGGAGCCACATATCCCGACGACTCGACAAAGTCAGGGAGTAAAGGAAGGGAGGGGCCAAAAGGTTTGTAAAATGTATGCCAAGGAGGAACCTCGCCGGGACCCCCTCGTTTTTTGGCTAACTTAGAATGCTCCAACATGGCCTTACCTATCCTAATATTCTTCAAGGACTCAAAGTTAACGGCAACGTTTTCATATACTTTATCTCTATTATCAGGATCCCAAACTACGTCATAGAATCGTTCGAAACGAGAAATGATGTATAGTTTACCTTTCTTCGATGCCTTGACGGTGGCAGCAGCCGACTGCTCAAGAAAAGGTCCGTCTGTAGAGATGACTTCCGGGTGATTGGGCACGGAGAACTTGGCTGCAGCGGCATGAAACGTGTCCCGACGAATGAGGGCAATATAAGCATCCAACCACTTGATGAAATCAGGAAAGCCAACGGGGTTGGGAACGAAAAGCCGAAAAACAAAGGCATCACGCGCCGTGCGCCAACAGCGCCGTAATTCATCAAAACTATCCATATCGGCCACTTCCATGAGTTTCTCGTTCCGTTCAGCCAAAGAGACACCATATCGGGGAGTTATCTGCACTAATCCAAATTGACGGGCCACATAATGCGCGGGATAAATACGGGCCGAACATTTGAAAGGTTTCCTCTTCGACGGATCCTTGGCCCCGGTGACCCTCAAGCCCGACGGGCAATCCCTTGATGTCAGGAAGCTAGCCCACAACTTTTGATAATCTCTAAAATCATCAGCTGGCATCGAGGGACTGTAGGCCGACAGTATCGATGGAAAGAAGGCCGAAAAATGTGGTTCAGGGCCATTGGTGGTGTTGTAAAATCTGCTGAAAAAATAATAGATATTGCAGGGTGGCAATTTCTGTCGAGCCACAAACAAAGCGTATATCTCGCCACCAATAGGGTTCCCTTCGAAAACACAAAAGTCCGGAAAATATGCAAATAACCAAATTTGCAACAACCAAATCAGCCCCTGGAAAAAGTTGCAACTCGAGGCCAAAAATCCCTCGATACCAGTACAAAAACTCGAAAAAACAACAGGACCCAACGCTATTCTCTCACCCCCGGCAAGGGAGATTGCAATGGCATTATATTCTTTAGTCACTGACAAGGCAGAATTGCAGAAAATATACCTTGATAACCATAAGGTTAGAAAGTGCATGTGTTCAGTATGAGACACCTCGACAGCTGCAGGGAGGTCCTTGTATCGACCGATTACTGGTCCATAGGATACGGCACTATCGCCAGTGCCTAAAGCCGAGGGAAAGTGGAATGCATCATCACCCGCAGACGGCAATGGATCAACATAATGTCCCGTCGGACAGAGGCCACTCATGGCCATATTATCGACGAGAGTAGGTGTCATCGGGCCATGAGCGAAGTGAAAAGTGTTGTCTTCTTTGCACCAAAACTGTACAGCTGCCCAAATAAGAGGGAGATTGAGGGACATCCCTACTTTGCGAAATTGGATGGCATCAAATATGCCACAATCCCGCCAAATTGGACCAAAGACTCTCTCGACTCTAGTACACCAAATAAGCCATTCGGAATGCGTCGTGGAACCCGCCCACGGCCAACCGCGTGTGGTGGATGAAAACTCCTTCCCTCCCGTAGCAAATGGAAGCGATTCCTTCGAACAAATAATCGGATGCTCATCCGCCGGAGGTAAATCTGCCACGGTGTGAAAGGGGCCAATAGTGGTACCAAATGGAGTATCTCGAAGGAATTGGGTCTCAATATGCACATCTTTTCGACTAATTCTAACCCCGGCCATGTTATCTTTGTGAAAGTGGCTCGATCTAGTGACGGGTATGAAGGATTTTGAAGTTTTCGGCTATGGTGGAAATCTTGGGAGATGGATTTTTGGTTTTGGTGGCTTTTTGGAGAAGAAACTTCGGTTTTGGGGTTCTTTGAGAGAGAGGGAGTGCGATTTAGTGAAGGAGATGAAGAAAAATGGGGTTGTAGAGTGGATTTGGAGAAGAAGATTTTTGGTTATGGAGTTTTGGGGAGAGATGAATCGGCTGTGCGAGGAAGGAAAAAGGGAGAAGATGAATAGTATAAAGGTGATGTGGAGCCCAGGGATGTGTAAGAGTTGTGTTGAAAAAAGGAAAAGTAAGTTCTTGGGAAGAGTGAAGTGAGTAGACTTCTAATAAAATTGGGGGGTAGAGAGTGATAAGCTTTAATTGTATCAATTATATCCGGGAAGTTGGGATATAAAGTGGGGAGTTGACATCTGGCATGTGAATTATCATATCGGGAAATTCTTGAGAATTCCAAAAATGCTATATTTTAATTGGCTAATAATGTTCAATTTTAAATACAAAAGCATGTTCAAATTAAATGCCAATCGAGCGATAAAAAAGGGGGAATTTTTAAACAAAGTCTATCCGATAAAATTTTATTATCAGATAAAATTTATCAAATACGACTTACGGGGGGTATTGTTTGTACCCAAAAATTCACCCTTGATTAATCGAGAAATGACGGCTCGATGACAGCCAAAATTGGCAATATGGCCGAACCCAATTACTCCAAACGGGTCGGAACGGATCGGATCCAATTTGATCCGGAGATTAAGCCGACCGAAACAATAATCTAGCCACGAGCCCAATGTGAAACACGACCCAATTTTCGCAATTAATTAATTTTTTGGGCAAATATAAATTAATTAATTTATGGGCCAAAGTTAATTAATTAATAAAGCCAAGTTATGACTAAACACAAACGGGCCCAATCAACCCAATGATTAATTTTGGCTATTAAAGATTAATTAGTCAATTAAGTTAATTAATTAATTGGGCCAAGTCTAAATAATAGGCCCAAATGATAAATAAGAACATTAAGTAATTAAGTGGTTAATTAATTACAATTAGCATACAAAATCGAAGTGGCCCAATTAATCTAGCCACTCGACCCAAGGTCAACCATGGCCCGATCATCCCAGGCCGACCACAACCCCAGCCACAAATCGGCCAAGCCTGTTTTCGGCCCAATGTGTGTTTAATTAATGTTGGAGATAATTAATTAAAGAGATAAAGATAAAGCCATATTAGTTGGTTTAAATAACAAACTCCCTAAATATCTCTTAGTTAGTTATCATAAACTGAATCTCAAATTAAACACACGTTTCTTGTCCCTGCAACTGCCATTAACACCATTTTTCAGCAAAACAAAGAAGGGAAACCATCTCTAAAAATAGTGGTGTAGTGGAGATAGTGGAGGAATTCACAAGTAGTGGAAGAAGTGGGGATATAGGCAATTAGCTCAGCAGTTATCGACCATCAGGAGATCAATTTCCAGCCTATAAATACTGCAGGACAGCCATACGCGCAAAGACACACACAACTCAATCAACAAAATCAGTCTACACTGAATCGACTCTACGCCTCATCGGATGTCCAGAGCACCGTTGCTTCTATCGTCAGCAAACACCTGCCAATCCCTTGATATCAACCGTCCCTCCTCAGCCACCAGCGAGTCCTGACCGCATGAAGTCCAGCACCGCCGCTCAAAGTTAGCCGCACAGCTGCTTCCGCCGTCAGCAATGCTGTCTCGAGCGAAACCCCTTGATAGCAAGCAGATAGCACGATGTTTCTGTCAAGTTATCAGTCTGCCAACTCCTTGATATCAGTTTGTCACTCCTTGGCCACCAGCAGGACATGACCGCCTGAAGTCCAGCGCTGCCGCTAAAAGTAAGCCGCACAGCTCCTTCCGCCGTCAGCAACGCTATCTCGAGCGAAATCACTCGATATCAATCAAGTAGCAAGTTGTTAACCGTCATGTAAGTGCCCACGTATATATATGACAAACTCATCGAGAAGCCATCTGCTTGATGAGCTCGTCGTCAAGTAGCCATCTGCTTGACGGCTATCGGTTGAGTAGCCATCTGCTCCGTCGATGCCCTTTTCAGTGGCCACCCGCTGATCAGGTGCCCGATTGGTGGTCATCCATCAAGGTTGGGCGAACCATTGACGGTGGTCTTCCGTTGTCAATGTTTCTTTCTGTCAACAAGCTGTACTATCATACATCATCAGCTCATCGGCGGGTTTACCTGCCGATCAAGGAGTTAATTTTCAGAATTTATTAGACTTATCAAGTCATTTGGCAGATCATGCCAAAACAGGAGACCTCTATCGTTTTGCATATTTTTGTAACATTTGTATATCGGGGAACTCACTGATTTTCTTTTATTATTAATGGAAGCATTTTGGTCCGTATCTCTTGATTCTTTTACTAAGTATGCTTTACGTCAACTGATATTCATTGATATGTCGTTTTGTCAAGTTTATGTCTTCTGTCAAGGTGAATGTTCAAACTGATTGATCGTCAACTCGTTTGCTGATTTACAAATTCGTTAATATGTTGAGCAGGCCATCGATTGTTCATAGAATGTTGGCATTTAGGAGAGATTTTCATAAATTGTTTAAGTCCTACGGCCAGGCAGGCATAAAAAAGAACTAGGGGTAGTGTTTGCCTACTCTATCACAATCGTTTAGAAGTCAGCCTTATCAGGACAACATATCTCGATATCAGTATGTCTTTATCAGGACACTTATGTTATTATTACACTGATATCAACATGTCCATTTTTAAATCGTTATGTTTGCACGCACAAACATTGGCACGCCTGCATTTATTTTATATCATATCGAGGCATTTCACATCGAGCCATTGGGTCGTCGAGGTATTTGCTTCCAGATTTACAACAAACAATATTTTGGCACGCCTCAATGCCTAGCATCCCTCGATGTCAACTGTATCGCAGACAATATTTTGGCACATCTCGATGTCAAGTGTTCCTCGATGCCAGTTGTCCCTTAATGTCAGAATTAACGCAAACACTATCTTCTCTCTTTCTTTTGCAACAACCCTTCAATTGAATGAGAAGAATCATCGATTTGTTGTGCTACTTGCTGAGTTCCTTCTGCGTCATCGCCATTGGAGCTCGAGGTAGGTTCAATTTTTTGATTAATGTCTTGTTGTAATACCTCTCCCCCCACCCCGCAAGATGGATTGTATAAGTTTCTTACACCCTGATGAGGGCTATTTTACACTATAAATATCTATTGAAAGCTTTGGATAAATAAGGTTGTTTCGATCTCCTAAATAAATCGAAAGCTAGGTGAAAGAGAAGAAGTCGACTCAACAAGAAAAAAATATGTCACCAAGCAACTGCAAGAACCCGAATTCTTATAGGGAATTGCATAAGATCCTTATTTGATTAGGTTACCATATATAGCTAGGAGACTAGAATCTATATAAACTTGGCTCTCTCAATATATTAGGGCAACACTTACATACACCAAAAAAAGCCAACTTTCGCTGTAATTCGCCTTCTATATAGTCAATACATTAGCCTTTGCTATTTTTCCATTGTTCTTGTGTTCAAATTCTTATTATGTTGCTAAGTTATTCTGCTAGTGTTATACCATCCTGAGCAAAGTAAATAAGCCCATACTTCAATTTAGCATGTAAGTCTTGATATTATATAATTTATTGGTATTATCGAACAACTACCAAATTCGGTAAAATCAGTTGGCGCCCACCGTAGGGATAAGTTAATTATTCGATAGACATATGTCTCGCCCAAGGAAAAACGGACGCAACGACGGAAAAAGCAATACAACACAAGGAGCCCCCGCAACTGAGGATTTGCACGAAAACTCTAGCGATGAGGATATAAACGATCCACCACCCGCTGTAGAACAACAGGAGTCCGATCATGCTAGGACTTAAGGAGTGCGCCCCGGATCAAATAGACAGGGCTCTTAGGGGCAACAAATCACCAATGATAACTCACCCCTAGCAAACCCACCAGCTCTACCAACCAGACAGGAAAAGTTGAAACAGATGGTGCAACTCATGGGTTCACTAAAACAAGAAGACAACAGGGGCACAACCAGCAAGAAGTCCTCTTAGAGAAGTAGAACACGTTTTCGATCAAGCCGATAGCCCAGGAACTGATCAGCGGTCTCTAGTTACTCCACCGCCCATCATTGGAAGACCAGTCGAAAACAATATTCAGGCTGGAGGAAGGCCTAATCGGGCAAGAGCCAATGCTCAACCCGTATGGGCAAATTCAGGAGAACATTCCATTATTCCTGTCGATGGCGATATGATCAATCTGATTAATAATCAACCCCGTACAGTATGATACCTAAGAAGGGGGTGAATTAGGTATATAACTTTTTCAATGAGTTTTTTCCCAGAATATATTTAGTGAAAAGTTCCAGTAACTTTAAATAAAACTTAATTGTTCCAATGATTTTAAGACTAAAGTTACGATAGGATTAAGTTCCAAGTTCCAGTGAAGTAAGGTGCAAATAATAAGTAGAGTAAGAATGCAAACACAATTTATAGAGGTTCGCGGCCAAACGGCCTACTTCCTCTCTTCCAGCACCCCTCGGTAAAATCCACTAATAGATCGTGCCTTGCAAGACAAACCTTCGCCACTCGAGATTACAAGATATCAATTCTTACTCTCGATACGAACTTGCTAGGACACCTCCTATCGCTCCAACAATGTGCTTGCTAGACCTCGGCCTATCGCACTAACATGTGCTTGCTAGAACCCTCCGTTCTATCGCACCAAAAATGTGCTTGCCAGGTAACAAACTATCGCACTAAACAATTGTGCTTGCTAGGACACTTCCTATCGCACTATTACAAGTAAGATGATTTTAAAGAAGTACAATGAAAACTCCTCTCGACTAAGATGTACACAAGTATGCTAACTAGTATTTCTTTTAACCTCTCAAAATATCTCAAGAGCAAGGGTTATAAAAAGATTTTTGTTTTTCACAAAATATTTTCCCAAGTGTAATTCAAAAACGAATTTTGCTTTTCAAAAGATTTTCACAAATTTAAAGCTTGAAAAAGCAAGAGTAATTTTCTCAAAGTAAAGCTCTGATTTTTCTCTCAAAGTTTGTTTTTGTAAAATGATTCAAAAGAGCTCAATTTATCGGTGAGCTAGCAACATGTAAAATGGGCAAGATTTTCTTTAATAAATCTTTCCTTCAAAACAAAGATGATTTTGTCACATGTAAAATATATTATGGCGATTTTGAATAGATGTGACAAAGATGTGATTTAGTAAAGTTATATGAATGAGCCCATGATTTAATGCCATGTTAAAGAGAATTTTTCCTCACAAAAAGATTTGTGAGATTTGCACAAGATCAATTAAAATTGGAATGATTTCGGCCAAGGGGTTTTAGGAAAGAATTTAAATTAAGGTGGACTTTTAAACATGGCAGATTAAAATAAAAGAAAGATCTTCCTTCTTATAAAAGATTTGTAAATAACGTAAGCAAGAATAAGTGATATGCAATTTTCGGCCAAAATATGTGAAAATCATTTTGAATGTATCTCAAAAAGTGGATGGGCAGATTTTGATTAATTAATATGGCCTAATTAAATGAAAGATCATTTTATTAAAAGACTTTGGGCCATTTGACTTGCTCTTAATAGTTTGAGATAAATTGAACTTACGTGTGTTGGGTTGTCTCGATTGTCAGAACAACATAGAGTGCGAAATTTAAAATTTTTTCGAAGCACCCAAGGTCCCATATATTAGATCTCCATATTATGTAGACAAAAAGCATGAATCAAAACACATAATGTTATTAAAACAAGGGAGTTTCGAGTTTTACCTCACCACAGGCAAGGTGGTGGCAACCTTCAACTCTGATTCTGATTCTGGTTCACGGGAGTGATCCAAATTTCTCACCTCCAGAGTTTAGTCCACACCAAATGGAATCTGGCAACACCTCTTAGTCTTAGGCTAAGAACTAGATCTAAGAGGTTTGTTAATGCAGGACTGTGCAGATATACTTGGCAGGGCAAGATTCAGCATGGAGGAACGAGAGAGAATTCACGGCGGCACTATAGCAGCTCACGGCCAGGAGGAGGAGGCGGCTACTTGGTGGAGGCGCAGGGTTTGGGTGGCGGCGGCTAGGTGCAGAGAAGACTAGGGTTTTGTGCTAGGGTGTTAGCTTTTTGAGCTCATGCAGAACCCTTTTATAAGCCTCCTTCTTGACCTAGGTTTGCAAGACTTCTTATGGGCTTTTAATTATAGGCCCATGTCTTGCAAGCCTTCTTTTAATTAACAACCTTAATTAAATACCCAGTCCATATTAATTTATAAATTAATATTTCCTTTAATTAATTTATTAGCAATTTAATTAAATCAACTAATTAATTAATTTTCCACTTGAATTAATACTTTAATTCATTTAATTGATTTAATTACTTTTAAATCAATTAATTCCTTTCATATCCTTTCATAACAGTCACCGTCCAATCGTATTGTGTATGACCCTCTGGGTTCACCATCAATTGGCAGCAGGCCCACGAATTCCTCGTGATTTAATTTATGAACAATAAATTGCTCCGGTCAATTAAACAACCTTTAATTGACCACTCCTAGAATCAAATCCTCTAATAACTCAGGAGTACCCACACTTCATGGTCGATGTCTAGCCACAAGCCCAACTTCAGGTGAATTGATATTTGTGAACATCGTCTCTTATAATTGCCATGTACATACGATCCTTCTATCGACTAATATTCCCGATCAAAACTTAGGGTGTGTGAATTGATCGGCACCTCTAAATATGTCTCGATAACTATACTTTCTAATTCGGGATAAATATTCCAGTGTGGCTGCTAAATTTGGAAACCCCTTTCATAATCCGTCACCGACTACGGCCGTAGATTCCTTGGATATATTATCTAAGAATCGTATAGGAAATTCTCTCATCCATTACGATGAGTCAATAGATTCCATATTGGTATTAACCACTCGCGTACATAACTATACGCACCCAACCTAGGCATGTTATGATCAGACTAAGTGATCTATACCTAGATCTAAGTACGCACATTCATGCATCCAATTCGCCCTAGCACCTCAAGTCAAAGGACTAAATCGTACACTATTATTAGCCTTGAGAAACTTCCCATCACCGATATGCGTCATCCAGAATGGGTTTCTCTGTTCGGGTCATTCGATGCGTTCAATCCTCCCTTGAACCACCTACTCATATGCACTGACCTCAAATGCCTTGCTCATGAAACGCTACAAATTCACTCCATGTGAATCATGCATACTCGTACAAGTCTTGGCGATTCCTACGATACCCCATCTCATTCGGAATCTATGACGTGGAACAGTATTAAGATTACGACCTTAGAGACTGTTTCATGATTGCACTCAATACTGAAGTGAATCGTCCCATAGTCAAATGTAATCTAAGAATTTCATCCAATCGCTTAAATGTATTCGCGAGAGATGAAGTTGGCCATTGTTTATCCTTATACACATATAAATAAACGTGCGTATTATTATAAAATCAAAGATTGTCTCATACAGAATAGACCTATTACAAGCTTATTGAACTGGCTTGCTGGGCACTATCCTATCAACGTGACTTCAATTTTCTTGTGTCGAAAATTGGGCCCTTCCAAGGGTGCGTGGGTCTTCAAACTATTTTTTGATTTGGTCTTTCTTTATTGATGGACTTGTAAGATCTTTACTGGCTCTTTTCTTCTCAATTAAGCTTTATTCATAAATGGGCCTCTTTCTTCAAATGATGAGCTTCTCAATAATTCATGTTAAGATTAAACTCAAGAAACAAGCTCAAATATCAAGTTGTTTGTTAATTATTAATCATTCGGCTTACAATCTCCCCCTTGATTGACACACAACTTTGATGCAATAAAATAAATTATTAGGAGGAACTCTCCCTCCATGAATTCATTCATGAAGCAATTATAATGAGGCAATTATAAAAAGTGTTAATGCAATTATATCAAGTTAATGCATCAAATAACTCCTCCCCCTTTTTTGTCAATCAAACATATTTTTCTTATTCCCAATTTAGAAAATTTCTTCAATCAAAGTAACAATATATCTTCAGCGGAAGTCAGTTGAGCATAGTTAAAGAACATTTTCCAAGATGAATAATTCAAGCATTTGATTATTCAAAGCAACAGTATATTGGAACAACATGTTTCGAAGGATTTTTAGTTTCATGTTCCGAAGCTCAAATATCACATGTAGCACATATAACAATCTCATGATAGTAAAGTTCAAAGATAGATCAGATAAGCATATAATGCTCCCCCTCAATTATGTCTTCATACAAGAATGATAATCATAAATATAATTTCAATTTATCCAATTAATCTCATAATGATTATCAAATCCACAATATAATATGTCAAGTATTAGCATGAGTTGAATTTTCTTCATAAATAATTGCACAAAAACATTTATCATTATGTAAGCGAAATGCATGTGAATCATATAAAGTCATGGAATGTTCAACAAGTGCAATATAAGTCATGAGGCTATATGTAATACCCCTTAATTACTTTGTTTATTTTTTTAGAGTGTGTTAATTTTCATGGTTGGAGGCAAAATAAATTTATATTTTCTAATTTGTGGAAATATTTGAGTTTGGGGTCAGAATGACATTATAAGAAAGTTTAAGGGTTAAAAATTATATATTTAATAAGTGCGAGGGCCAAAATGCAATTTTGACAGAATTTAAAAAAAATATATTAACACAGCAGCAAGACGCGTCTTGCTGCTGTGATCGATGAAACCAGGTGGAGAAAATAAAACACCTCCAACACCCATCTAATTCTCTATAGAAATTGTGGGAAAATAAATTAAACAAAAACAATTTTTCTTTTCTCTTTTTAACAAAACACAGCCGAGAGAGATAAGAGGAAGACTATGGTGGAAGAGAGAGATCGATGGGCTATGGATGAAAAAGATTGGAGAAGAATTTGGTGCTTCTTTCCCCAATTTCCTTGAAGGTAAGATAAATTTATCACTTCTTTTTATATATAATTCTCCTTTATGAATATATAGTTAGGGATTGAAATTATTATTTCAATTTTTGGATTTGAATGATCGAATTTGGTTAGATTTGAATTGGGGAATTTTGAAAGGGGTGTTCAAACTCCATGTTTAAGTGAATTTGCTTAAGGATTTCTCATGGGCTTATTGGAATGCTATTAAGAATTGGTTTCAAGATTATGAATAAATATATGATTCTAGTTGAATTTTTTTGTCAAACTTTTTAAATTATGATTTAATTCTATTTTTCAGGTTGATTATCAATTTGGGTCTTCATAAATAAGTTTTGGGGAAGTGTGTAACTATACGAATTATTGATTTTTAGTTGGTTTTATCTAAATTAGTTTAAGTTAGCTATAAACAAGCTTGTTTGATAAAAACCTAAAACATTATATTTCTTGAATTAGAGATCTTTTGGGTTTAATTGATTCATTAAGGTTATCTAATTAATGTTTAGTTTGAATGTTACGTAGATGTTGAGTTAATTATATTTAGATGACCAAATCTTTGAGGCAAGTTTCGGTTTAGACTTGTGTTGGTCCCAAGTGGTCATATGAGGTCTAGAGGGGGGGGGAGGGGGTGAATAGACCTCTTCAAATTTTAACTTTAAAACTTTTCACTCGACTGTCAGCAGACTAAACTGTTATAGAACAGTAAGCTAACTAAGCTGATCGTGAACAAATCTTTGAACAACACAGTTGACCACTAATCTGATAATTACTTATCTGATTTAGTCAAAATCAGTTTTAACACCAGAATACTTACAGCGGATATTTTAAGTGTTTTTCAAAAGTTTGGTAGATTGAAAGATTTTATTCCCAGTTTTATCAAACTCCTTTAAAAATCTTTTCAAACAGTTTTTCAAGTGTTCTTATGCAGTTTAGTAAATATGCTAGAAAATAATGCAAGTTTGAACACACAAAATTTTTATAGTGGTTATATGGATTTAAATCCTTTAGTCCACTCTTCCAAGTCACTTAGATCTTGGATTATACTATAATCACAAAGTTTACAGTATACTCTGCTTGCGCCAATCAACAAATGAAAATGCCACAAGTGCGCAATAGGAAATCACAAAGAAGACCTATTCTACAGAGTCTTATCACTCACAAAGACGGATAAGAGCTCCTCACAACACTCTCTTAACATAGATTCACTCAGAAAATGTATTCGTTTTGCTTCAACAAGTTTCTGTCAACAAATGACTTCAACAGGTGAGTGAGCTGTTCTTGAGCTTCTTGAGACTTAAAAAATATTCTGCTTCGTAGATAATCTCTTAGTTGTTGTGTTATTTTCTTCTCTTCGTCTGTTGATCTATTTATACTCACAGATTTGAAAAATATCCGTTGAAGAAAGAAAAGATTCACATTCCTCGGGTACTGGTCCTTAATTTCTGCGAACAGCTCTCTGCACAATGACGGTACTGCAGACTGTACTTTCTGTCAGGCAGCATTTAATGCACCTAGATGATACGAGGTTTTCCTTCAATCATTTGTCTTTAATACCCTCATATATCAACATTTATTACTCCAAGTGCATTTATTATCGTTGGGCAGACTTTCTGATCCTTCAACTTGGCTGATGAGAACATAGGTCTGATGATGAACCGTGCTGATCCCAAACTTTCTGATTTGAGTCGGCTGATTTTCACCAAACTGATTTCTTCCTTCAGCAGATCAGTAGTCTTCTGGACCTTGAATCTTTGACCCTTCTTTTTTGTCTTCTTATATGGTCAAAATTATTCTAAGGTTTTTAACTAAGTGTTCCATACTTAGCTGATCTTGATGTTTTGGAAATCATCAAAACCTCCCTTAAATTCCTTGTCTTCAATACACTCTATCTTCATCTTCATCCAACAACTTGAAACTTAGAATTCTTTTCTTATAACTCAAGTTAGGGATTGAATCTCCTAGAATAGGAAAAAATATATCAAATTAATGAATTCTTGGAAGTAATATGTAAATGACAAGTTATGATAAACTAACCAAATTGAAACATGAATCCTTGTAACTTGTTTTTCTACGAAAAACACCTATGCTAGAACTTCTTAAGACATTGAAAACGAACCATTAATTTTGAATTGTTTGTAACTAGATATTAAGATTTTGGTTGCACAGTTGTGGATGATGCTAATCAAGATTTTGGGTAATGAACTCAAAAGGTGAGAGCTGCATACTTGCTTTCGTAATGTATATAATTGTATTATTTGAATACTCGGTCGGTTACTATGTGTTATATTTAAGATTGCTAGATTATATGGAATGCTGGTTTTTTTGCTTTTGTGCTATTTAAATGATATATCCACTTATGTACTTGTAATGTGATTAATTACGAGATTTTACGATTGTTGAAGAAAGTTGTCTGCGATGTTCATAGTATTTGCTTACTTGAGTTATTTTAATATTTCTAGAGATATCCAATTTCGGTAGCCTCAATAATTGTTATCGTGGAATAGAATAGCTAATGTGCAATCTATGATGCTCGTATTGCTTGCTCTTAAATCATTACTGTTAATACAGGGCGTGTATTACTTTATCTCCCCTGTTTATAGTGAGTGATAGTGATAGGTTCGGATAAATCTGGAACAAGTGGAGACTTGCCAGGTTGACTCCAAAATCGATCATTATCTTGGTCTCGTATATCTCGATATACGTGACCTTAATTGGCAGCAATGCATTTAGTGAGGGATGGTAAGATTGGCCCCTTACCCTTAGTGATACAGTGGGATTTAAATATCCTTATAGTGAATGCATGGTTATTTTAATGTTTTCCTGTTTTCTTGAACGTGTGGTTATTTATATAACTTATGAATGTGAAAAATGTGCTATGGAATGTATTTCATGAGTGATGGTAAGATTGACCCCTTACCCTTAGTGATACAATGGGATTAAATATCCTTATAGTGAATTACTGGTTATTTTTAATGTTTTCTTGTTTTCTTGTTTTCTTGAACGTGTGGTTATTTACATAATTTATCAATGTGAGAGACGTTTTATTGAATGTTTAAGTTGTCATTTATTGTATATTTTTTTTTTTATAACAAATCTTTTTTAGCAAAGTGCATAAAATTCACTTATGCACGTGCACCAGCCTCACTAAGTTGATTTATTCAACTTAATCTTTCAAATTATTACTTTTCAGAGTTACAAGAGAGCGAAGATGCCGAGAAAGGACTCATATCCTGAATGGTCTCGTGCTCTGATACCTTTTGAACAAGTGTTCTAGTTAGATATCAGTTTGTTATGTGGATAGTCCTTAGAATAGATGTAGCATTGAAGTGAAATTTTGTCCATTCCAATTTGACTTGTAGTCATTCAAATTTTAAGTTTAAGTTTCTTTTGATTAAATTGTAGTATATTTAGTATTGTTTCAGGGTCGCAACGACTTGAGGAGGGCCATTTCGGGTCAATCTCGGGTTGGGCTGTTACATTATACTTCAGATAATGTGCATATATTTAAGAAAATCCAAGGGATATTTGGGTTTTTACTTACCGTATTATTACCTTGATTACCTCAAAGTGGAGTACTTTTACCTTTCATTCTTATGGTATCTCTTTGTTCGATTGATGTTTGAAATACCCAAAGAATTATGTTCTGAACTCTCAAATCAAGTTTCCTTACTGGTTTCACCAAATCAGTGATCTTCGGTATTTGTTTTAAAATTGATATCACTGCTTACTCCAATGATTTTTATTTAATCAAGGCCACCATAGAATTAATATTTCAACATATTTCAAAAGCTACAATAAGGGGCCTTTTGTACCTGTTAAGAGAAAATCACTTACGCATTTTTGGTACCCAAATTTTCATGGGTCCTTGCGAGTTAGTCAAAATATCTTTAGGCGTCCATATAAGTTTATTTGCGGAATTTCTTTTGTAAATGCAATTAAAGGATTTGTGACCGGCTTTTCCATAGAAGTTGCAAGTATGATACGACAATGAAGAGTTTTTAGCAATTTTACTTAGTTTATCATATCAACGTCCATGTCCAATTTCGGCTCTATTTAGAGAAACGCTTTGCATGCCAAGAAGTCTATCAAGGCTCTCTTTTCCTTTCATAATTTTTTCTAAGCATCTAGTTAAATCAATCACTTTTGCTTTAAGATTTAAATTTTCTTTTGAAAACAATAAATTTTCATTCTTCTGTTGATCTAACTTTTCAAAAATTCTTTCATTTTCAAATCAAAATCTTCTTTTTCTTTATTCAATGAAAGAATTTTCTTTTTGAGTTTCTCATTTTTTAAAGTGAGGTTTTCGAGATTCTTTTTAAATTCGATTAACATTTTATTCCATTCATCTTCACAATCGAAAATATCATCTAAATCATCACAACTTTCAAAATCATGTAAAGCGTGTACCTCTTAGTTAGTCATGAAACATAGGTTTCTGGATTCGTCTTCCGATTGTTCTTCTTCGGATTCTGGATCATCCTATGATGCTATCATCCCCTTGCTTTTTCCCTTTTTGAAATTTTTCTCGGATTTCTTGAGTAGGGGACACTCGGACCTCAAGTGTCCATCTTCACTGCACTCATAGCATTTGATCTTGAAAGTTCTCATGGGATCTTTTGAGAACCTTTTGTTAAACCTTCGATTGGCCAACTGATTTAATCTTCTGATTGTTGTCACCATTTCCTCGTTTATTTATTTTTCGTCCATCATTTCAATGTCACTATCGTCTTCCTGCACATTGTTAGTTTTAAACGCAATATTTTTATCTTTAATTTGTTTTATCTCATCCTTAGAAAGGATAGTGAGCTCATGAGAAATGAGAGATCCAGTTAGTTCAGCCATCGACATGTTATTAAGATCTTTCGCCTCTTGTATTGCAGTAACCTTTGGTGTCCATTCTCTAGGAAGAGATCTTAGTATTTTCTTTACTTGTTCACTATGAGGGTAGACTTTTCCAAGAGCGGACATAGGGTTAATAATCTCCATGAACTGAGTATACATGTCACTGATAGTTTCATCGGTTTCCATGGTGAACATCTCGTATTGGTGTACGAGAATAGTGATGCGTTGCTCTTTTACTTGGTTTGTAACTTCGTGAGTGACTTGAAGCATCTCTCACGTATCTTTTGCGGTAGGACACGAACATACCCGATTGTACTCATATTTGATGAGGGCACATGCCAACAAATTTTTGGCTTTTGAGTTTATTGACACCATTCTTTTATCTACGTCGGTGAGTTCTTTCCAAGCCTTAGAAATTTGCTTTTTACCTTCGGTTTTCATAAGTATGGATGGTCCCTCAAGAATCACATTCCACAGATCGCAATCGAAGGAAATCATAAAGTCTTCCATTCTGTTCTTTCATATTGAGTATGCAGTGCCATCGAATAGTGGAGGCCTGTTATGTGATTGTCCTTCTGTGAAAACATCATTGTTAAAGGTAGACATAAGATCGTTAGCTCTCGGAGGTTAATCCGCACAGTTAAATAAGTAATAGAGAACCTGGCTCTGATACCAATTGATACCTAAGAGGGGGGGGGGGTGAATTAGGTATATAACTTTTTGAACGAGTTTTTTCCCAGAAGGCAATTAGTGAAAAGTTCCAGTAACTTTAAATAAAAGTTAATTGTTCCAATGATTTAAGATTAAAGTTACGATATGATTAAGTTCCAAGTTCCAGCGAAGTAAGGTGCAAATAATAAGTAGAGTAAGAATGCAAACAAAATTTATAGAGGTTTGCGCCCCCAAAATAGCACCCCTGGGTAAAATCCACTAATAGATCGTGGCTTGCAGGACAAACCTTCGCCACTCGAGATTACAAGATATCAATTCTTACTCTCGATACGAGCTTGCTAGGACACCTCCTATCGCTCCAACAATGTGCTTGCTAGACCTCGGCCTATCACACTAACATGTGCTTTCTAGAACCCTCTGTTCTATCGCAACAAATATGTGCTTACTAGGTAACAACCTATTGCACTAAACAATCGTGCTTGCTAGGACACTTCCTATCGAACTATTACACGTAAGATGATTTTAAAGTAGTACAATGAAAAATCCTCTCGAGTAAGATGTACACAAGTGTGCTCACTAGTATTTCTTTCAACCTCTCAAAATATCTCAAAGTTTTCAAGAGCAGGGGTTAAAAAAAGATTTTCGTTTTTCACAAAATATTTTCGCAAGTGTAAATCAAAAATGCATTTTGCTTTTCAAAAGATTTTCACAAATTAAAGCATGAAAAAGCAAGAGTAATTTTCTCAAAGTAAAGCTCTGATTTTTCTCTCAAAGTTGGTTTTTGTAAAATGATTCAAAAGAACTCAATTTATAGGTGAGTTAGCAACATGTAAAATGGGCAAGATTTTCTTTAATAAATCTTTCCTTCAAAACAAAGATGATTTTGTCACATGTAAAATATATATACCGATTTTGAATAGATGTGACAAAGATGTGATTTAGTAAAGTTATATGAATGAGCCCATGATTTAATGCCAAGTTAGAGAGAATTTTTCCTTACAAAAAGATTTGTGAGATTTGCACAAGATCAATTAAAATTGGAATGATTTCGGCCAAGGGGTTTTAGGAAAGGATTTAAATTAAGGTGGACTTTTAAACATGGCAGATTAAAATAAAGGAAAGATCTTGCTTCTTTTAAAACATTAGTAAATAATGTAAGCAAGAATAAGTGATATGCAATTTTCGGCCAAAATAGGTGAAAATAATTTTGAATATATTTCAAAAAGTGGACGGCCTTAATTTGATTAATTACTATGGCTTAATTAAATGAAAGATCATTTTATTAATAGACTTTGGGCCATTTGACTTGCTCTTAATAGTTTGAGATAAATTGAACTTACGTGACTTCAATTTTCTTGTGTCAAAAATTGAGCCTTTCCAAGGGTGCGTGTGTCTTCAAACTATTCTTTGATTTGGTCTTTCTTTATTGATGGACTTGTAAGATCTTTATTGGGTCTTTTCTTCTCAATTAAGCTTTATTCGTAAATGAGCCTCTTTCTTCAAATAAGGAGTTTCTCAATAATTCATGTTAAGATTAAATTCAAGAAACAAGCTCAAATATCAAGTTGTTTGTTAATCATTCGGCTAACACAGTACGAGTTTCAGAAAGAGAGTCGAGAGAATGGTGCAGGAACGGGTAGAACAGAGATTGTTAACTACCCCATGGCCTAGAACTAGGGAAATTCAAGAAAGCATTGCGGCATGCTCTCCATTCTGCCGAAAAATCAAAGAATCCCAGGCTTCAGGACAGCTGTCGGGCCGATTACCTCATTATGATGGTACTACTGATCCTAAAGACTACAAATTCAGTTTCACGGAGATAATGAACCTATATGCTCACTCTGCTGAATACACTGCGAAATTGATGGTCCCCACTTTCGAAGGATTGACACTAGATTAGTTTGGAAAACAACCTTCGAACTCAATATTTAGTTTCAGGGAGTTGTGCGACAAACTCACCCAACAATTTGCGGTAGCATCCAATGCAGCGCACCACCATTAAGACAAATATATCCAAATATTGACTCGAAATCATCTACATCAAATTGGAGCTAGAATCAGTATAACCTTCCAATTTCAATTCTCCTCCGCCATATACCAAGAACAATTATTTAGTCATTTTCAGATACTTTAGAATTGACTTTACGACTACCCAATGCTGCTCTCGTGGGTTAGACAAATAGCGGCTAGTTATGCTCAGAGAGTACGCTATTCTGGTCATGTACATAACATACCATATCGTGCTTCTCTCCTCAGAGGTCTTTGGGGCCATAGACTTAGAGCGAGCAATACCATGTCTAATCGGAAGCAATCCTCTCTTAGATTCTTTCATACTGAATATCTTCAATATTTTATTCATGTTCTTTAATTGAGAGATGCCCAACAGTCCTTTTAATCCATCCACACACTTTTAGTTATGCGATTCATATCGCGACCATGTGATGAACATTTATTAACTGCAAATAGAAAATCAATGTGAGGATAACTAAAATATAAAAAACAAAGTTACAGAGTCCCCTCCCCCCACCCCAATTGATGATGTAGATCCGTCCATGTATTTTACCAATCACATGGAGTTAAATTGGAATTTTTTGCATTTTGCATCCCCGAAACATGGAAAATAAGCACTTTGCATCTTCAAAATATAAAAAATGCAGCACTTAGCATCCTCTTTTATTTTCAAGCAAAAATTCAAGAGCAAAATAGGTAATTTAATAGTATTGGCACTTTACACCCTCAAAACTTTGAGAATTTTGCACTTTGCACCCCAAACTAAAATTAGCACTTAACACCCTCTAATTAAGAATATATCAGGAACTTCCACCGCCGAAACATGTACAATAAATATTTTGCACCCCAAAACACAAAATTAACATTTAACACCCTCAAATTAAAAAAACTCAAACCCCTCATTTTTTTTGGTCAAATTTGACTATCGGAGTGAAAAAAATCTAAGGCAAAATAGGTAATTCATTTTTTTCCTTAAATTTTGCAAAATACAATTATAAATACTCGAATACTCATTTCTCTCTCCATCTTTCTTTTCAACAATATAACCATAATAACTAAATAAAGTACAAGTAAACTTCTCGAATACCCATTGTCTACTTCAAAATATCAAAGACCCATGAATAATTACCTATTTTGCCTTAATTTTTTTTCACCTTAATGGTCAACTTTGCCAGAAAAAAGAAGGGTTTGAGTTTTTATTTTATTTTTTAGGGTGTTAAGTGTTAATTTTGGGTTTTGGGGTGCAAAGTGTAATAACTAAATAAAGTACAAGTAAACTTCATGAATACCCATTGTCTACTTCAAAATATCAAAGACCCATAAATAATGACCTATTTTGCCTTAATTTTTTTTCACCTTAGTGGTCAACTTTGCCAGAAAAAAGAGGGATTTGAGTTTTTATTTTATTTTTGAGGAGGTTAAGTGTTAATTTTGTGTTTTGGGGTGCAAAGTGTCCATTTATTGTGTTTCGGGGGTGCAAGTTGTTGATTTGTTTTTAATTAGGGAGTGTTAAGTGCTAATTTTATTTTGAGGGTGCAGAGTGTCAAATATTTACAATAGAATTATCTATTTTGCCCTTGAGTTTTTTCTTGAAAATGAAAGATGGTATAAAGTGCTGCATTTTTCATATTTTGAGAGTACAAAGTGCTAAATCTAGTTTCAGGGGTGTAAAGCGCCTATTTTTTATATTTAAAATAACGAGGAAATTAATTAGCTATTCACTCCTATTTATATAAACCAGTTGCGGTGAAAAATTGTTTGAGTTGAGTAAAAACCTTCTTGACTTATAGATTCTATTTTCCAATCAAACTCCTTTCCGGAAGAAAGCCAACTTTAAAATTTTAAAAAAGAAAAGAAAAGATGTTTTACTGGTACTAGTTCATCGTATAGTAATATTCAGGGGCGGACCTAGACGACTTTCGTTGGGGGGCCGATGATTTTTTTGGTAACAAAATCTTGGTACTTTTTAAATGTTTTGATAAAATAATAAAAATTAACTTATGGTAAAGTAATACTATTATTTTATTCAAGAACAAGTGAAAAAATATATTTTTCATATTTCAAGTATACGGATCTTTAAACACTCAAAACATATGTTTAAGATGCAATCTAACTGACCTAAAAATAAATAAATGTTTAACCAAGTCATATAAATGTCGAATGTCCAATTAATATGTATAATATACTGTTAAAATCATATTCCGACTTCTGTAAATATAATATAATTATGATCTCATAATTCAATAAAATTATATCTACTAAAGAACTTGAATTTTGCACAAAGACAAAATCCATGAGAAACATCAATTATTGAATACTTTAAAAAGGAAAAACTAAATAAACTTTAGGGTGAAATAAAAAAAATATATAATAGTGCATGAGTAGATGTGTTTATGTCAATTAAATTTTTATAAAAAGAAGTATATATATATATATATATATATATATATATATATATATATGTCAATTGGAATATATATAAAAAGAAGTAAATATAATAGTGCATGAGTAGATGTGTTTATGTCAATTGGAATATATATATGGACAAGATGAAGAAAATATTTAGTCTCCCTAAAATAAAGAAAACAATTAATCTTAATAAAGAGAGGACCAAAGAAAGCAATTAAATCTCCACAAAGAATGGAAAGGGAAAAATATTAATTCTGCATGAAATAAAAGAAAGTTAGTAGGCCAAAAAAGGGAATTAAATATCAACGAGATTAAAATAAATTCAGCACCCCAGAGGAGTCGAACACCCGACCTCTAGCTTTCCTCATGATGCCTAACCACTTTACCAACAACAAATTCATGTTAATATTTACATATATATAGTATAAATATAGTTTTTTCTCGGGGGACCATGGCCCCCCCAGTCCCTCTTGAGGTCCGCCTCTGGTAATATTTGTCCCAAACAATTTTTCTAAAACTTAGGGTCTATTTAGATAAGTGTTATATCAATGTTTATAGGTTTGAAGAGTTTGAGTATAAGTTTCTAAATAGATTTTTTATGATTTTATGAGTTTGACGAAAATTCACCTTAAAATTTAAGAAAAAGAACACAAAAATATAGGATATTTTGCAAAATTCTATCATAGCCTTCTTAACCGACTCCACTGGGGATCCAACCCAGAATCTCTGGTTTCGTAGACCAGCGATCTATCCATTGGGCTATGGAGTCCCGCTTATTGGTGACTTCTTATAATGTATAATATATATATATATATCCACACATTTAAAGAATTCAAATTGATAACTTATTAACCACTGTTCTCAAAATGCTGAGATCAAATAAGGATATTATTATGTCAAAAAAAAAAAAAGGAAATATATTATAATGTAAAGATATAAAAAGAGTAGGGGTGGATACGAGATGGGTTTGAGTTAAAAATATGGGTATAGCAAAATTTTGATATTGACACATTTCATTCCAAATCCGCCCAGTAATAATTTAGGAATCCGAAAGCGGGTATCCAAATTATTGCGCAACGGGATGGGACAGATTTACGAGTTCCATATTTTGTTTTAAATCGCCATTCCTTCATGAATTTAACAAAATTAAATTACAATATTTTATATAAAGTTTAGTATGTAGTAGATTAATAATAGTAGTAATTTAATTTGTAGAGCAAAAAAACTTTGTGTACCTTGGCGCCGTAGGTGAGAAGACGAAGAAGAAGAAGAAGAAGAAGAAGAAGAAGAAGAAGAGCCATAAAGAAACGTAATATATTAATAACTAGCTTAAGATTTAAAATGAATATCATGGTAAAGTAAGAAAGGTCTTTATTAGATGATGTTAATTAATTAATTAATTGATGTATAAGTAAAGTGTATAATTATATATATAATAGTAATAAAAAGATATAGATGGGTTCGGGTATTCGGGGTTAGATAGTCTAATTCCAAATTCGTTTCGTATTCCCGTAATATAATACGGATTTCAAGTTTGAGTATATATTTTAAAAACGGGACGAATCGAATTTGAGTTATCCGAAACCAATACTCACCCCTAAAAAATATCATATTTAAATCAATCGAGAAAATGTTTGCAGATGCCAAATTTTACAGTTTTTTTTAAATCGAGACCCGCAAAATCGAGCCAAAACCCATCCAAATATACCCTAAACAAAAAGTCATGATTAAGATATGAATCGACTTGGGACTTCAGTTTGTTATTCGTTATGTTAGGCTCATATAATAATTATATATACTAGTGATTAATCAGAAGACGAATATAAATATGTTTAATTACAATATAGTAGTTGGCTAGCTAACTACGCCCATTTAGAATTTAATTTGTTAATTATTATCTACACTCAAATTTCTAATTACGTATCCCCAAAGTATAAAGTTAAACAGTACATATTATCGTTTGCTACTATTTTATCAAATTAATATATTTAAGGAAAAAAAATGAAATAACAAAAAATTCAGGTAGTTTTGTAATTGTTGTGTAGTTTTATATACATGTAACTTCGATGTGATTTTCTGTTGAACTATTCTTATTACCCATATCGTTGATTATGCAATCCCATAATTTAGATCATGTATATAAAATATGAAAATGGTTAATTATATCATCTAGGATGATTAAGAAGGTCGTTCAACTTCCACTAACGTGAATTTTTCTTTAGTTTAAATTTAGTGTTTTGTAGTAGTTTATTTTTGTAATTTGATGGTGAATACATTGTTACATCAAACACTACTAGCTTAATCCCGTGCTATGCAAAAAGTCATAAACTCGTATTTTTATTTAGTTAGTTACCCTAAGTGAGGATCGAGATATAACAAGTTACCCACTTGTGTTTACGAAACTTACCCGAATTCCCTTGTATTTTAAAAAATATTTAATATAATCTAATTTCTTCCGTGAGATTAAGTCCCACTCACATTTTGTGAAGCTGAAATTTGATTTGTATCTATTTAAATTAACAAATTACTAAAACACCCTAACTTAAAAAAGTTATGTTCTCTCGCACCCCTACCCCATACCCACCCATCCCGGTAACCAACCAAAACCTCCCTTCTCGAGAGAATTTCTCCCAAAGATGGTACCAAGTATTTTTTTAATATATTTTAATCTATAATAATTCTATTAATAAAATAAAACTATAAAATTCTACTAATAATATGTCAAATATATTTATTTTAATAAATAATAGGTAGGATAAATGATATATAGATATTAGATGATATAATTATTTAATATATTAATATCATATCATTCTCATCAATAAAAAAAATGCAATTAATATGTAGGAGCCATATTTTTTCTTGTGAATTGGTATATGCATATTTTTCAAAAACAGGGGTTGTGAATTGGTATATGCAGATCTCCCAAAAACACGGATGTGTATCATATTTTTTCTTATGAATTAGTAACATTAGGGAAATTATTTTGCACATTTCCTCCACAACATAAGTATGAAATTATGTTTATATCCGAAATTAGAAGAAAAAAAAATCTTCAATTCCATACCCCTATCATGTTCTGATATGACAAAAATGAGTACCATTTAAGTATATTATTAAGTTTCATCTAATACCAACTATGATAAAGGTTGGTATTGAGGGCCTCAACCAAATAGCTTACGATGAATTGAAAAATCACCATAACTCAATAGATACAAAATAAACAATTCTAATTATATGGAAATATAGAATTTACAAATTGGAATTAAACCTTTGTTAACAATGTTTATGAGCAACTTATTTCTTCTTCCTCCTCTTCTACTTCTACTTCTTCTTCTTCTTCTTCTTCTTCTTTGTTCTCTTCAATTTTTTTGGTATCATAGAAGTTCTTTCCCGTGGATTAATGCACATGTAAAAAGAGAATAAAACACACATTTAATTATATTTTAAGATATTAGATCTTTTGTTATATCTGTAATACAATATAAATTTAATGAAATAAAATAAAATCAAACAAAAAAAAATCTTTAAGAAAATACTAAAATTGTAGAAAACCAATATAGTTCACAAATTTAAGTTAAAATAACCATTCACAAATGCTCAAATGATACTACTTTTTGTATTTAAGAATCATATAATACATATATTTCTCAAAGTTGTCACCAAAAGCCATGTCGAAAAAAAAAAAGCAAAATAAAAAGTTCTCACCAAATAACATGTCATATATCAGTAAACGTATATTGACAAATAAAACAGGAATATATTATGTTGAAAACGAATCGATCACACAATAATAGCTAACAGATATTGTACTCTAATTAATTGAAGCTTGCGAAGAAAAAGAAAAAAGAAAAGCAATGTTTTCTTTACATTCCACCTCAATCTACACATTTTGTAATGTAATTATACCGCTACATCAAGAATAAAATACAATAGCAAATGAGCATACGATCATGAAAAAGTAGAAAAATAACAAAAGATAAATCTACCAAACCTTTTTTAAGAAGCTTGCTAATGACAAAAAGTATGGTTGTCATTCTCCACATCTCACCAACCATCTACACCAACAAAAAAAAAATTAAAAAAATAAAAGATAAGAAAAACGAACATCATAAAATGCAATATACATATTCATTCAACTTATCTTTTAATTTGATAAAAGAACTTATGCAATTCTTGAACCAAAAATATCTTGTTCTTTGTCCGTCGCATTTTGTCTCTCTTTACACCAACACACACACACACACACTTATATATATATATATATATATACATAGCCGACGTCTCCAGACTTCCTAACGTTGCCGTCAGCCGCCGCATTCCAGTTTAGAAATTTTAAACCGATTCCCTTTCGGAGCACGCGCTGAACACGCTGTCTGTCGGGCTTCCCCATGGACGGATCTAGCTAGGTTTTTGAAAAAATTAGTTTAGTACTATTATTTTATAAATAGTTCACATTAGTCCTCTAATCTTTTAATGCTAAATTGCATCCATAATTTATAAGCTATGTTTGTGAATGAAGTACAAAAAAGTATATAGTGTAACCTTTAATTGATTATTTGATTCGTTTGATATTAACGCTTCATGTTACAACCATAACAATCAAGCGAGCAATAATGAAGTTGGTCAAAAATAGGCGTAGAAACAAAATGAAAGATCAAATACCTTGTGTGGATTGTTTGATTATTAACATTGAAAATAAATTTGTTGAGATTTTTGGTACTTATTTGTAGATGAATTTACGAAATGTGAGAACATCGTGTAGAATTTCGATAATTTTTTCACTAAATTATTTAAGATTTGTGAATTCATGTTTTTTTTTTTTTTTTTTGAAGTGATGTATTTTTCAGTAATATTTAAAGTAAATAAAATTATATATCAAATATCATTGTTAATTAATTTTGATGGTGGTTAAACTTGGCCCCCCCAACTCTCCAATCCTGGATCCGTCCCTGAGCTTCCCCGACCCTTAGGATCGACTAACCCATGTGCAAGTGTCATTCACATGGAACCTTTCCTCTCTTCGGCCTTCAAATTTCTCATTTGAATATTTGCTACTACCACCAAGATCCGCACCGACGGCCGCTCCGCCCGGGCTTGCGCCCAGTGTTTTGCAGCGACCGCCGCGCCCTCCTATTCATCGGGGCCTAGCACTTGCCCCGATATATTATTCTATTTGATATTAAAAATAATAATTAGAAGAATTTAAATTGAGCTCCATTCAATCCTTTTGCAGTAACCTTTTGTCATTTGACTGAACAGAATGGTCTTTTATTTTTAGATGAAAAAGAAGAGGTGGTCTAGGGAATATAAAATGAGAAAAAATGAGATCTAATTTGTTATTCATAGATAAAAACGTGGGTACTTTTTTTTTTTTTTTTTGGTAACAAAAAACATGGGTAAGTTATAGGAATGATTTAATTTACATTCTATTAATAATGACATTAAATTGTTAAACGTGTAATTTTTTTTTTTTGGTAATCGAAAATGTGGGTAAGTTATAGAGATGATTTGCATTCTATTAATAATAGCATTAAATCGTACCATTTAATAAGGAAACATTAGTTTTTCAAATACATATGATATTGAAAACTATAAGCTAGGAAAGATATGTATATGATAAAGTATAACATTAAGCCTATAATTTTAAAAAAATATATTTAATTTCTTAATTTACGTTGATTAGTTTAATTATGACTATATAACAAAAACTGAATAAAGTTGTGAATTACTATTAACCAGTCATAATTACTGTGATAATAAAAATAATTTAAAATTAGGAAAAAAAGAATTTCAGTCAAAATTGGTCAAAGACCATTCCCCTATATATAAGCAGTTAAGCACATATGATAAGATATCGAATCGAAACTATTCCAATGATAACAAAGTGAACTAGTATTAATCTAAAGAAAGGCTAGTATGAAACTAAAAAAAAATACTTACATTCGTGGGAGTTGAATCCATGATCCCCTGGTCATGGAGCCTCATCCTTAGCAACTGATTCAACCACTTTGATACTCATTTCTTGGTTCATTTATATGAATAATACTCCATCAATAGTTGATCTTTTCCTTCGATTGTTGTTATCCTTCTATGTTCTATGTTCTATTTTCTTAGAATAAGCTAATTTTTCTCAAGTCAAACAATTTAGCATAAATGAGGTACTTATCAGTTAATACATGACTATGTTCGTCTATCATTTTCGTTAGTCCGTTATCGTCATTTAGAGAAAATTTGACTTTAGAAGGCAACTCACATTCATGTGACACTTTATTTGAAAGCAGGGTACTTGTTAACATATATGAATATGCAAATGTAGAGCTTATTGATTACAACTGATAATGAAAGTGAGTATGTATTCTGTACAAAGTTAGCCTATATCTAACTAATTAACAACCTCAGGGGCAACTTAGTAATTTATATTATAAAGGCGCGCAGGCCCATATAAAAGAAATAAACATTAATTAAAACCAATCTAAATTATCCCTAAATTGATTTGAGATTAGGGCTCATCACATTCATCTTCTATTTCTTCAATTTTCTCTGTAATTTCTTCTTTCTCAATTAACATCCCCCCACAAGATGGTGAGTATACATTGCGTAACCAATCTTGGATAGAATTTTGTAAAATTACGGTCGTGGAAGGGCTTTTGTCAAGATATCTGCTAGCTGTGAATTTGAAAAAATTGGGACCAAAGTTAGATGCTTCTGCTGGAGATGATCCCTGACAAAGTAAAGGTCGATCTCAATGTGCTCTGAACGTTCGTGAAATACTGGATTCTTGGCTAGATGTAGAGCAGACGTGTTATCACAAAAAATTGGAGGAGGTGCAAGCGGCTCAGTCTGTAAGCCTTTAAGTAATTGCTTTATCCAGATTATTTCACTTGTGATAGAAGCTAATGCACGAAATTCAGCTTCAGCTGAAGGTTTAGACACCGTAGGTTGCTTCTTAGACTTCCACGAAATGATTGGGTTTCCTAAGTAGGTGCAATATCCTGTAGTTGATCTTCCGGAATCCAAACAAGATGCCCAATCCGAATCACAAAAACCTAATAATGAACAATTAGGATTCTTAGTATAAAACAAACCTTGGCCTGGTGTTGCTTTAATGTACCTTAAAAGATGATGTACTACTGTTAGATGTGCTTGAGTAGGATTAGATATAAAAATTGACTTAGTTTATGAACAACAAAGGTTATGTTTGGTCCTGTTATTGTGAGATAAATTAGCCTACCAACTAACCTCCTATAAGGAGAAGAGTCAGGTAATAAGTCAGAGTCATTGTTCCTAAATTTATTCTTAGGATCAATAGGTAAAAACACAGGTTTACTTGGCAAGATAACATGTATCCTGTAAAAGCTGAAGAGCACAGTTCTTGGAGAAATAATTAGACCTTGTTTAGAATAGGCTATCCCTTAATTTGAAAATTGTACCTAGCTGTTGTTTAATTGAAAAAATAAGACTTGTAGTAGGGCCTGCTACTATTATATCATCAACATAGCCTAGAATAGTAATGAAATTCATACCTGTTCCTGAATTAAAAAGTGAATAATCTGACCTAGAATGGGAAAACCCCATTGTAACTAGAACCTCTGTCAATTTATGATTCCACTGCTTTCCTGCTTTAGTCCATAAATAGACTTGTTTAACTTGCACACTAATGTATCTGAATTATCTGTTGGAGAACTGATTTTGAATTGTAACCTTTAGGAAGCTGCATATATACTTCCTTTTTTAAGTCACCATTTAGGAAAACAGTAGTTATATCTAATTGATGTAAATCCCAATCTTTAGCCATAGGCAAAGCTAGTAATACCCTAACAGTAATTAGTTTTGTTACAGGTGAAAAAGTTGCACTATAATCTATTCCTTCTTGTTGTGTAAACTAATAAAGTTGATCACAAGGACAAAATTAAAATTTTATTATATTGAATATTATGATTTCATAGGGGGTAAATTGTCATTAACTTTGTAGAAAAATTGGGTTTGGTACCAAAATTGCAAGGAAAACATATCCTATGGTACCAAATTTGCATTTTCGTATCCAATGGTACCAACAGTGCAGGTCAGCATATCCTATGGTACCAAAAAAGCAAATTTTCATATATATATATATATATATATATATATATATATATATATATATATATATTAAGGTAAAATAAATTTACTTAATTTGATGTATTTTTGTAATATTTGATGTAGAAGTGTTCAGGTCATTGGATATATTTTTGTAATATTTGCAATCGAGGGATTCGTTGTTCTTAATTTATCAACTATGTTTCAGTTCTCATCTTTTGTTCATATACAAAAATGTGTCACTATGTGTTTCGTTTGTATGGATGGTATTTCTTTTTTACATTGAAAACTATCATAAATTATTTAAATCCTGCGGCCAGGCAGGCATGAAAAAGAACTAAGGATAGTGTTTGCCTACTCTGTCATAATCGTTTAGAAGTCAGCCTTATCAGGACAGTTTACGTCGATATTAATATGTCTTTATCAGGACACTTATATTATTCTTACACTGATATATACATGTCCATTTTTTAATCGTTATGTTTGCACGCACAAACATTGGCACGCCCGCATTCATTCTATATCATATCGAGCCATTTTTACATCGAGGCAATCAGTGTCGAATTTATAGCAAACAATAGGTATTAATTAATTAAAACTTGTTATTTTATTTATAATTCTTTAAACTGTGTGCATGTCTCTTGAGATCTTTCCATGTTTATTGTTAATTTGAACAAGAACACATAATTTCAATATATAATACTTACTGTAATAATCTTTGATATTTTCTTTCCGGTGCAGATTATAATATATACTAATTAATCAATTGTGATGGAAATGCGAACAAAGGGACAAAGACAACCTCCTTGGCTTTTGACATCGTGCGGAATGGGTAATGACAAACAGTGGCGGAGCCACACTAAGAGGAGGGGGGTGCATGGACATCCCTGAAAAATTTCTCCTAGCTTGTTTTTATGTGTGTAAACATTTGTACTATGGTATTATTTATATAAATCTTATAATATATTTTTAAATGACCCCCTAATTATAATTAAAATTCTAATTAAAAGGGGTCCATGTTTATTAGAGTTTGATAAAGTTAACAGGTCTAAATTCACAAAGTTGACATCAACTCAAACTTTAGCATATTCTTTTTATTTTGCAATTAATTTTTAAGAATTAACACTTGCAAAATATCAAGGGACTCCAACTTCATATAAACTCTTTTTCATCTTCATCTCTATTATCACAAAACAAGCCTACTAAAAAATTGTGCAAATTACAAATTCTACCAAAAGAAGTGTAGGTTATAGTTTTTTATAGTAGGAGGAGAAACCATTGATTCTTGAGGGAGACGCGAATGAATTATGTATATTTATATTAGTATTTTATCTAATGCTTGTTAGTTGATATAAATAGGTCATGAGACGATTTCGTTGACATTTATAAAAAAATCTCATTCTATCAAATTGATTTTGAGCTTGAATTAATTTCGTCGAAGTTTCATTGTTGTTGTTGAATTTTTATTATTAATATTTTAAATTATAGTCTTTAATTTTATAGTGGACCCCGGTGAAAAATAATTCTGGCTCCGCCATTGATGACAAACACTCTTTCTATAATGTAGTAGAGAATCGGTTCCATGTCACGAGCATTCCTAAATTGCGCGGCAAATACATATGTGCTTCTACCTACGGGTGGCTGGTTTTAGTGAGCTCCTCGGGCAACTGTTGCATCTGGAATCCCGAGTCTATGGCCAAATTTGCCGTATCCATTGGATTATGTTGGAAATTCAGTTTTAAGATTATCAAAATCTGAATACAAATTGAAACTGAAAAAAACAAACCAATTTGAACAGTAAAAGAAAATATAATCAGTTTTAAAAATCGAACAGATAAATTGAAATAACTTATTTCACAATTCTGTATAGTAACAGAATTGATCCAACCAAATCGCAGAAACGATTCTGCTTGCCTTGAAGAAATTATCGACCCACTTCCGGTGCAATTGGGAATCACGAACACTTCTTCCAGGATAATTTGTCTACAGGAATTCCTCCACTGCACAGTAGCAGAAACTCCACCTCTAAGAACACTCGAAAGCAAAATAACCCAATGATGATTTTTCCATAATTGCTTTGGAGAGAGAACAGAGAGAATGAGAATGTATTGTGTTGGTGTTTTTCTGAAACCAGAAAATACACATATATATATAGGTGGGGAGTGAGCACACAATTAATTCTGCAACATAAATTTTCGTAACTGAAAAAATGTTTTTCTCAATTAATTTCTGTAACTGAAAGGAGTTACACAATAATTAATTTCTGTAACTGAAAGGAGTTACACATGCAGAATTAATATTGTGACTGTTTCAATTTCGAATTTTAAATTATTTAAAATTTTAATTCGAAATTCCTCCAAAAAGATAAGTCCGAGACGAGACAATTCGCCCAAATGCCCCAGCCCAGTCCAGATCAGATCAGATCCAATCCGATCCGAGTCGGGTCGGGCGGGCGACGGCGGCGCTCGTGTGGTGTATTCATATGATCCCCTTTGTAAAGACTTATACCAAGTCTAAACACTTAAGTTCATATATACTAATACACACAATTAACAAAAGTCAATGTGGGACACATTAAGAGTTTGAAACTCTTCAACTTCCTCACAAGGCCTTTATAATTAGTCTTGGACCAATGAGGGAAAAGCCAACATACGATTTATCTTATTTGAATATTAATTTCCCTACTTTATATATATATAACATTTATCTATGGATTCCAACCTTTTAATTAGGTATCCATCCACATAATTACAACAATCCCCCACAAATCCATAGAAAAATAATCTACTAGGATTACCGCAATGTGCTTTCAGCAATGGTACCTTTCGGTTTGAACCACTGCCTAAGTTATCCAACTTATGCTACCACATGGATAAATGGATCTAAGCCTTGAATTTGGACCTTGAAGTGGTAGCATCCATTGGTAACAACACATTACTAGCTTGTGTTAATCTTTAGGTTTGACACTAAAGGCCATGTGTCCCGATCTTGTATCATGAATGTTATTTGAGGAATAACCCTATTTCCTCTAGTCGCGGCCAAACAACTACATTCACTTAGTTGAGCGTCTCAGGATGTACTGCTAGCATCCTGTCTTACAAACTTGACCTCATTCAGTGTTAATACACTTACTAGATTAGCAGTAGTCAGCTCCTTTCAGGTATATTAGACTCAGATACTTAGTATCAGTCTTAGTTAGGAGCAACTATTATATACCCAACAGTTTGTTTATACCACATTGAACCTTCCTTGTGGGATCTCCACTTGGTTTGGGTTACCACTGCTTGTATATCAGTTTAGGGTTTTCAGTCCCATCCCCAGCCTGGATTTCTGTACTAAGGACAAATCAAGTCCTTTAGTTAAAGGGCAGCCACATTGTCATTGGTACCAACAAAGTCAACGACTATGACCCTATCAGACACAAGTTCCCTTATAGACTTTAGTCTAACTTGGATGTGTCTAAGGTCTTTTGATTATATTTTTGGCTTTTAATCTTTACAATTGTAGTTTGAGAATCACAATGCACCACGACTGCTGGAAGAGGTAAGCTAACCATGGGTAATTGTATTAATAACCCATGTAGCTATTCAGCTTCAGTCCCTGTCGTGTCTAAAGCACATAATTCGGCCTCAAATGTAGACCGAGTCACCAAGGTTTGCTTGGTTGACTTCCAGGAGACAGCGCCCCCACCAAGGGTAAAAACGTAACCCGTACACCCATTGCTTCCGGAGTTCTTGGCTATTCAGCTAGCGTCACTATACCCTTCAAGTACTGCAGGGTACCTGCCATATTGAAGAGATAGTGATATTGTGCCCTTTAGATGCCTAAGTACCCGGTCAAGAGCTTCCCAATGGGTTCGATTTGGACAACTTGTATATCTTGTTAACTTCGAGACTGCAAACGAAATGTCTGGTCTCGTGCCATTTGCCAGATATTGCAAGCTTCCAATAATTTGTGAATATCTTAATTGAGATACAGGAACACCACTTTCATTTTAAAGGGAGCTACTGAAAGATCATATGGTGTTTTGGCAATTTTACATTCTTTATAACCAAATTTCTCAATTATCTTCTCAACATAGTGAGATTGAGAAACTGCTATACCCTCAGTTAATCGAGTCAACTTGAGTCCAAGAATTACATTTGCCACACCCATATCCTTCATTTCAAACTTACTATTTAAGAACGACTTGGTTTCATTTATTATCTCAATATTTGATCCAATCAATAGAATATCATCAACATAAAGACATAAAACAATACATTTATCACCTTTAACTTTACAGTAGATGCACTTGTCATTATCGTTTACAACGAAGCCAAAAGATAAAATAGTTTTATCAAACTTTTCATGCCATTGTTTAGGAGCTTGTTTCAAACCATATAGTGATTTAACAAGCTTACAAACTTTTCGCTCATTTCCAGAAGCTACAAATCCCTCTGGCTGATCCATATAGATTTCTTCCTCGAGATCACCATACAGGAATGTTGTTTTAACATCCATCTGGTGAATCGGGAAATCATATATAGAAGTCAGTGCTATTAGCACCCGGATTGTAGTCAAACGAGCAACAGGGGAATATGTATCGAAAAAATCGATTCTCTCTTTTTGTCTAAACCCTTTGGAAACTAACCTGGCTTTAAACTTATCTATGGTTCCATCAGATTTAAATTTCTTTTTAAAGATCTATTTACACCCAATCGTATTACACCTCGGAGGGAGATCAACTAGTTCCCATGTCCCATTAGAGACAATGGAGTCCATCTCACTTTTGACAGCTATCTTCCAATGCTTTGATTCTTTCGAAGCCATTACATCTTTGAAGGTTACAGGATCACCCTCAATGTTGTAAGTGATAAAATCACTTCCAAAATCCTTGGCAATTCTAGCTCTCTTACTCCGTCTAGGTTCATCTGATTCAATCGGTACTGAATCAGAACTACTTGGATTAACCCCCACATTTGTCATCTTTTCCACATGTTCAGAAATTGATGGAGATGTAAGGGCTGAATCTATTAGGCATTCCCGTTTTCATGGGAAATACGTCCTCAAAGAACGTAGCATCACGATATTCAACTATTGTGTTAACCTCTATGCCAGGAATTTCTGATTTAATGACCAGAAACCTAAGAGAATAGCTTGTTTCCACATAGCCTAAAAAGATTGCATCAACAGTCTTTGGACCCAGTTTCTTTCTTTTGTGTTCTGGAACTAGAACTTTTGCAAGACAGCCCCACACACGAAAGTATTTTAAACTAGGTTTTCTGCCTTTCCAGAATTCAAACGCAGTGCTTTCATTATGTTTTAGAGGAACTCTATTCAGAATATGGCAAGCTGTATTCAAAGCTTCTTCCCACATATATTTAGGCAATCCAGAATTCAAAAGCAAACTATTAATCATATCTTTAAAAGTTCTATTCTTTCGTTCTGCTATCCCATTCGAAGAAGGAGAATATGGAGGAGTCTCTTTGTGAATAATGCCAAAATTTCGGCAATATTCTTCGAACATATTAGACTCATATTCTCCACCTCTATCTGATCTTAACCGTTTAAGTTTCTTACCAGTTTGAGTTTCTGCTTCATTCTTAAACGTTATGAATTTTTCAAGTGTTTCAGATTTATATTCTAATAAATAAACATAACAATATATGCTGCAATCATCTATAAAAGTAATAAAGTATTTCTTATTATCTTTTGTTAAAATTTCATTGAATTTACAAATGTCCGTATGAACCAAATCAAGTATTTCAGAATGCCTTTCAACCGATTGGTATGGCTTTCTTACTTGTTTTGCTTCAACACAAATGTGACATTTGTCTTTATGGTTTATTTCATGTTTGGGGATTAGATTTAAATTTATCATCTGTTTAACAGAACCAAAATTTAAATGTCCTAATCTATCATACCAAACAGTAGAAGATTCAATTGCATTCACAACAGGAAATTCAGAAAATTTATTAGAACCAACATTTTCAACTCTTAATTTAAATAAACCATCATCTAAATAACCTTTACCAACAAAAGTCCCATAATACAGAATTACGACTTTATTGGATTTAAAGTTCATTTCTTAACCCTCCCTAACTATTACCGAACCACTTATTATATTTCTCCTGATCGTTGGAACATGATGCACCCTTTGTAGTGATAGTATGCGCCCTGAATAAAACTTCAAGTCCACGCGTCCTATCCCCAACACTTTTGCACCACTTGAATTTCCCATCGTCACGGATTTTCCATCAACAGGCTGATAAGACACAAATAGCAATTTATCAGCACATACATGCACATTTGCCCCAGTGTCTATTAGCCAATCAAATGGTTCATAAATAGTAAGAATTTCAGGTTTCAAGGAAACATACCCATCAACAGAGTTTTCTGGAGCTTTAGGTTCACTAGTTTCACCCACAACCATGTTTACCATAGCCGGAGCTCTAGTTTCACCAATGTCTCCCACAACCATGTTGACTGTAGCCGGTGTAGTAGACTCAGATTTGGCTTTGGATTTTTTAGTAGGACACTCCTTAGCCCAGTGACCCATCTGTCCACAAGTCCAGCATGGTTTGTTTGCCTTTGGTTTCTTTTTGTTTTTAGGTCTATTTATGGATTTCGAGTTGGGGTTTACATGATTCACTTTTTTCTTTCCAGTTATCATATTTGCCCTAGGCTGGTACTCAACAGGAACACCATGAGTTTGGTTTTTGTGTTCCTATTCGATACTTATGGCAATCATAAGATCATCAAGAGTCAGCTTTCCCTTTTGATGTTTCAATGTCATGCCAAAGTTTTCCCAAGATTTGGAAAACTTATCAATGATTGACATAACCAGAAATTTATCTGGAAGTTTCATTTCAGCATCAGAAAGAGCGTGCTTAAGATTTATCAGTTCATGCGTTTGTTCAGTTACAGACTTTCCTTCAACCATTTGAAATTTCAGGAACTTGGAAACAGAATACTTTTCGAGCCCTTGCTCTTCAGTATTATATTTCCTGTCCAATTCGTCCCAAAGAGACTTAGTTGTGTATGAATCAGAACAGTACACGTCAAAGAGTACATTCGATAAAGCAGACAAAATGACTCCTCGACCAATTTGGTCCCGTTCTGACCATTCAGCTATTTGAGCAGTCTTTGGATCGGTTTCAGTTGGTTCAGGTCTAGTCACCTGAATAACCGACAAAAGTCCCTTCATTGTAAACCAAATTTTCATACGTTGTTGCCAACCTTAAATTGACCCAAAAACTTTTCCGATAAATCGGATAAGTCGACTTTTGTGGCTGGCATGGACACAGTACCGGAGCCTCCTGCAGATGACATGATAATTTAAAACACGAAAATAATTTCTTCAAGATTGTTGGAAAATTCAGTTTTAAGATTATCAAAATCCGAATACAAATTGAAACTGAAACAAACAAACCAATTTGAACAGTAAAAGAAAATATAATCAGTTTTAAAAACCGAACAGATAAATTAAAATAACTTATCTCACAATTCTGTATAGTAATAGAATCGCGCCGCCGTCGCCCGCCCGACCCGGCTCGGATCTGATCTGATCTGATCTGGACTGGGCTGGGGCGTTTGGGCGAATTGTCTCGTCTCGGACTTATCTTTTTGGAGGAATTTCGAATTAAAATTTTAATTAATTTAAAATTTGAAATTGAATAGTCTCAAGATTAATTCTGCAACAGTTACGAAAATTAAATTGAGAAAAACGTTTCAGACGTTTTCTTCACATTTAATGGGCTGTTTATTTTTCAGAATTAATCGAAAAAACGTTTCAGACGTTTTAAAATTTAATTGGGCCGTTTCTTGTTCTAATTTAATGGCCAGTATTAAATTCCAAGGCTCCCCCAGCACCTATATATATGGTGTATTCATATGATCCCCTTTGTAAAGACTTATACAAAGTCTAAACACTTAAGTTCATATATACTAATACACACAATTAACAAAAGTCAATGTGGGACATATTAAGAGTTTGAAACTCTTCAACTTCCTCACAAGGCCTTTATAATATGTCTTGGACCAATGAGGGAAAAGCCCACATACGATTTATCTTATTTGAATATTAATATATATATATATATATATATATATATATATATATATATATATATAACATTTATATATGGATTCCATCCTTTTAATTAGGTATCCATCCACATAATTACAACAGATTATACCAATTGTGTATTGTCTAAACCACCTAGAGACCCTGATTGTTATATCTTGTTCACTTCAGACTCTTGTCACACCTTTTGCCAAGTTGGAGTTGAAGATGAATTTTTCATTGAACAATTGGAAGTAGGTGGATGGTTTAGCATAATGTCTGTTGCGACCTTCAAGGAAAATATTTATGGCATCTTAAAAGATAGTTTTGTAACTGTCCATTTCGTGGACGGAGGAGCTCTTGAATTAAGGCCTATAGAGCCATGGAAATTCCCGCATCATCTCGATACAAAGACTACATGATAGAGTCACCATGCAAAGATGAACTCTTTTTGGTTCATCAATTCTATTCCACCTCTTATCGCTACAATATCTTTGGTTTCAAAGTTTATAGGTTAGATATGTGTAAAATGGAGTGCGAGGAGCTGGAAAGCATAGGCGATCGAGCTATTTTTCTTAGCGGTCGGGGTGGTGGTGAGTGTTGCTTCTCTACGGAATGGATTAAGGCGAATTGCATATACTATTTAATTTGAATTTTTATATATGATGAAAATGAAATATATTTTATAGTCTAATTTTATTGTATTGTGAGTCAAGAGTCATGAATTAACTAATTTACATGGCTAAAGTAAGTTTGAGGTGTGCATAGGCATTGGACTGTTTCTTTTATACTGTTAATGCTTTTGCAATTATCAAAGATGACTTTCACTTAATGAGGGGGACAATTTACTATGGTGGCACAATTTACAAATGGTCAAGTGTGAGTTCCAAGTGAAGAACAATTTTCAAATGAAGGCACAACTTACTATGGTAAAAAATGCAAGTTTCAAGTGAGCTCAAGTTCCAAGTTTGGAAGACCTTTCAAGTTCACTTTGTGCACTATAAATAGGTGGCATCCTATTCATTTGAAAATCATCACAAAAATCAACTACAAGCAATATTCTCTTCTAGTATTAGGCAGAAAATTGAGAGTGCAATTTTCAGAGTTCCTAAAAGAATCGAGAAATATTGAGAAATGAGTTGTGAGTGTGAGTGTTTGTAAACACTTGCATTTTTCTCCCTATAGTGAAAGTTTTGCAGCACCCCGTGGAAGTAGCCAGTTTGGGTGAACCACGTAAATAATTGTGTCTATTTATTTTTGCTCTATTCGTTAAATCTGGTTGTTGAAATCCCTAACAACTGGTATCAGAGGCCCAAGAATCGACATATTCCGGGGGCATCTAGATTTGAGTGAGAGCAATGGCGGCAGACGAAGGGAAGATGAAACTCGAGAAGTTCGACGGTTCGGACTTCGGCTTTTGGAAGATGCAGATAGAGGACTATCTCTATCAGAAAAATTTATATCTACCTCTCGAAGAAACAAAACCAGAATCCATGAAGGATGAGGAATGGAAACTCATGGATCGACAAGCTCTTGGAGTTATCCGATTGACGTTATCCCGCAATGTAGCCTTTAACATTGCAAAAGAGAAGACTACGGCTGGTCTAATGAAAGCTCTCTCGAATATGTACGAGAAACCTTCGGCCTCAAATAAAGTGCATCTTATGAGGCGATTATTCAACCTGAGAATGAGTGAAGGTTCATCAGTGGCTCAACATCTCAACGAACTTAGCACAATCACGAACCAGTTAAGTTCGGTTGAAATTGAGTTCGACGACGAGGTATAAGCGTTGATACTTTTGTCCTCCCTGCCAGAAAGTTGGAATGCTACGGTCACGGCTGTGAGTAGCTTGTCGGGAAGTAGTAAGTTGAAATTCAACGATGTTCGAGATCTTGTTCTGAATGAAGAAATTCAACGAAGAGAGTCGGGCGATAATTCGACACCATCTGCTTTGTCAACGGAGTCAAGAGGAAGGAAAAATGATCGAGGAAGATCGAAAAATCGAGGAAAATCCAAGAATGGGAGATCTAAGTCGAGAAATCCCAGCAATTCCAAGAAGACTGCTGAGTGTTGGAATTGCGGAAAGACTGGGCACTACAAGAATCAGTGCAGGTGTGCACCGAAGAATCAGGAGGCAAAAATCGAAGCCAATGTCGCATCGACATCGGAAGAAAATGATGCGCTGATATGCTCTTTGGAGAGCAATGAAGAATCTTGGGTGTTAGATTCTGGAGCATCATTTCACGCTACTTCGCATAAAGATCTCTTTGAAAGGTATGTGTCTGGAAATCTTGGTAAAGTATATCTTGGTGATGATCAACTTTGTGATATTATTGGTAAAGGCACTGAAGATTAATCTTAATGGGTCTGTATGGGAGCTGAACGACGTCAGACATATTCCCGACCTAAGAAAGAATTTAATCTCAGTGGGGCAATTGGCAAGTGAAGGATATACCACGGTGTTCCATGGTGATGACTGGAAAATCACGAAGGGTGCAATGACAATTGCGCGAGGTAAGAAAAGTGGTACTCTTTACTTAACCGGAATGGGCCGTTGTTCGATTACTGTCGCAGCTAGTAGTCCAAATGCGAACTTATGGCACCAAAGACTTGGTCATATGAGTGAAAAGGGAATGAAGGTTATGCATTCTAAGGGAAAGCTACCAGATCTGCAGTCAATTGACATTGACATGTGTGAGGACTGTATTTTCGGAAAGCAAAAGAGAGTCAGCTTTCAGAAAGGTGGCAGAACCCCGAAAAATGAAAAGCTGGAGCTTGTTCATTCTGATGTTTGGGGTCCAACGACTGTCTCATCGATTGGAGGAAAACATTACTTCATAACTTTCATCGATGACCACTCTCGAAAGGTATGGGTTTATTTTTTGAAACATAAATCTGAAGTGTTCGATACTTTCAAAAAATGGAAGGCCTTGGTAGAAAATGAGACAGGTTTGAAGATCAAAAGGCTCAGGACTGATAATGGAGGAGAATACGAAGCAACCGTATTCAAGAAGTTCTGCTACGAGCATGGGATCCGAATGGAGAGAACTGTTCCGGGTACGCCTCAACACAATGGTGTAGCTGAGCGTATGAATCGAACGTTGACTGAAAGAGCAAGAAGTATGCGTATGCAGTCAGGACTACCAAAGCAATTCTGGGCAAAAGCAGTCAACACCGCAGCCTATTTGATCAACCGAGGTCCATCGGTTCCATTGGAGCATAAAATACCAGAAGAGGTATGGAGTGGCAAATCTGTTAAATTATCACATCTTAAAGTATTTGGTTGTATTGCATATGTGCATATCAGTGATCAAGGCAGGAACAAGCTTGATCCAAAGTCCAAGAAATGCAATTCTGTTGGCTATGGTGATGATGAATTTGGGTTTCGCATCTGGGATGATAAGAGCGAGAAGATAATCCGCAGTAGAGACGTGATCTTCAATGAAACGATTATGTACAAAGACAGACATTCGACGAATGTTGTTAATCCAATTGAGATTGATCCAGTCTTTGCAGAAGTGGATGATGTCCCAATCAGTCCTGCGAAAAATCAGACAGTTGCAAATCCCGAGCCAGAGCAACGTGTTGAGCAAGAGGATGCTAATCAACCTCATACTCCAGCTCCAGTGTTGAGAAGGTCTTCTCGACCTCATGTGCCGAACAGGAGATACTTGAACTATATATTGTTGACTGATGGAGGTGAACCCGAGTGCTATGACGAGGCCTGTCAGACTGGAGATGCCGATAAGTGGGAGCTTGCTATGAAAGACGAGATGAAGTCTTTGATCTCCAACAATACATGGGAACTTGCTGAGTTGCAAAAAGGAAATAAGGCCCTTCATAACAAATGGGTTTATCGGGTAAAAGAAGAGCAGAATGGATCTAAGAGGTATAAAGCTCGATTAGTTGTCAAAGGCTTCCAGCAGAAGGAAGGAGTCGACTACACAGAGATGTTTTCTCCTGTAGTGAAACTTAAAACTATCAGGACTGTATTAAGTATTGTTGCTATTGAAAATCTATAATTGAACAGTTGGACGTGAAGACTGCATTTCTTCACGGTGACTTAGATGAAGAGATATACATGCATCAGGCAGAGGGATTCATAGATAAAGGGAAAGAAAATTTGGTGTGCAGACTCAAGAAGAGCTTATATGGTTTGAAACAAGCTCCACGACAATGGTACAAGAAATTTGACGGTTTCATGCACAAGGAAGGTTTCCAGAAGTGCAATGCCGATCATTGTTGCTATGTCAAGTGGTATGATTCGAGTTATATCATTTTGCTACTTTATGTTGATGATATGTTAGTAGCCGGTTCAGATATGAATGAGATCAAAAGCTTGAAGCAGCATTTGTCAAAGGAGTTTGACATGAAATATTTGGGTCCAGCTAAGAAAATTATTGGGATGCAAATCAATCGAGATAAGCAAAAAGGGTTATTGCAGTTATCTCAGTCAACGTACATAAGTCGTATCTTAGAGAGATTCAACATGAGCAACACCAAATCCGTCAGCACACCCTTAGCAAGTCACTTTCGTCTATCCAGTGACCAGTCACCTCAGACGGAGGATGATAGAGAATTAATGGCAAAGGTTCCTTACGCCTCGGCCATTGGGAGTTTGCTGTATGTTATGATCTGTACGAGACCCGACATTTCCCAAGCAGTGGGAGCTGTTAGCAGATTCATGTCAAATCCAGGAAAGGTCCATTGGGAGGCTGTGAAGTGGATCTTAAGGTATCTACGAGGCACTACGAACAAGTGCTTGACCTTTGGTAGAGGAGAGTTAAAGGTGCAGGGGTACGTAGATGCTGATTTTGCAGGTGAAGTCGATAAACGAAGAAGCACTACTGGTTATGTGTTTACAGTAGGCTCGACAGCAGTTAGCTGGATGTCGCAGTTGCAAAAGATTGTTGCTTTATCAACTACGGAAGCAGAGTATGTTGCAGTTACAGAAGCCAGTAAGGAGATGATTTGGCTTCAAGGATTGTTAGCTGAAATGGGAATCGAATGTAAGAAGAGTGTTTTGCACAGTGACAGCCAAAGTGCAATACACCTTGCAAAGAACTCTGCATGTCATTACAGGACCAAACATATTGGACTTCGTTATCACTTCATCATATCTCTGTTAGAAGATGGGGTTTTAACACTTGAGAAGATTCAGGGAAGTAAGAATATAGCGGATATGCTAACCAAGGTGGTGACTACCGATAAACTGAAGTTGTGCTCATCTTCAGTTGGTCTCCAAGGATCGTATGATCGGGATTGGCTGCTGCATTGACCAAGCTGTGAAGACGGATTGAAATCAGTCTTCAAGTGGGAGATTGTTAATGCTTTTGCAATTATCAAAGATGACTTTCACTTAATGAGGGGGACAATTTACTATGGTGGCACAATTTACAAATGGTCAAGTGTGAGTTCCAAGTGAAGAACAATTTTCAAATGAAGGCACAACTTACTATGGTAAAAAATGCAAGTTTCAAGTGAGCTCAAGTTCCAAGTTTGGAAGACCTTTCAAGTTCACTTTGTGTACTATAAATAGGTGGCATCCTATTCATTTGAAAATCATCACAAAAATCAACTACAAGCAATATTCTCTTCTAGTGTTAGGCAGAAAATTGAGAGTGCAATTTTCAGAGTTCCTAAAAGAATCGAGAAATATTGAGAAATGAGTTGTGAGTGTGAGTGTTTGTAAACACTTGTATTTTTCTCCCTATAGTGAAAGTTTTGCAGCAGCCCGTGGAAGTAGCCAGTTTGGGTGAACCACGTAAATAATTGTGTCTATTTATTTTTGCTCTATTTGTTAAATCTGGTTGTTGGAATCCCTAACATATACGTGGTTCACCATCAAGCTCCTTCGGTTCCAACACAAAAATTTACTTACTCCTTGTAAATTAAATTGGCATATATATTGTATTTTGAAAAAGGAAAACTTTATTTACCAAAAATATCAAACTAGTAAAATTCATGATTAGTACATCATCTAGGGAATTATTTCTAGTAATTAATTCCTTGTAATGTTTGTAAATTTCCTTGAGATGAAGCTTACTCCTTGTAATCTCCTCGTCTTCTACAAGATCTTTCCTATTACCAGTACCAATCTCTCTTATTGCAATTTCATCATTCACTTTTGTGCCTTCCATAACGATAAGCACTCAAATGTGCAACAAAAAGCTGCTACCCGGCCAAAATAAAGAGATAATTAATATGAGTTGTAGATAGCTTGCATTTAAAGGTTTAATGCAGTTACATTGACCACTCTTCATGTTTGAAAAATTACTACTTTATATATATATATTATTCATGATGCACTGTATTCATATTACATTTATACTCTTACTAGGTTTGATCATAAAAAAAAAATTGAATTCCAGATATGCACCTGGGTACCATCAAAGGAACCACAAACCACAAGGGTGGCACCAAGTTCACCTATTTTCTTTTCACCATTATTAAATTTATCTCATTTTCCCCATACAGTCACCCGTGTTTTCACATCAATGTTTTTTTATGACGTCGGCATAGACCATATGAAATTAACGCCATAAGGAAATAGCTTGTATAATTTTTTTTTTTTTTTATAATCCAGGTGTCCAAGTTTACACTAGACTAATTCTAGACCCTCAGAACCCTTGTTCTAGAACCTTGAATGATGTAAATCGCAGGATAATTCTTTCTATATAATATTAAGTACGACACATAGATAAATTTTTAGAATATATGTATAGTTGGCGTGTATTATGTAATTATGAGAGTAGTTAAATTTTATTTAAAAAATAAAAACTATATTACACTATAATTCTTTATTTAAGTAGTCGTTCCTATCAGTCCTTTTTGTAGTTTATAATTTTTGAGTCTTTCGACTGTATTTTTGAAGGACATAAGTGTGAAACAAAAATGTTGGTGTAATTTTTATTTATCCCCAAGTATAATGTTCAATTTAATTCTCTGTAATTTGAAAAAAAAAAAAAGGAAAAGGAAAAGCATTTCATTCCATGTTTAAATTTTAAAGAATCAATTTGTCTTCTTCCATCGAAGAATGTAACTCACTTGTCCGAAATGAAAAGTGAGCGTAATTCCACACCATACCATTTGCATTGTTTTAGTACTTCTTCCATAAATATATTTAACTTGTGACTTAGATTAAGCTTCACAACTCTGCTCATAGTCATGTCACATTCCACACCATACCATTTGCACATATGTGTGTTAGTACGAAAGAAGCGAAATACGATCATTTGTTAGTACTCGATCGAAGTCGTTTTCGCAATGTACAACATAGAAAACTATGACCAAAGTAAGTAAATCAAATTTGGAAAACTTGTAATATCCCATTCTTCTTTTCTTTTTTTTAGTAAGTTTTTTATATGAAGGGATATAGTAGTGCATTATAGTACTATTTGCTCGACGTCTATATATGTTTAATAGTACTAAGCAAAGAAGCAAATCTAATGTTGGGATTTTATTAGAAAAATAATCTTTGTATGCCTAACTGCCTTTTAAGGATGGAATTATTATTATGTTGGCGCTATAGATGTTTGACAATTACAATTGAACACGTGGGAATTGAGAAAATTTCACTTTTGATACCATAACTCAACCTACTTTAGGGATTTGATACCACAACTTTTTCTCCCGACACATTTGATACCATAACTCAAATCAACTCGACACATTTGATACTTCCGTCAAATTGGAAACAAAATTGTCACGTGATTGTCACGTGGCCGTTAAAACTTTGCACATTTGATACCATAACTTATGTTGACTGATAATTTTACCCCATAACATTTCAGGTTACCAAAAAAGCCCCACATCTCCAAATTTAGTGACGATTTTAGTCCACATTGTTGCAAAATTTCCAAATTGACTCGAATAAGACCACATGCTGACCAATTTAGAACTTTACACATTTGATACCATTACTTATGTTGACTGATAATTTTACCCCATAACATTTCAGGTTACCAAAAAAGCCACCAAAAAAGCCCAACATCTCCAAATTTAGTGACGATTTTAGTCCACATTGTTGCCAAATTTCCAAATTGACTCGAATAAGACCACATGCTGACCAATTTAGAAAATTTTACTTATTTTATTTAAATAACTAATTTAATTTATAAACAATATTAATAAATTAAATAATACATTAACATACCAAAATTAAGAAAATATATTCTTTTTAAATATTAAATTTATATGATAGAATTAATATATTTAATATTTATTAAAATAATAAATTATATAATTTAAAACTATTTAATATTTATTAAAATATTAAATAATAAATAATTTTAATTTTAAAAAAAAAATCCCCACCCCACCCACCACCTCCCCAGCCTTCCCCCCTACCCCCCGATTCCCAGGCCGCCGGCGGCCTGGGTCTTCTGTCCCAGGCCACCGCCGACCTGGGAATCTGGGGGTATGGGGAGGGGTGGGTTGGGTTGGGTGGGGTGGGGTGGGGATTTTTTTATTAAATTATAATTATTTATTATTTAATATTTTAATAAATATTAAATAGTTTTTAATTATATAATTAATTATTTTAATAAATATTAAATAGATTAATTCTATTATATAAATTTTATTTTTAAAAAGAATATGTTTTCTTAATTTTGGTGATAGTTATGTTAATGTATTATTTAATTTATTAATATTGTTTATAAATTAAATTAGTTATTTAAATAAAATAAGTAAAATTTTCTAAATTGGTCAGCACGTGGTCTTATTCGAGTCAATTTGGAAATTCGGCAACAATGTGGACTAAAATCGTCACTAAATTTGGAGATGTGGGGCTTTTTTGGTAACCTGAAATGTTATGGGGTAAAATTATCAGTCAACATAAGTAATGGTATCAAATGTGTAAAGTTCTAAATTAGTCAGCACGTGGTCTTATTCGAGTCAATTTGGAAATTTTGCAACAATGTGGACTAAAATCGTCACTAAATTTAGAGATGTGGGGCTTTTTTGGTAACCTGAAATGTTATGGGGTAAAATTATCAGTCAACATAAGTTATGGTATCAAATGTGCAAAGTTTTAACGGCCACGTGACAATCACGTGACAATTCGGTTTCCAATTTGACGGAAGTATTAAATGTGTCAAGTTGATTGAGTTATGGTATCAAATGTGTCGGGAGAAAAAGTTGTGGTATCAAATCCCTAAAGTAGGTTGAGTTATGGTATCAAAAGTGAAATTCTCTTCGTGGGAATTTGTTGTAGATGGTGTAAACGTCGTTAGTTTTATCGTCTGACATTTGGTGCTTTACATGTCATTAGGCCTAACTAGTTTATGTTTTTCTTTTCTTTTTTGGTGAATTGGGAAAATATTGGGGTAATTAGTGGATGATGAGTTGTTATAAATGTACGATAATTTAGGTTATAAGCACGCTTAAGGATTAAAGATAGAATTTAATGATATTATGAGTACGAAACACACTAAGTCCTATTTATGAAAGAAGTACTAAAACAGGTTTAGTGTAATTACATTAACCACTTTTTATGTTTAAAGAATTACTCAAATTATTCCTGATATATTACATTCATATTACAGGTATACCTTTACTACATCCAATCATAAAAATAAAAAAAAAAAAAAATTCCAGATATACATCGTGGTACCATCAAAGGAATCACAAACCACACGGGTGGCACACCAAGTTCACCTTTTTTCTTTTCACCATTATTACCCATTTTTTCATCGATTTGACCCAATTTATTTCCTTTATCTCCATAGATTCACCCGTTTTTTCACATCATATTTTTTTATGACGTGGACATAGGCCATTTGAAATTAACGAAATAGTTTGACTTTGTATAATTTTCCAAACTTTGAAAGTGATCAGTGTAACTACGTCATGCCTCAGGAGTAATTTAAATAATTCTTTCTATACATTAAGTACGACACAGAGATAAATTTTTAGAATATATGTATCGAATAAGCGCGCCCCATTAGTTCTGACAAATTGTTTTCTACTTTTTATTTTTGATAATTTTATTGACTAGTGTACATATGAGAGGAGAAATGATTTAATCTGAGGCAAGAATTGTGGTCGTTATATATAAATTGCAAGTGGCAACCTCGTATTTAATAAATGTGAATATATAGTGTAGGTAAATTACAATATGATGATTTATACAGTATCATTCAGAAAATAGAAATTGTGTTTGTCTCGCTTCTCCTAAACACGAATTGTGTAAGAGTAGATTTTTTTTTTTTTTTTTTTAATAGAATTCATTCATGAAAAGTTATTTCAATAATTGTTAATGTATAAAGAATTACAAATAATACGATTAGAACTTTTTTAAAAAAAAAAAAATACATATATGTTTGTCTTTCAGGGTAACTAATGTAAGAAAAGCTTAGGGAAAATAAAATAAATGAAAAGGCTAAGAAAATGACTTGTGTTTATAATATGTCATCAGATATGTGTATAATTAAAATAATTACCTATATATCCAATTATATAAGTCGACAGAATTATATAGTCCATCTAAATAGAAGAAACTATTTTGTGTATCTATTGAATTCACCCACCATAAATAAAATCAAAATAGTTGCATGTAGTACACTCCCAATTGTACATAAATAAAATCAAAATAGTTGTAAATGTAATATATATCTATTTCTCTCATTAAGTTGTCACTAAACGCATCTCTAATGTCAATAGTGACAATTTAAATTCGAAACTTATATGAAGTAAATGCAGTTTCTTTAGTATCATTCGAAATAGTAAAACACTAAAACACAAATGTGAACAACTTTTCAACAACAAGGGCACTATTTATTTTGGAATATTACAAAAAAGAAATAGGAGTATAGATTTGTTTTGTAATGAAGAATATAAATAATCAGATGAAACTAAATAATATTACAACAGATGACTGCCAATTTTTAGTCTTAAATAATATTAAAACAGATGACTGCCAATTTTTAGTCTATTTGACAATCAGTTTCTAAACCATGAAAAGCTAATTAATAAAATAAGTTCTCAAAGAAACAGAGAAATTTAGAATGAAAGCTTAGAAACTAATAATAAATTGTAAATCATAAATTTAAGATAAATAACTTGGAACCTCAAGGCCCAAATGAAGCCCAATTATCTGGATAATTTCTTTATGACGTTCTAAATGCATTGGGCCATGACTCCATAGATAGGCATTTCTTTGAAAAAGCCCAAATCCAGTTAGAAGCACAGACCCTTCTCTGAAAAGCCCATGATCACTAGTTATTTTAAATTTTTAATGATACTATTTTTCGTTAATAAAAGATACTTTATTGAATTATAGTCTCACATCATTTGTTCATATATTATTAATTTTATCATTCGTATTTAAAATTTAAAATTATAACAAATAAAATCAATACAAATCAAGACATAAAACTACCTTATTTTTTTAGCAATCACATTTAAAGGATTGTTTAGCAAGTGATCATATGATATTAGTGATGTTTTACCCAACTAACAACAAATCTTAATTTTCGAAAAACAGCTCAGTAAATAACTCGGAGCCTCAAGGCCCAAATGAGGCCCAAATGAAGCCCAAGATATCTGGACTAAATTTCAGACGTTCCGAATGAATTCGACACCCGTGACTCCCAAGGTAAATTGATCCATTATCCTAGTTGAATCTATTTTATTTTATCAAAAAAGTAATTTATTTTTAATATGGATCAATCAAACAATGGAGTTCAAATAATTATAAACCAATAAAGAAATGAAGGGTAAATATCACTTTTGGTCCCTCTTATCTTTAACTTTTTATAGAGTGATTCCTTTTTTGTTTTTTTTTTTTCCTCTTTTGCATCTACTATGAATTATTTATTTCACTTCAGTCCTTACTATGAATTATGTATTTCACTTTAGTCCTTATCAGGTGGTTTTGATAACACGTGACATGCGTATGAATATTTTTTAGGGCATTTTCGTCCGTTCGCTATTGAGACCATTTGCGATATTGTTTAATTGGTGAGCAATTTTGGTGTTTGAAGAAGATTTTGGGAGAAAACTTTAGTTTGGAACGAAATGGACGATTAAGTTGGACTGTAATGAAAGCCTAGTTTGGAAGAGATTAAATCTTTAGTTTTTTTTCAAATGATTAGAAAGACGAAAATATCCATGTTAGTTTACTTGAAATGACGAATTGCCCTTATGAGCATATCACATGTTATCGGAACCGCCATGGAACACCTGAAAAGGACTAAAGTGAAACAAATAATACATAGTAGGGACTAAACTGGAAAAAAAACATAAGAGGGACCACTCTGTAAAAAATTAATGATAAGAGGGATCAAATGTGGTGTTTACCCATAATTTAATTATAAGGTCCAAAGATTTTTATCAATATATCTTTTATGGCTCGCATGCTCTCATCTTCGATTTCAATCATTTCTTGACCTAATTTAAGCACGGATAAGATTTATCTAAATTCGACTTGACCTAATTTAAGCATGGGTAAGATTTATCTAAATTCGACTACACAAATATAGTGTGTGTTTAAGCCAGGATCCTTAAATCTAGGAGTTGATCAAGTTGACAATTGACAATAATATCTCCGTTAAATTGATAACTCCGACCTTCTTTCATTGGCCGATTAGCCGGTTGAACTATTTTAACATACCCTTGTTATTTAAAATATTTATAGTATTTAAATTAAATTTAATACTCCATAATTCAGAATATCAAAAAAAAAAAAAAATAGGACATATTTAAAGATTTTGTATAAAAGTAGAGTATTTATTAGATAAGTTATGATTTATGAACCATGCATGATGGTTGCACTGATATTTTTGCACTTTAATTCCCTTTTGAAGCCATACAAAAATCAAACATCCATTTCTTGAAAATTGAAATATATTCAAGTACTAATAATTAATTACTATTTATATTCATATCTGGCGCCAGACCACATGGTTTTAAGAAAATTTCTCTTAAAGACTCATTTTTATCTCAATCATGTTGAATTTCTTTTTCTTTAAAGTACTTCTTTTTCATGTTTAGTATCTTTCAGCCAGGATTTATTTTTATTTATTTATTTTGCAATTTGTGAGAAAATGCCATTAATCTTTTCTTTTGAGTCATTTATTTCTAAGTATTAATCAGATCTCATTGGACACAACGATATAATTGCAAGGCAAGAATTGAGGCATAAAATTGAGATAAATGAATATAGACAAAATTGCAATTTCGGTCCATAGGTTCGGAATATCAGCATTTAATTTGGTCTCTCCTTTAAATAAAATATGTTCATTTTTTGTCCTATATAATCGTCTCTGTTTAAAACTTTTTATTCCATAGAATTGTCTTAGTTTTGTATTTTGGTCCAACATGACACGATGCGACCTAACTTATAATATATTTTAAAATTTTTGGAATAAAATTGAAATCTTATGGAGTGTGAGACCAAAAGTGCTTAAAATCCAGTCTTATGGGACAAAAAAAAATTAACTCATGATTTGTTAAAGTGGCGACAGAACATTATATACATAATCCATTATTTATTATGCATGTGCATAATTTATTTATTTACTTATTAAATTCATATCTTCGCTCCATTAATTCAAATGAAGATTCTTTAATTAAAATCAATTGAGGACTCTGATCACTAGATAAAAGGAAAGAATTGAACATTCTTTTTCTACTTTTACTGTTCTTTTTCATCTCACTAGTCATTTTCATGTTCTTTTATTTCATTTCACCTTTGCTTTTTTGGGTTAAGATACAATAATTTACAGATGGTCCTCAGATCATCTAATATACAAATTCCCATTTTTATGAAACTTGTTTTTATACACTTACCTGAAGATTTTCGTAATAATAAATAAAAAAAAAAAAAAAGGAAAAAAAGAACTGTGTTGAAGTGGGCCTTTTATACATATCCTGAATTATCATATTAGTAGTAATAATTATTTATTAGGACATTCCACTGAGGAACAGCAAGCCCAATTCAAAGCATACATGATAGTAAGGTCCCACCTAGAGCTGTTATATAATTGGTCGGATTCTGGTCCGATCAGGCTCGTCCTGATCCGAATTCATTTATATCGGAACAATTTTATCGGATTTGAGTTTATTTTTCGAATCTAATGGATCTTGGTCGAATTTGGTCAGATATTGGGTGTTTTTTAGGATTCAATAAAATTTTCATTTAAAAAATTACATTAATATTTTTTTCCTAAAACAAGTTTATTAACTTTACAATTTAATTTAATTTTGCTCACATATTCAAACATCATTTACTAATATTCATATTTTTAGATGAAAATATCGGTTTAAATTAATTTATAAACAAATTATAAATTACTGTCTTATTAAATTGATAATGAAATATTATTAATGATACTTAACTTTATAAAATATTATAAATATATATACATATATATTATTATTTTTATTTTTTATCGAATACGAATTTTTAACGGATCGGATAGACCTAAATTCATATTCGCTTCATGTGTTTTGGATTACGAATCTTTATAATAAGATCAAGTTCATCGAATCTCTAATCAAATAATTATCCTAATAAATTGGATTGGATTCGAACGAATCCGGATTGAAATTCGCCTCATTGACAGCCCTACCCCAACCCCAAACCCTCCACACACATGTAGGGAAAGTCAACAAAAAAAATTATAAATCAAATAAATTGGACGATGTTTGTAATGTGAGCTTTTTTTTTTTTTTCTAGTTTAATACTAACGTTTGGTAGTGCTTTATTGTTTGTAATTATTTATATATAATTTGAACAATTATTTAAATGATTTCTGATGTAATGATGTAATGATTGATGAAAATGAAAAATGTATTATAAAAAAAATTGGACGACTACATTCATAAATATTCTTAAGTCAGTGTAAGATCAAGTGCAATTATAAATAAATAAATTATATATATCAAATAAATCTTTTTATATAACTAATTATGCTAATAGTGTATGTCGTCACGGGTTCTATATGACAATACACGAGTTAATAATATATTCACAGTTTCATTCTTATACACGAATTCTCGTCTAACTATATAAAATATTTTGGAAGCCCTACACAATATTTTTCATGTACTATTAGTATTTAATTTGCTAAGCTAGTGTGGACCTAACAAATATCCAGAATTGTGATATTAGTAGCAATTATGAGAACATTCTCGTTGAGGACCAGTAACCTTATAAAGCAAGCCCAATTCAAAGTCCATCTCCTCCAAACCCCCACCCAAGCACACACACAAGATATTATTGGTATAATCATTGTATGAACGACGTGGTGCAGCAACAAACGATTGAAATTTAATCAAATTAGTGTGCATATCAATACATGGTGGGAAAGGATTGTCGATTGAGTTGGACCTACTCGAAGCCCGATGACTCGATCCGATTAAATTTGACCCGAACTCAAATAACTATGAATCAGACTGATTTTGAGCAATTATATTAAAACTGGTCAATTTATGGATTGATTTAATATTAGGGTAAATTATGAATATCCCATCAGGTAAGACTTAATTACAAAAATTCCCTTCACGTATTGGGTATAACAAAAGTCCCTCACGTATTTGTAACCTTCTTATAATTAACCCCTTATCCCTAAAATGTTCCGATTTTGTCCTTGGAAGTTAATTGTAATGTTTATAATATGTTATAAATTTTAAAATTTGAATGTTAATTGTTATGTCTTGTTTATTATAAAAATAATAATCATATATTTAATTCATATGTATAAAATATATTATTAAAATTCTATTTATTTTAGTATTTTACAATTTAAAATTCTAATAAATATATAAATACCTTTTTATTACAACATTTATTAAAACTTATAGGCAATTATTAAAATTTTATCAATTATTTTGGTAGTAAATATATAATAATCTCTTTTTTAAATTATAAGATATAATAATTAGATCCCAAGTTTTAACATTTACAAGCATTACAAACAATACAAATAACACCCAATGACAAAATTGGAACATTTTAGGGGGCAAGATGTTAATTATAAGAAGGCGACAAAACTGAAGAAAATTTTTATAATACCCAATACGTAAAGATAATTTTTATAATTAGACCTTACTTAGGGGAGTATTCATAATTCACCCTTAATATTATTCATGTATTATACCACTATACATACAAAAACATATGCACCAAATAATTTTTCCTCACATAGAAATCATTTAAATTTAGCTATTATGCAAACCAACCACCAAAAAGAAGATAAACTTGTGGCCAAGTAGGAAGAGAGTGACGTTCATTAACTAACATTAATATAAGGCGCGTTTGTGTGGTTGACATATAATTGATATTGTACAAAGTGTAAATGTACACAGCTTGTGTGTATCAATGTGGGACACTTCAATCATAGATTTCCCAATTTGGCTCCCAATCTTAATGTGCATATGGCCTGAGGGTGCTTTAGATTTCATGAATACTTTTAATGGTTTCTTCAGAATATGTTTCAATGTATTTGTATGCACAAAACCCCATGTAGGGTGTACTACTACTAGCCAATGGTGCCCATCTCTTGTCTTGGATATATATCACTTTGTACCCTAGAAATAGGCTCGTTTTTCACTTAGCACTTTCGAAAAAAATTTAATAGCAGATTGCAGGGTAAATGTAAAATACTCCCCCGTGTTATGCTAAACCTGCAAGAAACTATCCTGTAAAATTTTTATTGCGCCACACTTCCTTGTGTTTTCAAAAATCCTGCAAAAAATACTCAATTTGTAAAAAATAAGTCGTTTTGGATCGGCATTTTTCAAGAATTCATTTTAAAAATATATCACGTGAAGTTGTAGGGACCAACTTGAAGTGTTTTAAAAATTATTTCTTGAAATATGTCGATCCAAAATGACTTATTTTTTACAAATTGGGTGTTTTTTGCAGGGCTTTTGAAAACACAAGGAATTTTGGCGCGATAAAAATTTCACAGGGTAGTTTCTTGCAGGTTAGCATAACACAAGGGAGTATCTTGCATTTTTCCCAGCAGATTAAACACTAGAAATTATATTCACTATAAAGAATATGAGTATCCACCACGACCAGAAGCATTGGTGAAAAGCTAAAAAGCGTTGTCGAAACTCAACCACCACGACTCCAGAACGATTTCTATGTGGAGAGGTGGTGGTGGATGTATATTATCAATGATGAAAACATCCACCACGACATCATGTTTGTATCACGGCTTCAAGTAGTAGCTTGTATTTTGCACAAACGACTAATTAGCCGTGGTGAATACATAATAGTCAATGTATATTCAAATTCCCTATAGTGATTTTTGCTTTACTTTGCACCATACTTGTTTTTCTAATCATTAGACTAACTATTGGGAGGAGAGTTTGATCCATTTCCCTTAAAAGAACAACATCAATTGAGTGACATGGGCGAGTAAGGGTAAATTTAACAAATTGCTCCAAAAATAACATCGAAAAATAATAATTTTATTTCAAATCTTAAAATATATGAGTTAAATTTTACGAGATGTTATTTTTCACTCGACGAACTCAAATTCCTCTAGATCGTCGTCATTTTATCCGGAAAAAAAAATGTGATATTTATGTTAGAAAGCCCCTAAATTGTTAAGTTTTTAAAAGGAGGTGGAGGAGGTTGATGTTTACGGGCAGAAAAGCAATGTAAGAGAGTTGCTGATTTTTGTTGGAAATTTTGGAGTGAAATAAACTATTTTACTATTGGGGGATGGAGAAAATTAAATATACTTGAGGTAATATTTAACAGGAACATACTAAAATATATACCCTCTCAATAGCGAGTCAAATGACCGTAAAAACAAGCAGGGTGCAAAGTGGACCAAAAATATGATTTCTAGGATGCAATCTGTTACTTTTTAGATTTTGAGGGTGTAAAGTGTAAAATGAGATTATTTTCAGGATGTAAAGTGGGATTAAACATATGGAGTATATTGTAGTATATACTTGACAAAAATATACTTTTTTTAGTTCTAATTTTACAAAAGCGCACTTCTGGTTTTAAATTTATTAAACTATTTGCATTTTCAGTTACCATTAGTGATGCAAGTGTAATATGATGATAAAATTTATTATCGCACTAATTTAATGACGATTTTTTTTTTTTGTGGTCTAATAAAAATTGTAATTTCTAAAAATTTATAATATATATTTATATTTTTTTTCTCCCACATATTGTCCTTCATTCCTTATAAAGAATCGTGATTCTCTACTAGGGGTGTTATTGAGCCAAAGTAGTGTCGAATGACATAGTATTCAAGTTTGACTTGAATTTTATCGAGTTTGAATTTTGTGTTTGAGCTTGGTTTGATTGTTCAACGAGCCGAGTTCAAATGAGCTTTTATCGAACGAGCTCGAGCCGAGTATCGAATAACTTGATATTTTATACCATGTATTTTATCGATTTTTAGCTTATCGAATCCAACTTTAAAAGTTATCGAACGAAAAATGATGTTCAAACTTATTTGATTTATGTGACGAACCGAACTCAAACGAGCTCGAATCGAATGAGCTCGAATCCACTATCGAATAACTTATTCTTTTCAGCCCTATTCTCTACTATATCAACCTCTGCTCACATAATTACATCGCCCTACTGATCTAATGTTGAAAGAACCATAAATTATTAGAAAAAATGCAAATTATGTTGTTTATCATATTCTATCCGTTTTTTATTATTTGTCGCTTTGGCATGTTATTTTAGGAATTCGTTGTAAATTTAATTTTTCCTGCCAATTTTACCCTTCTTGTTAGTGATTTAATTAATGCTGTGATTATTTGGTTAAAATGATATTTTGGATTTTTTCTTCAAAAAGATGATTTCTTAATCTGTGTTCAATCTTTCAAAACGACAAATAAAAAAAAAAACGGAGAGAGTATATGTGAGTGAAAAATGATGTTGATGTAGAAGAAAACAATTAATCAAACGTTTACATTAAATATCATAAATAAACTAGGTAGGTGATAACTTTCCTTATAAGAGATTTTTACTGAAATATTCCCGACTTTTGAATATCAACAAATTATCCATATTTATTCGAGATTTTTCATCAATGCTAAGTTCAGTGTTTTAAAAATCGGGCCGGACAAGCTGGTTCGATCGGTTTAACCGGTAACCTGCTGTTAATTCGGTCTGATTAACCATTCAAAATCACCTTTGTTCCTGACCAGTTCGAATCGGAAAAAAAGCGATCAAGAACCGATAAAACCAATGAACCAGTGAACCACTGGTTCACTTATAAAAATAAAAAATTTACGCTACCGGTTTTTATTTCTCTTCGGCGACCTTTAAATTTCAACAATACTCTCACGTCTCTTCTTCTATTTTTCACTTTGAATTAAACAAAATCAACAAGAAACAAAAAAATTTTATATAATAAGTTATATAAATATATTTGAGCATCAATTTCATTAGAAAAGTCATTTCTTTCTCAAACTTCAAGTATTTTCATTTTTTTTTATAATTCAATGACAAAATTCATCAATGATTTCTTTTTTTTCATAGGTGATTTGTAATAAAATATTGTTTTTGATATGGTGTTTATTATAATTTGAATTATTGCGTTGATATCATGTTATCATACTTGTAATTTTGTTGCTATCATGCATTATCAACTCAAAGTTTATAAGAAATATAATTGATCATGAGATAAACATTTAATTTATGAAAATAAACTTGTAAAAATGAATATTATATTTTTTTAAATAGTTGATTACATATATTAAAACTTAAATTAAAATATTATATTGTAATGACGTCACACCGGTTGAACCAGTGATTAAAACGGTTAAATCGATCTAACCAGTAACCAGTAAAACTATCAATTCGATGTGCGATCCAATTTTTAAAACAATGATGCTAACCATAAGAACATGCTCTCATACATTTTATCTCTAAAAACGTAGTAAAGAGTGATATATCAAAAGAAAAAGTCATAAGTCTACTAGGTACTAGGGAAAAAAAGACATTAAAATAAAAGGAAAACAAAAAATATAAGCCCTTGTTCTTGCCAATTTTACCCTTGAGTTAGTTTTTTTTAAATATTTCTTGTTTAGAATGCTACAAATTAAATGGAACTTCTTGGGTGGTTACTCATATATACCTACATATATATGCACATTAAAATCTCTTAGCAAACATTCATTTTATGGGAAAACAATCTTCTTGCACAAAATAAGAGATGGTCTTATTACATCTATTTTCTCGCTTCCAAGAATCTTTTGGGCAATGTAATCTTTAGTTTCAAGAAATTGATCCCATTTTTCAATACATATATTTTAATAAATTTAGGTTATTATAAATTTCATACCAAAGAAGTTTCCATAGATATAATTTAGATCTCACCTTGAGAAGAGAACATAAATATTTCTTAATTAGCAAAAAGTAGCATTGAAAAAATCAAATGTCTATTATACAAAGTTTGTTTATCTTTTACGGACAGCTTTAAAAAATTCATGCATATAAAAATTTGTCAAATTCCAAATACACCCTTATGCTTTCGTAAATATGGGCAAATTGGTCATTCCATGGCAATAAACATATTCTATTCTCTTCTTCTATTCGTTCCAACTTCCCTATGTGCTTATAAGTTACTATGATTGAATTAAGGCAAAATTGCAAAAATCGTCCCAAATTAATCATTGATTTTGGATTTTCGTCCCAAACTATTAATTTGGCGAATTTCGTCCAGTAATTTAATATTTTTTTGGAATATCGTCCCACCATAATTATAAGACGAATTGCGCATTTGCCAATGAATTATCACATGGTTGCTTAAGTGTCATGACATGGTAAATTTTAACATGAATAATTATATAATATTGCAGAATTCGTCCCAAACTAATTACAAGATTGAACGTCATTTTCATTAAATTAGAAATTTAATATTGGGACTAAATTCATACAAAATGGTAAATTATGGGACGAAATTTGGCGAGTTGATATAGTTTGGGACGAAAAATCAAAATTAGTAATTAGTTTGGGACGATATTCAAAAAAATATTAAATTACAAGACGAAATTCGCCAAGTTAAATAGTTCGGGACGAAAATCCAAAAATCAGTAATTAGTTTGGGACGTTTTCCGCAATTTAACCAAGTTTCACACCGCCTCCATGACATTTTTATATGTGGTCCTTTTACCCTCCCCCCCCCCCCTTCCCCCGTTATGATAATGTGGCAGAACACTTTTCATGTCCGGACACTTTGAATTTTGACAAGTAAGTTACACTCTTCGGTTGAAAGGATAAATTATTTTTTTCAAATCAATGGGGAGTAATGGAACATTGTGCATTTTACTTGGGGTAAATTGGCATTAACTACCTTATAATTTGTACATACAACAAGCAACTAGTGCTACATTAACTACCTTATAAATTGGCATTAACTACCTTAAGATCATTTCATTCTTTTGTTTTCAGTATTAACAATTCGTGCAACTAGTGCTACATTATCTAATTATGTTTATGGTCTAAATATAACAGCGGTATGAAAATATGTATCTATCAAATAGGTATAGTGAGATTTAAATAATTGTCACTTAATATAGGTATATCAACGGTATATAGTATCAATTTTAAAATTCACATAGTTGTTAGAAAACCTAACATTTTATTAAAATCTGTTGTTGCATAATTATCCCTAATTAAGGGTGTTTAATTTATCCCAAAAAAATGATTGATTTTTCCAAATACCAAAACACAAAATAGGTTGGAAAACTTTATGTAAGTGGACAAAATAACAGAGAATTTTGATTTTCCATGTATCATGCATCTTAAAATACACATGAGAGAATTACACTTTTACTACTAAAATCTTACCTACTTTATGCATCTGAAATCAAACATTCTAAAAAAATACCTTGAGTACCAAAATTGGAGAACCTAATTCACATATGCTTTAAACTTTAATTTGTGGACGGAAAACGTCACGTACGTAACACGTGTCCGTTAAATCATCATTTTCACTTCTTCAGGGGTATTCACAATTAAGCAGAAAATACCCAAAAATTGACAAAACCTCTGCACGTGGCTTATAATATTGATCGTAGGCTACGTATTTGTATTGATGTATTAATATTTGTGCACAAATACAAAATTATGCCTACAAATATGTTAAATTAAGATGAACATAGTATTTGCTCCCTCCATTCCATTTTAATTCTCGCTTTAGAGATTTTTTTACTAGTTCTAAATCAATCGTTTTAGAATTTTAATGAATCATTAATTACATATCTTTCAATTTTACCCATATTTACTCTTTGTTTTTCAATGTCTCTTCTACTTTAAGAATATGAATAAAAGAGGGGTATTTTATGTATAACTCTAACATTTTTCTAAATTTTGGAATGATTATTAGCTTCCTTAATACATACGCAAAAACTTAAAACGACAATTAAAATGAAATGGAGGGATTATTTCAAACTTAGCAAACTTTAATTCATGACAGTGTGTGCACTCCACATTGCAATCAAGAAGCATATATATAGCGTCCTAATCACTTTAATTAAAATAAAATGATAAATGCATTAATTAGTCTGTAATTAATTAATACATTGTCGGGTTGAATTGTCGTAAGCCTTGAGAATGCGTGTTGGGCCTGTGAGACAGGCATCCCCTTTAAGAAAAAAATGGAAGCATTTAAGTCAATAACAACAATTGACACTACCTTCTAGGTATTATATATCAATATTGCTTTTTTCAAAATAAATGTTAAGTAAATCACTAGTAGGAATATTATATTTACCAAATATATATACTTATTAATTATAAAATAAATAAATATATGCATATGTCATATAAATATAGTTTGACCAAATAAAGCTGGTTTTTGTGTTTCCATTCCAACGTGTCCCTTGCTTTAGAAGTTTGTTTCATCTATTTTTATTTTATTATATTAAATAAAGATTAAAACTTACTACTAATGTATATTTCCTTCACTAAATTTCTATAACCAACATTTTATATAGTTAAAATGACTAATATATACTTCCTCGGTTTTTTTTTTATTTGCTACTTTGGCAAAAAGAAAAATAATTCATTTTTATTTGTCGTTTTAGGAGTTCAATGTCAAATTAATACTTGTAATTATTTTATTAAAAATGTATTTTGGGGTTTTTGCTTCAAAGAAGTGGGTATATTTACATTTTCTTAATCCGTACGTGTGCAATCCTTCAAAACGACAAATAAGAAGAAAAATTCGGATGGAATATATCAAAATATAGCAATTTACACCAAATTCGAACACTATCGCGAGAAATGCTCACGTACGTATTGTATTTGACACCTTAAAAGGAACTAAATCAGGTTTAACGATTGAATTAGTTTAAAAAATAAAACAAAAAATATTAATGAAAAATAAGTTAATTATAATGAGATAATGATGAAATATAAGCATTCATATCATTTGAACAGAAATGTAAACCCTAAAAGTAGAACACATTCCCTAAATTCTAATCTACATACATACATATATTTTGCCCTTTTTAAATTATTACCTAATTTCACCTTCACTTCTTTTGCTTTTTTGAGTAAGCTGAACCTATTCAACAAGATTGACAGTCTACCTAGCTAGAATACAAATAGACATACAGAATTAAGAACCTTTAGCAGAATAACTTCTTAACTACACTGATGGTGAAATATCAAAACTGTCCCCATAAAAATCAATATTTTAATCATTAATAGTCAATTTAACACTGTTTTTACATGCTGCACTACTTGTCTGCATTAGGTACCTTTGCAAGGTAAAAAAAAATTCTAGTCTCACACAATTCAGCTCCCAATAATTAAATTTGGTCTTATATTTTAGAAAATGCAATTTTTCCCACAATATTTAAAATATATCTACTTTTGGTCCCGATGGTCCTTTTCGATTCAATTCGGGATCAAATATGCAAAAGTAAGATTGGTTTTAATTTTTATTATGAGATTAGAAGTGCAAAACATAGACTAGTTTCTATTTTATGGGACCAAAAGTAAAAAATTACATGGAGAAGGGTAGATAGGATCGAGAGTGCAAAATATTTTGAAAACATGGCGGAACAATCTTATACTAATTTGTAATATACAAAAAAAAAATTATGAATTCAATTCGAGTAAAAACTTACTACCATTTTGCCCTCTTAAAAAATGATAGAATCTTAAAAAAACAATATAATTTATAACAAAGCTACTCTCTAATTATATTTGAAACTCTTTTTTTTTATTTATCATATTATATTTGAAACTCCCAACTTGCTAATTAAAATAGTACTTCAAGAGTTAATCAATGTAGTGCAAGCCCATAACAAAAACACCATTAATTGCTAGTTGACAAAAAGAAAAAAATAATGGAATTATATCTTTTTTTATTTTTGTTCAAAAACAAAAAAGAAGAAGAAGTTGAGTAGATGAACAATAGTAACTACAGCAATAAATACATAGAACAGTAATTTTTAACAGAAGGTACAGAATAACAAATAAAAAGTAACACTGCAACGGAAGCAATAACATTTAAAGCTTTGCTACAATTAATTCTAATTAATTCAGAATGAAAAATAAATAAATAAAAGAACAAAAAAGGCAAATAGCATAAAGAACTTACACAATCTTTCCCTAGTTGAAATCTAAAACTAACCATTAGAATCTATAGTAGCAAAGCCTTATATAATATGATCTGATCCATTTTTTTTTTTTTTTTTTTTGCATGATCAATTAATTATGAAGAGGGTTTGGTCCCGTGTGTACTAATCTCTTCTCTTCTTCATAATCCATACTCCGCGATGGACTTAATACTGTTTTTTCATGGTATCGAGAGCCAGATAAACGAGTTTTTCTCGCAGGGGACCACCGCGAACTTTTATTACCGGGACTAATTTTCTCGGCGCATGGTAATAAAAAAACTTCTGAAGAGATCAAGAGGATCCATGTAATGAAAATTGCAATTCTTGTTGTGGAAGAATCCCATCTCCTTCTCCTTCTTCTTCTTCTTTCTCCTTCCATGAAAACCCTCAAGAAAGATAAATCAACAATGCAAATATAATTTATGTATCCTCAATTTGAATAAGCCCAAATGGTGGTATAGTACTAAAAATGAAAATTGGATGGTGAAATATGATGTAGAATATTGGAAATTCTCTTAAACCCTACTAATTAGAGAGAGAGAGAGAGAGAGAATGTAAGAGAGTGAGAGAGAGAGAGAAGTGAAAGATTTGAAAGGTTTCCTTATCTTATGGGTTTTAGTCACATGATCTTGACCCTTGATTCCTGGAACCTTCTTATATGTACATATGTTATTTTGCTTTTGAATCTTCGAAGTGTGGACCTATTTAACTTGTAATCTAAACAAAAGAATGGGCGTGACGTGATGTGCATGTTATATATAAGTTTTCGAGAGCTAAATGCAAAACACCCCTTCTAATTTGTCTAACTAACAAAAAAATTATGTGTTCGATTTCTTTATATTAGCAAAAAAATCAATTTTTGATTTTTTTTCGTAAATCATAGGTAGATTTTTGTTAATTGTTTAACAGGGGGATTATTATCGAATTTCAAAGTTAATAGGGGGTTATTGATATTTTTTAGGTTAAGAGGGGTGTTTTTGTACATTTAGTGGGGGGGGGGTATAACTGTAATTTCTACTACGGAGGTTTTTTTTGCTAGTAAGAAAATAACACAGGGGGTTTTTGTTAGTTAAAATAATACAGGGTATTCTTTGTTAGTTAGACAAAATACAAGGGATATTTTTGTATCATTTGATGGGGGTATAAATGTCATTTCAGCTAGAGAGGAGTTTTTTTGCTGATAAAAAAAGAACACAAAGGATTTTTTGTTAGTTGAAATAATATAGAGAGGGTTTTTGTTAGTTAGATAAAATACAAGGGGTGTTTTTGTACATTTAGTTTGGGGGGGGGGGTATAAACGTCACTTCAACTAGGGAGGTTCTTTTTGCTAGTAAGAAAATAACACAGGGAATTTTTATTAGTTAAATAATAAAGGGTGTTCTTTGTTAGTTAGACATATTACAAGGGATATTTTTTCTCATTTGATGGGGTATAATCTCATTTGAGTTAAAGAGAGAAATTTTTGCTGATAAAAAAAGAACACAAGGGGTTTTTTGTTATATGAAATAACATAAGAAGGGTTTTTGTTAGTTAGATAAAATATAAGGGATGTTTTTGCATTTCACTCAAAGTTTTGGGTATATAAATGGTGTTTTTGTTTTGTGGTTGGAGAAAGAAAAATGGGAGAGTGTGGGACTGTCCATTATTAATAGCCGGTGTCTGCGGACTCTGTATATTTAATTTAATTACTAAGTAATATTTTTTTAAGTTGAAAATGGAGAGCTTTGTAAATTGTGATCAACTAGTACCATTTTTGTGTGGCCTCTCTAAGTAAGTTGTTTACTTTGCATTAATTCTAGACTAGCTAGCACAATAGTTTATGACATTCTAAGTATTTAAAAAAAAAAAAATTTGTTCGAATTTAATTTAGATTTCTTGTTATTATATACATGTCTTTGTGATATTTGAAATTGGAAAAATTAACTTCTTCATTTCATGAAAAATATAGTGTTACAAGGTTCTTCGATTATATCACATTATTTTCTTTGATCTTGCGATTTGGGAGAGGAGTAAATATTTTAATTTATTAGTACGTCGTCTTACAACGACTGTTGAAATAGAATTAATCAATATTTATTAATTTCTCAGATATAATCATCAATTATTTCTTTCTTGGGAAAAAAGTTAGAACTTCTACCAATCATAAAAAAGAATTGCAATTATCTAATTTATTATGATGTTATGATTATAATTCGAATACTTTTTGAAAGTTTACTTCCTTTTAAGTCTATCAATTTAGGTTTGACTTTCCGTGTTAAAAGAGTAGGCCATAATTGTTTATTGTTTTTCAATTTTCATGTGGTCTATGGATTCAGAATCTAAAGTATGCTGTGACTGTGTCCAAATAATTGAATACATAATAAAAGAAATGGACACAATAATTCATGCCGTGTTTTTAATTCAACATAGAATGAGTGGAAATTCATATTAATTATGTTTATCATGTGATTGACATAATGGTCAACTTAATTGACTGGGTAGATCTGCAAATTAAAATGGGTCAGTTTGTTCGTTTGGCGTTTTTCAAATTTGTTTCGGGTTTGGAAAATGTCAAACAAATATGTATTCTACTTTCTTAAATAAATTTGTTACTTCTCAATTTTCTTAAACTATCCTCTCAAAAGTCAAATAAACAACACTCTAATCTGATTTTACATTAAATAACATATCTCTTATACAATTTATTTCACATAACGAACATGCATGATTTGAAATGAAGTCTTACATATCTTACATCTACAACCGAACTCTTCAAAAAAAAAAAAACCACACATATTTTTTGGATTATAGGGCGGCAAAATTGCAAAAATCGTCCTAAACTATTCACTGATTTTGGATTTTCGTCCCAAATTATATCAACTTGGCGAATTTCGTCCCGTAATTTAATATATTTTGGATTAATGTCTCACCGTTAATTATGAGACGAAAATTGCGTATTTGTCCGTTAAATTACCATATGGCTGCTTAAGTGTTATGACGTGATAAATTTTAACATGAATAATTATATAATATTGTAGAATTCGTCTCAAACTAATTACAAGATTGAACCGTCATTTTCATTAAATTAAAATTTTGATATTGGGACTAAATTCATACAAAATGGTAAATTAGGGGACAAAATTCGGTGAGTTGATATAGTTTGGGACGAAAAATCAAAATTTAGTAATTATTTTTGGACGATATTTCAAAAGAACATTAAATTACAGGACGAAATTCGGTAAGGTAATATATTTTGGGACGAAAATCCTAAATCACTACAACGTTTAACTTACTATATTGACCATGAGCAAGAAATTATGGATTCGATTTCACTGGTGCGAGTTTTCTTCTAATTTTATAATAATGTTTGATAATTAATTTTCTATATAATTTCATTGTAATTGAACTTTTTTCTTTTAAATTTATTGATATTAATGTAATTATAGTTTCTCTGAAAAATATATATCAAAAAATTCTTATAGGTCCATTAATTTCTCGAAATATTACAACCAAACAACCCAAATTAATATGCAACCAACCCCATCCCCACTCCTGCACACAAATCAGTGATGGATTTTATCTTTGCCAAAATAGGTGCCTGAAATTTTTAAATGAAAGGCTATCTTCAACTTAATTAAAGCCAATTGTTAAATTTGCTAGCTATTTGTTTGTCCATTTAAAATTAAAATAATGTACTCACGAGTCGTACGCACTAAATTAAATTGTACTAGCTAGTGAATTTATTTGACCAATTGCAATGACAGCTAAACTTAACAATCAACATGAACGGATCGAATTTTATTTTAAAATATAGTATGGTCAAACATTATAAATCAATTGCAAATAATTATTATATATTAATTAATTACTAATTATTGAATATTTAATTGATTAGGTGAGGTTTATTTGCCTACAAACATTAGGAGAAAATACTGGTGGATGGTTGAATTAGAGACATTGGTGCGTAAAACTAGAGCAACAAGACAAAATAAAATTAACTCTTTTTCTAATTAGAAATTATATCAAACTCGAATTAATAAATACTATTTTTTACACTTGTAGTGAGATTAGGTATGTCTCTTCGAATTTAAAACTAAATTTTAATTGGGTTCTTAATTAATTAACAATATCTCAAGTCATCTAGTATCTAGATCAAGTCCATGGAAATTTGGATGCATTCGATTTTTTTTATTTATGAAAAGTAGTGCATGTAATGTAACAATTGATTAATAATCGTTAATAAATAAATGCTTATACAATTCCTTAAGGACACGTTTGTTTGACGGGAATGGAATATGATTCTAGAAATTTGATTTTTAGAAATGTGATTACCAGGAATATAACTCCATTATACTGTTTGGGTAACACTCAGGATTTCAGGAAAGAATGTAATAAATTCCTTTTCAAATGTTTGGTAAACTTAGGGAATAAATCCATTTTTACACATGTTAACAAAAATGTTCCATTTATATATTATTATAAATTATTTATGAGATTTTTTAATTAAAATTAAAATTTAACTTTTTTTTATTCAGCAATAATTATTTAATATTTTGACATTTATAATGAAGCGGTAAAAAGTATTTTATGTTAAGTTAATTTTTTTAAAGACTTCAAATATTATTTTGTAATTATTGATATTTCAAAGGACGATCGTGTAATTTCACATAATTTCAAGGGTTGTAAGTAATTATTCTTAATGTTGATTAAATATATAATATACTTACCATACATCAAAATTCATAATTTGTTTAATTTATATATATTTTATAGTAAATACAAATTAATTATATATATATATATATATATATATATATATATATATATATATATATATATATATATATATATATGTGTGTGTGTGTGTATTTGAGTTTGAGTGTGAGTGAGTGAGAGAGAGAGAGATAGTATATATATATGAAAAATATTGTCTTTTTAATTTTTATCATGAATTTTAATGGGAATGGAATTAGAATACCATAGAAAAGTTGGGTTTCATATTCCTAGTTTATGAAGGTAAGATTCCTAATTTTTGGGAATTTAATTTCTTTCCCAAAATACAGTAAATCAACCCAAACATAATTATTAGATGTCAGGTAATCAGATTACCAAATTGTATGCCATTCCCAGTCAAACAAACGGATCCTAAGAGAAAGATATTATTCCATTTATGCAAATGTATATTAAAAAGCTTTAATTCGGATTTATTTATGTATAAAATAATTCATATCCAAAATACATTGAACTCGGGTCCATAACAAAGTTGCAGGTTAATTAAGTAGCTAAAATGGATATGGAGGAATTTGGGCAGGAAAAATATGCAAAAGCTTGGACTTCAATACATTGACTGGGCCTGGGACTGGGCCTGGGCTTGCTTTAAGAACTTGGACTTAACACTAAGACTTGAGTTTGAGTGCATTGAATTTTTTGGTCATGTATCCAAAAGTACTCTAATTTTTTTTTTTCTTTTTTTTTTGAAGATTGCCAAAAGTACTCTAATTACGAATCTATATAAATACTGAATATGTAATATTTTTAATATTAATTAAGTAATCGTGTAGTTCAATGAAAAAGTCTGTGTATAATAAATAAGATCGATCCCGCCCCATTTTACTTTTCGCGAGGAAAAAACATGATACCCGCGTATGTTTTGAGAAACTTGCACTAACCTCTCCTATTATTTTTATTGTATAGAATTTTCTTAATAATAATAAAATTGAGGTTTGGACACTAAAAAGTAGGGTTGTGTGCGGATTGGGTATCCGACCTGAGGGTACTGAACTTTCATGCCCAAAACTCAACTTGTTTAGACGGTTACCCGAAATTTTACACGTACTTTTTTTTAAATATATATAAATGTACAAGAAATCTTATTTTTTACTAATATATATGTATGTAAAATTATAAAATAAATGAATTTAAACATTAAATTGTATGCAATAACTTCAAAACAAACACAATGCCAATGTCTCAAGTCTTCAAATTTGGCTAAATTATAAATTGGACAATTTTTTTTATTCAATATCCGAACGTGTCCCGAAATACCCGTTTAATTAGGTGTAAATGTTATACCCAAAATCCGATCAAATCGAGACGGATGCCAAATTACCCGACACAAACGCCCAACCCTACTAAAAAGTATAATTTTATGGATTTCGATTTGGACTGAAATTTAAGATTTGCTATGAGAACTTTTCAAACTCTTTAGTCTTTCCAAGGGGTTTGACCCAATTTGAACTAGACAAACTGAACCAAACCATTTCCATACGTAACCTATAAGTCCAATGAGTTGTTAATTAATTTTTAGATGATAATTAAAATTGGACGATTTAGCTCATTGAGTCGAAGAGGGTAAATTAGAAAACCCAATATTTTGTTTCTGACATTATGAATTTTGCTATGGCTATATCAACAGCCTTCTTTTATAGTATAACAATGGGTGAAGATCTGTAAGATATATATACATACATATTAAATTTATCACTACCCAGAAGAAGACTATATATATTTATATAAAAGAAATCTTTATATATATTTATATTGATATTTGGTTTCGATTCTGTGCACTTGCCTCCACGTCCTGGCTATTTATTCATTTGTGTCTCTCTTTGGGCCTAAAATCAAGCCATACTACTTAATACTCATCTCAAGCTCCTTTGAGCTTAGTTCGTCACATAAATCGAACAAGTTTGAACATCTTTTTTCTTTTGATAACTTTTGAAGCTCGGCTCGAGCTCGCCTCGTTAGGCTTGACAAAATACATGTAAAATATCAAGTTACTTGATACCTAACTCAAGTTCATTCGATAAAAGCTCGTTTAAGCTCGATTCGTTAAGCAATCAATCCAAGCATAAACATAAAATCTCAAACTCGATAAAATTCAAACCATACTTAAACAGTTTGTCGTTTAATACTACTCGACTCGTTTACACCCCTATCTTTACATTTATGAAGTTGAACGATTTTAATTGGTGAAAATGTTGAGGAAAAAAGACACTAAATGACAAAAAGGCACAACAAAAGAATGCAATTTCCACTCTCATGTTATACAAAGTAAAACCATTAACAAGAAGTAAACAAATTGTATGTAGAATGGGATAAATTTCAAACAGAGAACAAACAACCAAGTTCAGCGAGTTTTCCAGCCACTTAAATACAACATGATAAGACTCATTCATCGAATCTATTCCCTTTCTATTTGGATCGTAACATGACTTATGTTGTATTCCCTCTTAATATAGTCGATGACTTTGTCCAACACGAGGTCAGCATCAGCTTCAGGCTTAACTTTGACATGGCAAGCTAATAACACTTTCCCGACAGTAATCGCCCAAATGTGCAGTTCATGAACAGCGACAACCTCATCCATTTCGCAAAGACCCTTTTCGAGCCTCGTTGCATCAATCTCTCTTGGAGTGCTCTCCATGAGAACCTCAAGAATGTTCCGGAGCATCCGAATTGTGGTTCCCAAAACAATTACAGAAAAAATAAGAGTACAAATCAAATCAATGATTTTCCACTCTGGTTTATACCAGATAAGAGCTCCACCGATCATAACCCCAATACTTTGTATGGAATCTCCAAGAACATGAAGATAAGCCCCCTGCACATTTATATTTCGCTGCTTTTTCTTCTTTTTATTCTCGAGCAAAGGAACGGTGGGCTTTTCATCGTGACTATGATGATGCTCGTTGTGTTTATGGTCATCGTGCCTAGTGACACTCACTCCATGGCTATGTGTGTGAGTGTGATCATCCTCGGAGCCATGATCATGATCCTCATGCCCATGATCGTGCCCGTGACCGTGCCCGTGATCATGCCCATGGCCATGGCCATGGCCGTGATCATGTCCCAATAAAACAGCCATGATTACATTAACCAACAAACCAAAAGCAGATACTACGAACATCAAGAACCCCTTCACTTCACCTGTTTCATTAATTAATCGAAGGATGGCTTCATAAACGAGAATTCCAGCAAGAAGCCATATCATTTGAATCGAAACCAAAGCCCCTAATATTTCTATCCGAAAAAACCCGTAAGACTGACGTGGGGTAGCTTCCCAACCAGCAGCCCACAACGAAAACAATGAAATAGCAAAGGCGGCAACATCTGAAAGCAAATGAGCGGCATCAGTCAAAATCGAGAGACTATTGGCTTTGATACCCCCAACAACCTCGACACTCATAAAAACGACGCACATAGCAACTGCAATCAAAAGTTTTCTCATGGAAGCTGAACGCTCTTGTGCGTCCTTAGAACTGGTAACGGCATCGGAGAAACCACACGCAGCCCCTGCACATGGCTTGCTTCCGCCAGTTCTAGGCACATCATTACAAACCTCAATAACATGCCCATGCTCTGAATTATGTGCATCCATCTGAAAATAAGCAAAACTAATTGATTTCAAAACAAGGAACGAATTTGAGAAAATTGACTAAATTACGAAAACATAAATCTACAAATCAACAGACTGTAATTTCAATTCACTGAAGCAAAACTAAACTTAGAAATACAAAATAAGAGGCGCATACCTTTGAAATATTAATCAATCACAAATTAATAACACGATATTCAATAATTGAAGTTTCTACAGCACAATCAATATGGAGAGAGAAAAAGGAATATCTCTACCACATACTTGTAGCCATTACAACTGTTTCATCGCGTCGTCGTGCATATTTAAATTATTTAAAAATCAACAAAAAAAAGGACCGAAACAGAGAATTTAAACCAAATTTCATAGCATTCATTATCTACTGAAAATAAAAACAAAATAAGGTACCAGAAAAGAGAAATTCGGCGGAATTTCCTGCTTATTTTCATGCTTTTCAGAAATTAGATCTTACATTTTTATAAACGGATTGAAATAAATAATAACAAAAATAAAAAAACTGTTCTACCTTTCTGTTGGATTGTACAGCAATGGAAGAAGAATATACCAATTTGACTTGAATTGGTTCTGGCTATAGTAAAATTTCTAGGGCTTTCTTTTCATGTTTTTGTGTTTATTTCATTTGACGGGAGCAACTATTTATATATGAAGTATTTATTTAACTGTACTATGCGCTTTTACTTTTATGCCCTCTTCGGCACTTTTCCACTTTACTCTTTTTATCTTATTTATTCTAGTAATTAACCATTTATTATAAATTAAAATTAAGTATATACAATTTACAATAAATTTTTTCGACCAAAAAAAAGGTTTACTATATTTGATTAATGCTATTTAAGAAATTAAAATCAAATCATTTGACGGGTGAGTTTGACTCAATTGATGAGTTTTTACCGGATCCAACAATACTATAAATTTTTAAATATACTTTAATAAAGAAAAAAACTAGGTAGCTATAGCATAAGTAATAGTAACACAAAATAATTAACTTGGTAATGTCCTTAATTTTAATAATTAATGCTGCGTTTTAATTAAGGTATTAAAATATCATAATTGCTTAAATTCCATGTCTTTTGAAACAAATTTCAATCGAATCCAATTTTTGGTAATTTAAGAGCATCTTCTATCGTGCACCAAATTCTATTTTTTTCCACCTAATTTAGATGTTATAGTCTTCCACCCGAAATCACTAAATCACCATAACACCAAAAATTATAGAGATTTTGTTTTAGCATCCCATGGTGGTCAACCACCATTTCACCAAATCCTATTTTTACACCAAATTGTTTCGTGGAATTTGCATATTCCACCATTTCACCATTTTTTACACCAAGTCCTATATTAATCACCAAATATAGGAAAATAAATAGAATTTGGTGTAATTGTCCCTATTTTTGCATAATTAGCAATGTATTGACATGTTTATTCTAATTTATATGTATTTAACTATATTTTAAATAATTTATCGGCTTTTATTAAATAAATACACTAATTATTATTAATAAAAAATTATTGTTAATAACAATAAATATTATTTACATTATTGTTAATTAATTGTATAATAATTATTTAATTTATTGATTTTTATCAAATAAATACACTAATTATCATTAATAATTAAAATGCAATACACGAGAACAAATCATTTAATGAAATATACTGTTAATAAAATGACAATAAGCTACATTTATATTATTAAACCTAAATAATACGTTAAATAAAATACATGACGACAAACTCCTTAATGAAACACACAGTTAATTGAACAACATAAAAAATACTCCGTACTAATTCAAAAGAAGGAGTATATGTCTTTTTTTAGATGAAAAGAACGATTATATGTAAAAGGTTTCATTTTTAAGTTAACTAAATTAGAATTCTACTTAATTATTAAATCTAATGCATATTAACTAAAAACTAGGGAAAATTGCATCTAATACAATATGAAACTTTGCAATCTTGGTAAAACTTGATACAAAATGCACATTTAGTACCATAATTTAAATATTGATTGCAATGTTCATACCGGCGTCAAATAATTGAATCGAAATGGATGAAATTCACCACGTACACCGCACGTTACCATTATCTCGTCTTTTGAAGTGAAAACCATCATGTGAAAACGTGAGAGAAATGTTACAATTTTTCTTCCAAAAAAATGAACTAATGTGATAATTTTTCTTCCAAAAATAAGGAAAACATGATTATTTTTTTAAACTTCCTTTTTATTATATTCACAATTTTACAAATAAATCAACTACCTATGCGGAATAACAATTGAAAGAATATGCTATCTAATACATCATTCCTTAAAATAGAATATGCCCCCAGTGCATATCTACAACTGGTTGACCAACAATTCCTAAGGCTTGCTCCAGTGGTTAGGGTGGGGGTTCGAATCCCATTTAGAACTTGGATGGAAGCATTTTCATGGGTCTGTCTAAGGGTCATTTGTGGTGAAGACCCAAATTTGTGCGCAGAGTGTACAACAGTATGGTGGGATCCCGAGGTTTGGTGGAGGCACATCATGCGATTTAAATTCTTCAGGGTTCTAGGGCAAGGATTTTGAGGGTCCAGGATTAGTCTAGCGTAAGCTTGGACATCTGGGTTATCAAAAAAAAAAAAAAAAATTTAATATACTCCTTCCATTTTTTTTTAATTTGTCGCTTTTGACAAAAATTTCTTGTTTACTTTTATTTGTTGCTTTATGATTTCAATGTAAAATTAATATTCTTCTACCAATTTTACCCTACTTACTAATACTTATCATTAATAATAATTAATGCTAAAATTATTTGGTTAAAATGATATTTTAGAATTTTTGCTTAAAAAAATGGCTATTTAAAATATTTTTTAATTCGTGTGCAATCCTCCAACACTAATAGCTAAAAAAACAGAAAGAGTACAAAATAAATTATAAGTTTGATTAGAAACGTAATTAAGTTGAGATTAACTAACAAGTGGATGTCGTGTACTGATAATGATGGGCTTTTATTTCAACTAATAAATAGATTACGAACGCTTTCAAAAAAAAAAAAAAAAATAGATTACGAACACCTAACCCCATTATTGTCAAAGAATATATGTTTTATTTTTCGGGGAAGGATTCAAAATAGACATCGTTTTCTGAAAATTATATTCCATTATAGATAAGCATGACCGGCACCACAATTTTGAGGGCCTGGGCGAATTTTCAAATAGTCATAAAAAACTTACAGAAATAATAAACAACATTAATCATGCTTATCTTTCACTTATTTTTAAATTATATTTTTAGGGCATCGTTTTCTAGGGCTTATCAGGTGATTCTAATAACACATGTCTATTTATGTAAGAATTTCACCTTATATTTTTAAAAATAAACGATGTCTATTTTCAATTATTTTCAAATTATATTTCACTTCAGTCCTTATCAGGTGATTCTAATAACACATGACATACACATGCATATTTTTAGGGCTTTTTCGTCCGTTCATTGTTGAGGCTATGTGAGATATTGTTTAATTCTTGAGCAATTTTTGTGTTTGAAGAAGATTTTGGGAAAAACTTAGTTTGGAACAGAATGGACGATATATTAAGTTGAATGGAAATGAAGCCCTAGTTTGGAAGAGGTCTGATATTTATTTATTTTTTAATTCTAGAAATGCTAAAATATCCCTGTTAGTTTTCTTGAAATGATGAAATTGCCCTCATGTGTATATCACATGTTACCGGAACCGTCTTGGACCTCCTGAAAATGACTAAAGTGGAATAAATAATTCATAGTAAGGACTAAAGTGAGGAAAAATATATATGAGGGACCACTCTATATAAAAAATAAGAGAGATCAAAAGTGACGTTTACCCTATATTACTCCTATAACATTGTTACGAAAGAGGGTCTTGAATCAGTTAAAATAAGTGAATAACTCTACTTAAATTTAAAAATCAAACCAAGATATTCAACTTGAGTATGGTCGACAAAATAACTTTTAAGTTTAATTTGACGGTTGAACCTCAATTGCAATTCAACTTGATAAACTAATAATTATTAAAGTTTAATTTATAAAAAATATCAAATTACACGACACCGACTAATATATTTTCTCATAAAGCTCGTATGGATATAATTAATTGAAATAAATAAAACCGTCAAACTCGAAAATAATATCTCATTCATGTTTATAACATTTTCGAACCTTTTGACACGTGGGCCTTAGACGTCCACGTGAACGGCCTAGTCTTTGGGCCTAGTCCCCGGCCCTGTAGATAAGTACTAATTAAATGTTGATGTTGGTTTAATTATTATATATGGAACATTAAGCAAACAATCATTTCAGACAAAGATTTTTTGTCAAGTACCATTATTTTCAGGCTATTTTGTCTTAATCCAGGTTAGATTTATTCGAAATTGTACTAAATATGAAACAAATAAATTTTAATAAATTCAATAAAATATGATTCCAATTGAGTACGAATACTTTTATTAGTCGAATTTGAGTCTACTGAAGTCTGAAAGTCAACCCGGATAGAAACGGACTAAGATAAGATGCATAATTAAATAATTTTATATTGTATATAAATTATTTATTTCTTGAGTTTTGTTGAGGTAATGAAGTATGTATATAATTATAATTTATCCTCCAAAGAGTGTTTGTTAATATTTTTCTAGTTTGTATACATGTGATACTTATAAATAACTAAAATTTAAAGTTAGTGGTTAATTTGTAAATATATAATTCTTCGTGTGATCAGAACATTTCATGAGGAAGCCCGATATCAACATAAAGTCTGAAATTATGTTTGAGTCGAGATTAGAAGCCCATAGAATTAGAATTAGGGAAATGACATTCTAATCAATTTTGTAGGCCCACAGCTGCTAAGCTAATTAACTAATTAAGTTCGATTAATTTATAAAAAAAATCACACTTTCCTCCATGAAATTACAGTCAAGTTGCACTTATCTTCTGAACTTCAGTTTTTTACACTATTCTATATCACCACGAACTTATATAAGTGTTGCACTTTTCCTCTTGAACTTTTTTCTGACCAAAGTTCAAGAAAAAAAAATTCAATATAAAAAAAGTTTAGAGTTAAATACGCAATTACGATGTAAGTTAAGGGGAAAAGCGTAATTTTAATGTAAGTTTATGGGGCAAAACTTTTTGTGTTTATTTTATTTGACGGGAGCAACTAGTTATATATATATTTATTTTACTGTACTATGCGCTTTTACTTTTATGCCCTCTTCTGCCATTTTCCTACTTTACTCTTTATCTTATTTATTCTAGTAATTAACCATTTATTATAAATTAAGTATATACAATTTAAAATATATTTTTTTGACCAAAAAAAGGTTTACTATATTTGATTAATGCTATTTAAGAAATTAATCAAATCATTTGATGGGTGAGTATGACTCAATTAATCATTTTTTACTGGATCCAACAATACTATAAATTTTTAAATATACTTTAATAAAGAAAAAACTAGGTAGCATAAGTAAAAGTAAGACAAGATTATTAACTTGGTAATGTCCTTAATTTGAACTAATCAATCATTAATGCTGCGTTTTAATTAAGGTATTAAAATATCATAATTGCTTAAATTGCATGTCTTTTGAAACAAATTTGAAGAGTGCTAGCATCCACATTTAGGTTTCGAGAAACAAATCTGTAGTTCTGTACATATTTATATAACTTCAGTAGATAATTTTGATCGAATCCAATTTTTGGTAATTTAATTCAAAGAAGGTGCATTATGTTTTTTTTTTTTTTATATAAAATTATGAAAATGTTTCATTTTTAAGTTAAATAAATTAAAATTCTACGTAATTATTAAATCTAATGCATATTAACTAAAATTTAGGGAAAATATCATATTTGGTATCATACAATATGACGTTTTTGCAATCTTGGTATCACTCGATACTAAACGTAATTAAGAACACAATTTAATATTAATTGCAATGTACATACCACCGTCAAATAATTGAATCGAAATGGATAAAATCTGCCACGTGCGCCGCATGTTACCGTTACCTCGTCTTTTAAAATGAAAATCATCACATATAAATGTGAGAGAAACGTATTTTTTTTCTCCAAAAGACGAAATAATGCGATAATTTTTCCTCAAAAAATGAGGATCGAAAACATGATTATTTTTTAAGACTCTTTTTATTATATTCACAATTTTACAAATAAATTAACTACTTATGCGGAATAATAATTTTAAGAATATGCTATCTAATACATCATTCCTGAATTTAGAAATTTAATGTACAAAATAAATTGTAAGTTTTATAAGAATCGTAATTAAGTTGAGACTAATTAACTAACATGTGGAGTATATAATAAGGCTGAGCAATTCTCATGGCATGGGGCTTGTTTAATTATTTGGCATTTTTTAGAGTAGTTTGTGATAATGGTAGATATTTTTGAAATAATTTCGATTTACGTAATATTTTTTGTTTGGATTTTAAAAGAGTTTATATTGTAAACGTAAGTTTTGTAGACTAAATGTCAAATTATGTTTGTTATGTGAGACAAGTTGAGTAATATATATACTTTGTATGTCAAATCAAAGTAAAGTTTATGTATATTTTTTTAAGATAAGAAAATTATTACTCCCTCCATTCCACAATACATGACACTTTAGAGAGAGAGAAAAATCCACTATACATGTCACTTTAGAATTCAAGCTAAACTTAAATGCTATTTTGACATTTCTATCCTTCTTCATAAAAAATTGGAATCCTAAATATATTTAATTTCTCCCAATTTTCAATACAAGTAACCGTGTACTAGCTATTATGAGTGAGGAGATGAAGAGTCTCAAAATTAAAATATAGTGAGTATGGCATTATAATTGAAATGAACATAATCCAAATTTACAGTCTTGCATTTTTTTGTCCAACTATTCTTTTATTTTTCAAAATCTACAAAATATTTACTCATGTTTTTCAAGGGTAATTTTGTCCGACTACCATTTTATTTTCCTAAAATTCCGAGCATTAATTGATTCGGTAATCCTTGTGAGACAACCTTAAATGATATGTAAAAATGAATGAAGGGAGTATTTATTTGATTTTTGGGAGAGTAATTTAAAAAAAATCAAGAAAATATAAATTTATTTCAGTAAGTATAAATATTGTTTGTACTTTTCGCTTTTCTCAAATACGAAATTTTTGTAGAGATGCCAAACAAATGGGCCAATGCTTGTTCCATAAAGGTGAAATCGCTCACCCCGGGCGCCCCTCACCCCCTGTCCGACGGGAAGCCAATGCTGTTTGAAGTAGACGTCGTGTACTGATGATGATGGGACTAATAAATAGCTTACGAGTTAGTTAGCACCTAACCCCATTTTTTTTATGATAAAAAAAAAATGATAAAAGAATATATGCATTCTTTTTAGGGGAAGGATGCAAAATTGGCATCCTTTTCTGAAGAGTACATCAATGATTAAATTATATATATATATATATATATATATATATATATATATATATATATATATATATATATATATATATATATATAATTTATATATATATATAAATTATATATATATATATATATATATATATATATATATATATATATATTTCAAGTTTCTTTAGATATAGTAAATTAAATATTAATAATCTAATTTTACAAATGTATATTAATATTTCAACTATTTTTTCATGTGACATAGTCTAACAATTCTTTTTACTTATTTTTTTTAGAATACAATAATCATTAATCATTACATAGTATAGTAAATATTATATTTTAAATAAATCGGTCATTGATATACTATGTTTTAAATAAAACAGTGAAAGTAGAACAACAATATATCTTACTTACTCGTTTACATCTCAAACTCTGGAATATAATATTATAATGTATGAAAAATTAATTTACATGTCAATTACTAAAAAATAATATAACAAATTCGCATTTACAAAATTTTGAACCTTTTGACATATGGGCCTTAGACGGCCACCTGATAGGCCTAAACTTTGGGCCTAGTCCCCGGCCCTGTAAGATAAGTACTAATTAAATCCCAACATCATGTTGATGTTGGTTTAATTATTTTTTTTTCTGCGTTCGTAGATTTAAAGACGAGTGAATCGGAGATTCAGAAGTTTAAAACTTTCTATTACATATCAGACTGTTATTCTATTTTTATATTTATATATATATATATGGAACGTTGAGCAAACAATCATTTCAGACAAAGATCTTGTCAACTACCACTATATTCAGACTATTTAGTCTTAATCCAGGTTATATTTATATGAAATTGTGCTAAATAATTTATTTAGGTAAAATTGCAAGAAAGTCTCAAACTAATTAATGACTTAGGATTTTCGTTTCAAGTTATATCACTAAGCCAAATTTGTCCCGTAATTTTATGTTATATGGAATATCGTTTCACTTGCCAAATAGATGCTTACGTGTCATGCATGACTGACAAATTTTAACATAAACAATAATATAAGGTTGAAGAATTTATTTACAAATTTTAATTTTTCGTCCCAAACTATATCAACAAGCCGACTTTCATCTCGTAATTGAAATGACATGAGAAAAAAAATTGTTCCAAACTAATTATAAATATTTATTATTTATTAATACAAATAAAAATGAATTTTTTTTCTAATGAACTAAGATATGATTTTTTTTCTCAAAAGCGCACGAGAATTTCAGAAATTCATACTATTTTTCTCTTAAAAACAGTTAAGGGCAATTTACTTCCATGTGATATTCTTAATATTCAGTTTACCTTAAATTGCTTATTTTTAAACTATAGGGGATAAATTAAACATTATGAATATCACATGGAAGTAAATCGCCATTAGTCCCTAAAAAGGTAAAAGATTGAATCGTCATCTTCATTAAATTAGCAATTTTAATAATGGACTAAATTCATGCCAAATGACAAATTGTGGGACGAAATTCGACGAATTAATATAGTTTGGGACGAAAAATAAAAATTTATAATTAGTTAGGGACAAATTCTGCAATCTTGTATAATTTTTCATGCTAAAATTTATCATGTCTTGACAAATAAGCAGCCATGTGACAAGTGGGACGATATTCCAAAAGAATATAAAATTAACCAAAAAAAGCTAAGTGATATAGTTTGAGACAAAAATCCAAAATCACTGATTAATTTGATACATTTTCTGCAATTTACAATTTATTTACTCCTTGAGTTTTGTTGAGGACTTGAGGTGATGAAGTATGTAAATAATTATAATTTATCCTCCAAAGAGCGTTTGTTAATATTTTTCTAGTTTGTATTCAGGGGCGGACCTAGACGGTGTTTATTGGGGGGTCGAAAATTTTTTTGGTAGCAGATTCGATGTTCTACTAAAAAAAATCTAACTCACAATAAAGTATTACTAAATTCGATTTTATCTAATATAAGGTTAAAATTTTAATAATAAGGATTCTTAAATAGTTTATATGAAAGTTTATGATGCCATAAATTTAGTTGAACTGAAAGCAAATTAATATTTATTTTGAGAAGATATGAAAAAGACCAATGGACCCTTAATCTGTGTAATATAAAGGTAAAATGTGAACGAAGAGATCATGAAAAACATTGATTAACAATACAACATAAAATAGGAGTTCATTGAACCCGAGGGTACGTGAAATGGAGAAAATAAATAAAATAACCTCGGCTTTTTAACTCGAGAATGAACTCTAAAATAAACTCCAATTTTTTTTCTAGCAAATTATGCATGGAGATCTAACTACACAATTAATGATATAAGAAATTGAGGAACTCAGAAAACACAAGGACAATTTACAATGTAGAGTTAGTTGTATATAGCACAAGATAATATATGCTAGCAGGAGTATATAACATCCAAAAATAATTAAAATTTTATAAGGAGAAAAAAATAGAAACTAATACTGGTCTGGCGCATAAGGAAAAGAATAAAAACAGCGCATGAGAAAAAATTAAATATTAAAATCAAACAGAAAAAAATTAAATATCAAAAAAACCATACATAAATATATATTAAGCTTATCAAGATTCAAACACGGGACATGAAACTCCTCTGAGCACTAATGGAAACTTTACCGCTAGGCCACTTTCTTATTTTGTAAACATTTACATATATACTTTATTTATCGATTTTATTCTAGGGGGACCATGGCCCCCAGTCCCCCAAATAGGTCCGCCCCTGTTTGTATTCATGTGATAATTATTTACAAATTTAAAGATTAATTTGTAACCTCAGTGACTTCACATTTACTATTTAGTGTGAGAAATTACTAACGTATAACTAATATATTGTGATTATCAATATTCATGAAGTCCGAAAATATGTGAGCCGAGATAACATGCATGTTGCACTTGATACCTCTTACAAAATAAAATTTGCTTAAGGCAGGGAAAAAAACCATTCTACCCACCGGTTTGGAAAATTTGCGTAAAATCCCCGTGTTATTTTTATCGTAAGAATTCTCCTCGTGTTTTACCTTTTTTGATGGTAAATTGTTAGCAATTTTAATAAAATTTGATATTCTTATTTTAAACTTTATACGTATATGATTTTCCATTTTAATCTTTCTTTTATTATGCAAAGATTCCCCTGAGTTATGCTTAACCTGCACATAATTCGTGTGACTTATTTTTATTCATGTGTTATCCTTAATTTGTGTGGAACCCTAGTTTTGTTCGTAAAACTCGCTCATGGGGTTCACGTGCATCCATTTTTAACGAAAAAGTGATCACTTGCAAGATTTGGGGAAACACATTGTAATAAAAATAATACATGGAATTTTATGCAAATTTTTCAAAACACACGTGGATATGGTGCTTTTTACCCTTAAGGCAGGGTATAACATAGTTTAGGTCTTTTGCTAAAATACCAAAGGTTGATAAGATGTTGACGTAAGGGCATCTCTAGTGTATCAAGGGGAGGGTGGATTTGGGGGTTTTTGGATCTAAAGGGGGGTGAAAAAGTGAAAAAAAATGTATAGAGGGGAAAAAATGGGTAAATGGATTCAGTCTTCACTTGGACTGCTTGAAGCTGTGAGTCATTCAGCTGTTCTTCATGCGCCCGGCCAAATTTATTTATTTTTTTCTTTTTTTTCTTTTTTAAATAAAACCCCTTTTAATTTAAATTTTTTTTTTAAAAATACCTTATTAAATAAAATGTAATTCTTATTTAATCTTAATTTTATTTAATTGTGTACTATTTTTAAAAAGTTAATTTTAGTATAAAAATGTAACTTTTATTTAATAAAATCAAATTTAATGTAACTATTATGTTGAAAAATTTAATGTCAATATTAAATTATTTTTATTATTTCCAAATTATGTCAATCAATTATTTAATTGTTGTATTATTGTGCACCAATTTTAAAATCCCTTTAAAATTTAATTAATAGAAACTCAAATTTAATTTATTTAATAAAAATAAAACCTTAAAAGAACTTTTTTTTTTTTTTGATAATAAACCTTAAAAGAACTTAATGAACCTTACATCTGATTCGTTAAATTTCAAACGATATAACCCTAACTTAATGAACTTTATTATTGTTTAATTTTTATTTTTATTATTATTGCTATTATTATTATTATTATTATTATTATTATTATTATTATTATTATTATTATTATTAAGTGAGAATGGGGAAAATGAGAATTTTAATTAAATGGAATTGATAGATTGATACATTTTAGATGACTTATGAAAAGGAAAGGGGAAGCTGGACTTAGATTCTGAGGGGAAGCTGGACTGAGTGAGGGAAAGCTGGACTTGGACTGAAGCAACACTGGAGATGCCCTAAGAGGAGCAAAGGAGAAACATAGACATGCCTTTTCAATTTTTTTTTCTTTTTTTCTTTTTTTTTCCTTCGCCTCTTCTTCTTTACTTTCTTTTTTAACATAAAATGAATTTATTTGGCTGGGTTCCGTCTCGATTTGGTTTAAAAAAAAATGGTTTGAGAGATTTTGGCTAAATTTTGAAACTCAGTTTGAATATTAATTTCAATGAAAAAATATTATTAAATAATAATTAATTAGTTGGCTTTGAAATTTGAGACATGATTTAAATTTAAGTTAAATTTATATGTATGATAGGTAGTTCAATAATTTTATAGGTATCAAAAAAGTTTATGTAGATTTCGATTTGAGCTACATTTCAATTAAATCCTTTTCAAACACCTTACAAAATTGAGTTTAACTCGATTTGATTAAGTCCAAACTCAGCCATACTACTTGCATAAAAAGCCCTAGAAGCCCAATACAATTAGAATTTGGAAAATGACATTATAATCATTACTATGGATGATGGGTCGTAAAACTGATGGGGCCCTTGAAAGCCCAATAGAATTATAATTTGGAAAATGACTTTATAATCAGTACTATGGATGATGGGGCCCTTAAAAGCCCAATAGAATTAGAATTAGGAAAATGACTTCATAATCAATTATTCATCAACTTTCCAACTTCAAATTTGGTTTAGAATGCAGAACACTACAAGGTTAACCAAATTCAAATCCATCAGTATGTCTGAAAATTAAATCCAGATTGAGATTGAAATTATATACATGAATCGAATTAATTAATTTCAGTTTAACCCTTTGCAAAATGTATAATATTCAATTTTATCTCCCTCGTGATTCAAAAAAGAGCACTTTACCACCTCAGAAAATTTAAATAAACAATTTATTTCTTTCAGTCGGAGAATGTAATTCACTTGCCGATATTAAGAATGACCATGAAAAAATGTTTTGTAACATAGGATGTAAATTGCCATATTTATCATAACACATGTTGGGGGTCAAACTACCATATTATAACATACATGGAGGTAAAATGCCATATATAAAAATATTATGAAGACTATATGAAACTTTTATAAGATTAAAGGGGGTAAATTGTTCTTTTTCAAATTACAAAGAAATAAATTAAACATTATAAATATCACGAGAAAGTAAATTACCATTAACTCTATAGAACTCATCTGTAGTCAAGTACTCAAGTTCAATTTCTTTCTTATTAGATAATAATAATAATAATAATAATAATAATAATAATAATAATAATAATAATAATAATAATAAGTTAATTAAAAATAAGAATTTTATAGCTAATTAATTTTAGTGGCTACAAGGGTTAATTTTGGGAAGGTTTGGTTTATTATTATTTCAGTACGCATTATAATTGTGACAATGACGTTAGCCGAATGGTTTAAAGGACATATTTACACGAGTGGAGATGATTTCAAAATAATTGAGTAGTACAGTCTGAATTTAATTTTGTTCAATATATAATTAATGAATTCAACAAGTTATAAATTAAAGGAGGGTGTTGCAAAACACCTCATGTATTTTTTTCTATTTGGCAGAAAGCCACGTGTTATATATTGTGTTTAACATTTAATTAGAAGAATTCTAATTTAATATTTTTATTAATTCAGTATTTCAATTTGAAAATTAAGAGTTGACTACAGGTCTAGGTCTAGTGTCTTGTCATAACATTAAGAGAATATAATGGTTATTGTCATTTTTTAAGTTCATAAGGGGTTATTGTTAAAAAAACTAAATGAATTTTTATGTTTTAATTTCGCATTTTATTTCAAAATTTCAAAATAATACATGCACTTTGATAATAAAGTTAAATCTTTTATATTCCAGAATACGAAATTTGTTTGTTACGAACTTGTAATCGGGAAAAGGGATAGGAAGTTCTAAAATACAACTTAGATAGTCAGCAAAATACTGAATGATTTCTAATGTAATGATTGACGATGAATGTATTTCTTTTCAAAAAAAAATAAAAAAGAAATAGCCAGCAAAATATTGAAGATGAAAACTAATAATGTTTATGGTTATTCGTTGGATAAGAATATAATGTATATGGTTGCACGAGTGCGAATAAATGGAGAACAACAATGTATTATTCGTGCTATAATATCTCTCAAGTAATGCCTAAAGGTTTTGATATTTAGTAGCTAGCCAATTGGTTGAGTCATATAGAGAGTAGTAGTAAAAGCAATGAAGCCAATAATTGATGGTCTTAATTGATACTCCCTCCGTTTCATATTATTTGTCGTTTTGCATAGTGTCACACGGTTTAAGAAACATATTAAATAGGTCATCATTTGAATAAAAAACCTAAAATACCCCTATGGAATAGTATAACCTCTCATATTACTCTGACACTTTAAGTTTTATATTTCATCCCAAAATTATTGATAACCGAGTTACGTGTGAGCCATGTATTTCAATTAATAGGAATTTTCACATGTGTCGTTGAATCATCTCTCTCCCAGTCTCCCATCAACGCGACAATTCCACCTGCTGATATGAACGCCAACTAGGATAAAATTAGATCGAAAATATGAGGAAAAGATGACAATGAAGTACTTCTTCAACACCCCTACTACAAAAGTCGCACCTACCATCCTCCGTAACCTTTCTTTTCCTTAAACTAACCCGAGTAGAGAAAATATCCTTACACGCTCGAATCAAAAAATAATATTTTAATCAGCAAATCATAGTTACATGACGAATTATCCAAATCTCCCATATATATATATATATATATATATATATACTATGATAACCATTATAATTATTTAAATATAAATTAGTAAATCAGAATTTTCTTGTTTAGTTGAGCAATGCATTAATCAAGAAATTAAAATTAAAAAAGAAATTAAGCATGTGTTGAAATATGTGGTGTGTGAGTGAGAGAACAGATTGGAATGTAAAGAAATGTGAAAAGCACCAGACCCTTTCCTTCTGGCGGGGGGTGGGGGCCGACTGCATATCGAATGCATGCTGTGTGAACAATGTATAGGTGTAAAAAGGTACTCCTTAATTCACATATGAAACAAAAAAAAAAAAAAAAAAAACCCAATTTTTTAATTATAATAATAATAAATAATAATAAGACATTGAATTCCCAATGACACACTTCTCATAATCTCATCATTGTCAAGTCGCTTTTACTCAGAATTTCACGCCTCACTTTTCTAATTTCAATTAAATTCTCTCTACAATAATAACTCCATTTGTCCTTTTCACCCCTATCTTTTATCAGTAAATTCTATCATAAATCGGGTTAAATTCTATCGTAAATCGGGTTTGACAGCATCCAGAGTATTCATATCACAAATATAATAAAAGTTTTTGGGATAGTATAATTTTTTTAGAAGAGTGACAAATCACAAAACAAATACAATATAATATACTTGTTTTACGATGCTGGATATATATTTTTTATTGAATTTCCAAGAGTTTAATCTTTTTCGAAACGTGTCGGACAAATTAACTGAAAACCTCTCCCAACAGGAATTCGATCTTAGGGTCGCTATTTTGTAGTGACTGGTCTCTTCCTCTATGTCAATCACTTGTTGGTAATGCTGGGATAGATTTGTAAATGAGGTCGTAGCTAACTTCTGCTAGCTAGGTCCATCCACTTGTCGGTAATGTTTGATAATTGATTTTCTTTGTCTGTAAGTCAGTAGATTTTCCGATTTAGTGATTTTAATGTGTGATAATGATGTAATGATGTTGTCTTAAAAATAGGGTTAGACAAATATGAGTTTGACCAAGTCAGATTTGGACATAAATTTTCCTATCATCTCATAATCGGAAAATTCTTGTCCAGATCTGGCTTCGTCAGTACTCTCCCAGGAGTTTCATCCAATCCCAAAACAAGTGTATCGCACTTGCAATGTAGTTACTTTGGGTTCGACCGAATCCGATTCGGGTAATAATTTCCATTTCTTTATGTATGTGTGTGAGAAAGAGAGACAGAGAGAATATAAATATTATAGCATGGTCAACCTGTTGTTGTGTCCCTTTGTTGTATAACCCAAAAAACCATTCTCTCCTTTTCCTCTCAATCTGCCCTTCTCTCCCCTTTGTTTCCTTGTTATGTCTTTTTCCTCTGAAACTCAATAACCCTATTGTCTACTTATCTTGAGCAAAGTGAATTCACTTTAGTATTTATAACTGCATACCCACTTTTAAAAAAAAAAATTTTTAAAAAATACTACTATTTATTAATTTGAATATTTTGCTCGATCTAGAGAGGAAAAAATGTGGATGTTGCAATGCAATGGCCAAGATTTGAAGATGTCGGAATACGGTCGGAAGCTTCGGCCATTAGTGCCAAGGCCAATTTGTAGCTGCAACAAGATGATGAAGAGCACATTTTCTACAATGACAACATCTTCTTGTTGTTATTGCATTCAAAACCCTAATTTTCTTTCATGGAATCATCCCCTAATTATGAGTACGCAATATTTGTTTAATTCTTTTTTTGCCCTTTTCGTTTCTATTATCGTGTCATACTTTAGTGTCACATATGTGCATCTATCCTAGATGTAGACACTTCAAAATTAAAGAATGAGTTAATTAAATATATATAAGCATATTAATTTGTGACATAAATTTGTTCGAAAAGTCTATTTTTATTTTCATTTTCTTCGAATTACTAACAAAACTCATGATCAATAAAATGTATCTGACTATGTCTTCAGAGAAATTAAGTCAGGTCTTACGTTTTTTACGACTAAGAATTACATGTGATTTTTTAACTAATAGGTGGTGTGAATAGTAATGAGTATGGAGTAAAAAGAGAGATGAGCATGAACATGAACATGAACATGCCTTTGGTGAGTTCAAGATGGAACCCTACACCGGAGCAATTGCAAGCTCTTGAAGAAATGTATCGAAGAGGAACTCGAACGCCATCGGCCGAACAAATTCAACAAATTGCTTCAAAGCTTAGGAGGTTTGGTAAAATTGAAGGTAAAAATGTTTTTTACTGGTTTCAAAACCATAAGGCAAGGGAGAGGCAAAAGAAACGACGTCAGCTTGAGTTACTAGCTGCTGGGAAAAAGAAGTTATGCCACGTTGATCAAACCCTAGAAGAAAAATCAATAGGTACACTCAATAATAGTAATTAATTACATTTTTTTTTTAATTTGTTTCTACATATTTTGGCAAGTTATGAATTTTTTCTTATAATTTTTTTTAAGATTAGATTTCAAACACACGTGACTTAATTATTTAATGACAAAAAGAAAAATATTTATATTTGTGATTGATTGTTCTAAGATGAATCTTAGACAATAATCAATATATCAAGTTTATTTTGTGAATAATTTTGGTGGTAATTTCCTTATTAGAGCATTTGCCAAATATAGAAACCCAACTTTGTGTGCCACATTGACCCAATCACAAGTTATTGAGCTAGAATACTTCAAATAATTAGCCAATTACGGAGTTTTTTCAGCTTCTTTTATTCATGGATTAAAATTTCGATATATTTTTATCCAAAACACAAATAGTTTAGAGTCAATGGAAAAAACAAATAGGGTACTTTCTATTTGCACATGTTATATTTTAGAAAATTTTCGAAATTTTTTCTAATTTTGAACTTATGGATATTTAAATTGTATTATCAACTAAAAATACTAATTGTTTTGTCTTGTTTTAATTTTAGTTTGTGCATGTAGATATAAATCAAACTTCTAAACTAATCTTGATGTACATTTTATTATATTTATCTATAAAATTCATAAAAGTAATTAATGAATTGATTTGCAGGACTGAGCAGGAGATATTTTGACATTGAACATCCTAAGAATTTGGCTACACCTACAAAGGTCTGTAATTTACATTTTCCTATAAAAAAAAAAAAAAAGTACTTTGTCATAATTAATTAATCTCATTGCACAAATCTCAACATCTGACTTTTTTACATGCAAGAAAAATTAATTATGGCTTAATTATATGATATAAAGGTCAATAAATTGAATTCAACAAAGAAAAGGCTTTTGTATGATGGAAATAGAATTGAGGCTAAAAAGCTGCTTGTCTATACTTTCTGTTGGAGCTGTTTTTTTAAATAGAATTTCTTGGGAAAAGTGCAAAAAAAAAATAATTATTATTTAAAAATTCAATCAGCTTTTCATTTAATTGTTAGTACCAACATTTTTTCAGGACTCTGAATCAATGCATGGATCAGAAGTACTGTTAGCAGAATGTAAGAAAGCAAAGAATGAATTAAAGTGCTGGGAATTGGGCTTATCTTTTAATTACTTGCCACCGGACAAAACTGTACACACAATAACTGCAGAGAATGGGATTAAAGAAATTAATCACACACTTCAGCTATTTCCAATTGGGAGCAATAATGATTTGGGAAATTCAATTGCAACTCATGATCATATGGGAGAAATTCACCAAATTGGAGGAACCAAATTTATGCCAAATGAGTTTATTGAGTTTCTTCCAACCAAAAATTGATTGTGGTGTTTTTATTTAATTTTCATCATCTATTCAATACTAGCATTTAATTATTGGTTATGTAACTTTACCTTAAATTATGTTGGTGTTTATATTTATTATATTTATATATGTGTGTGTTGTAATGATTAATAATATTTAGGATTTGGAGAAGTGTTTTAATGGCAATTGATATGCCTCATTTGTTTTCTACTTTTCTGATAATTAATTTCGTGTTGGAATATTATAATCCCTCTGTTTTTTTATTTGTCGCTTTGACAAAAAAATATTATTTACTTCTATTTATCGTTTTAGGGGTTCAATGTAAAATTAATTAATTTTTAGTAATTTTACCTTTCTTGTTAATGGTTGTAATTAATGTTGTGATTATTTGGTTAAAAGGGTATTTTGAGATTTTTCCTTGAAAAATATGGCTATTTATTATATTTGTGTAACATCCTTCAAAACGACAAATAAAAAAAATAGGGGCAGGGGTTTATAAAGAGCCATGTTTTAAGAGTAGTTTCCAATATTGTATTATTATTAATTGAAAAAAAATTAGGTTTATATTTATGAAAGGTAAAAATGTACATTGAGAAAATTATGAAGTCATTGTACTTATAACTTCAGATCAATTTTTCAAAATATCTTGAAGACATTAATTTAAGATATTTAGACCTTGTTCAAATAGCAAAATGTTTAAATTTATTACTCTTATTTTTTATAGGGTGATTTAAACTCAGACCCCCTGAGATTTAGTCTTATTACAAGGAACCCCTGTAGTTTTAAAAATTACAGGGATACCCCTTATGTAGTGTCTTTTGTAAACATTTTTACAAGTTGTAGGGGTGTCCTTGTAATTTCTGAAACTACAGGGGGTTTCTTGTAATATAATTAAACTTCATGGGATCTTAGTGTAAATTACCCTTTTTATATTACTCCCTCTGTCCCATTTTAAGTGTCGTTTTAGGTGTTTTCACACATATTAAGACACCTACTTAATTGCCTCAATTTTGTTTTAGGAAAAAAACAAATGATATTCCTAAAATACCCTTACATTATCTCTGTTCCTTTTTCTCTTATTCTCTCTTTCTCTTTCTATCTCTCTGGGAGTAATATAAAGCAAATGGCAAAATGAAAAAATATGTCATTAATAGTGCATTGAAACTCTAAAGTGACAGATAATTTGGGACAAAAAAAATTCTCTAAAACGACACTTAAAATGGGACATAGGAAGTATATACTTAACTCTTATTATCGATTTTCAATTTTTTTTTTTCTTGAAAGTTGTGGTTAGAATTTTTGGAATGAAAACCGACCATGCAATCTAGATAGAATCTAAATATATAATAATAAAATACTGTGTAGTACTATGTAGCTTCAGCGAAGAACAGATTAGCCCTGCCTTGCTTTGTCCCAACAATATAATAAAAACAATGAACAGGTCAAAAGACTAGCCCATTTGTAGCCCATCTGTTTGCTTGGTTTTTCAAAACAAAATTAAGATTTAATTTATTATTATTATTATTATTTTTTATTTTCAATTTTCAATTTTCCTTTTCATTATTTTGGCTTGGTATAGAGACAATTATTGCTTACACTTCTTCATTAGATTTACCACTTTTTGGTAGAATGTTTAGGATTTAGAGCTAATTTGTGAGTTTTTCCTAGGGACAATTAATTATAGGTATGCATTGGTTTGCAAACCTTTTACACACACTTTTGCAGAATAGAGGTTGGAGGTAGAGGTGTAATGGGATAGGATTTTAATTTGAATTTGATTTAATTTATTAGAATTTTTATGTGATGTAAAATTGGATTGGTCTAATCCTATTAGGCATGTCAAGGGTAAAATTCTACAAGATATTTGTTTGAAAAATCACTAGTAACAATTGGTAACATTAAGGTTGTGTTTGCAAACTTTAATAAATAAGTTCAAGTTGTGAGTTATATTCAGTATAAATATAAGCATCATAATATAAGTTTACAACTTATGAGCTTTAAAGACCATATTTTGAAGTATTTTGACCCGATTCCGAGGGTCTCGATTTTAGAAAAATGATTTTGGTTGTTTCAATGTATTTTTTAAAAAGTGGGGGAAAAAATAGATTGTAAGTGTCAAATCAATGTTTTATAGGTTTCAAGATTTTGAGTGTAGATTTGTGAGCAAATTTGTACCTAGTTTCATGGGTCTGACAATAATTCATTTGTAAGGATTTAGACCCGATCTCGTGAAATCTGCAAGAATGGACAATAATCCATCCACATAGAGCCAAAATAGCATATTTTGGGAGAAGTTAATTTCGCAAACACTAAATTGATGCGTTTAAGGTGAAAAAAAAAACTTATAAGTTAGTTTGCAAACACAACCTAAGTCAACCAAAACTAGCATTGGCATTGAAATATGTCGTTGTCTATTATTATTTTAAATAAACAATTCCATATTCCTTCAAAATCAAACCAACAATTAATAAAATATTTTCTTCAAAATCATTAACCAGGCATGTAAATACAAGAAGTTCATGAATAGAAAACCCATAAAGTAGATTATAATGAACATTATTATTATTATTATTATAAGATAATTAACTCCTTTCTAAAGTCATTATTTTGTGAGAATTAAATACATAAATAAGAAAACTAAATAATTCAACAACTTAACCAAATTAATATTACAATGGTAACCTTAAGAAGCATAAAGAGGCTCAGGATCCACATTCCTTCTTATCCTGGAAAAATCAAAACAAACACGGTAAATACCGCACTTTTAGCTGTCATTCGTACGCAGAAGGCTCATTAAGCTAAGAAATATAATAAAATGAACAATCATGAAAAATAAATGAGTCGATGGAAAAATCTTTCTTTTGTTTGCGTTAAAACGAGTTTGGCCTAGTGTAAAGAGCACCAAAACCACTTTTAAGACATCTTGTTTGGCCTCGTAAACGAAAATCACTTGTTAGAACTCGCTCTACTTATGCTTAATTAAGATGATCTTCAAATATAAGAGATAAGACACTCGGAAAAGAGAAGGAGCAACCAAAAAAAAAAGTACAATTTATTCATTACTCACCAATTGTCCTCAGCCCATTTACAGCCATCAGTGTCTACCACGTGCAGGCTATACGCGTGCCTTGAACTCGAAGACTTGTTCTCGAAACTATTAAGAGCCATATAAGAAGATATTAGGAAAAAAAATGAAAATCGTCATGTTAATTTCATATCTAAATGTAAACCATTATTAAGGCCATGGTTCTTGATTTTAAGTGAGAAAAAACACTTGGTAAAATATGTCATTCTCATGCAAATGATAGAACTTCAGGCTTTAATTTTTGTTCATTTGGATTTTATTTATCATCTTTCTCACTAGAATTCAAGAACCAAACATGGCGTAAGAGTTCAGTGCAGGCAAGAGACCTCTGATGAATCAAATCCCCGTGAATAACTACTAAGGAACCGGCTTTCACTTCAATAGGAACGAAATCCTTTTTATCATAGGAAGGAGATGGATTGTCAAAGTGAACTCCTGTATCGTCTCTGATAAATCTTCTCACAAGGCCATCTAAAACGAGAAGAAAAAAAAAAGAAGACTATTTAACATCCACTATTTTATTCTATTTTAATCGACGAAAAAAAAAAGTGAGCATTATTACAATATTACTACCTTTGTGAGATCCAGGAATAGCCCAAAGGCAACCATTTATAATTGTTGCGTCTTCTAGAGCTAACCAAAGCCCCGTGCAAGTTGGAGGATCGGTGTATAGAAATGAATTGTCCTGATGTGGGACGACTTCACCACCAATTCCAGGTTGCTAAAAATGAAAGTCATATATATTACACTTTGAAAGAAAAATTATACGAAACAAAGAAATTTATAAATAAAAGACGGTAGCCATATTTGACTAGAATATTAATCATGTTCTGGAATTATGAAGATGCGGCCTTTTAAAAAACGTCATCAAATCAAATGAAGTCTTGCAGTCCAAGGAAGTAAGAACCAATCAAATTAGTGTCTTCCATTCCAAAGAATCAAAGGCATTCTCAAGACTCCTTAATATAGATATTTGAGTGAAAAGTCTCAATTCAAACTGACTGATAACGTGGGGCGATTTGATTTGCATTTGACTCCTTGTAATGAAAGCCACTAATTCGTTTGGTTCTTACTTCCTTGAACTACAAAACTTCATTTGATTGGTCAAAACACTTCATCTTGACATGTTGCGTATTTTAAATGGCCACATCTTCATGATGCCAGAATACGATTTGATTTTCTTTACAAATCAATTGAATTCACTATTGGAATTAAATTTAGTAAAATGTAGAAGTATCAAAATAAAGAATTTAAACTTATAACTAACATATTATTTTATACGTGTCATCATTTCATAAACTCAGCAGTCAAAACCAAATTCATTAAAAAATCCCACTTGAAAACAAGGGTAAAATGAAGTACCTTGAAAATGTACATGGATTGAATGGGTACTGGCCTTTTGTAACCCAAAGAGAACAGTAAGCTTGACAATTTCTCTGAGCTCGAAAAGCTCTTAAATGTAGGCTCTTTTTCATGTAATGCTGCAAGAAAATACATGGCATCATAATATGTCACATTAAGCACTCTACACAATCTGTAGTGATGTTGTGCTTGAACGAGAACCATAAAACTGAAGAGACAAAACGAAACGTTGTTTTTTTTTAATTAAAAAGTGAAACATTAATACGTAGGAAGAGGTAAAAAAATGATATATGCTGCCAAGATACAGTGCTATAATTTCAAGTATACCATGGCCAACTTTATTTATTGAGAGTTGCTTTGGTTGCTTCAAGTTGCCGTCCTCATCAAATGCTTTTTCTGTGAAAAATGCAAAGAAATACAAGACAATTTAAGCCGACACTCCAAAGAGACAACTTTAAACAAAGGAAAAGTATGCATGAATTCTATGCAAAATAAGTGGTACAAGAAACTAATTTACGGTTAACTTGTAGAAAAACACTTAAAAAGTTGTCCCAATTATGTCAAGGGGGAAACAAAAGATATAAGAATCGAAACTATACCCTCCTACAATTTGTATGATATATTTCAATCCAAATCCATTTTCCACATTTATTAAGAAAAGAACAGATGCTGCCTTGTTTTATTTCCCACACCTTTCTACTGATTCAAAACAATACTCAATAACATAAAAGCTATGGTTCTTGGAGAAAGAAAAATGACAATGAAAATGGAAATCAACAAACAATTACCTATTTGATAGATACACATCTAAGAAGAGTATATAAAGTAAATTTACTTCAAAATCAACAAACAGGGCAATAAACACAAATCAATAACTCCATACCTTCAAAGAAGAATGAAATCTTTTCAGCACTTTCAAAGAAGTAATCATCAGTGGTCTGCTGCTGAACCCAGATAATAGAACAAAAACAAGTCAAAATTATTACTGTATCATTTAATAACCACATGTATTCTACAAAAGAGAATAAAAAAAATCCATAAACATAAAAAAAGAATCTTTACTTGGTTCTTAGTGGAGAAAATGGAAGCTTTGGTGGAACAATCAAATCCCTCAAGTAATTGGTCCATTTTTAACCTAAGGGAGCTAATCTCATCTGGGTTTGAGAAAGATTCCAAAACCAAATAACCCTTAGAATTGAAGAAATCAAGCTGCTCTGGATTCAGGTTTCCAGATATTCCCATCGCTGATTTTTTTTTTTCTTTCTCTTGCGGTGTAATCACTGAACAACACCTATGTATATTGTATGCTACTAGTAATATTTATTCCAGGAAAAATGTATATACAGGACTCTAAAATCTAAAGCCTCAGGTGAAAAATAAGAAAATAAGATAGTACTTGTTTGTTTGGATTTTCTAGAATTGTTACCATTTTAAAAAAGCCATTTTTATTATCTTTTATTTATTTTCTTTATTTTTATAATCTCTACAAAAAATTATAGGACAACTTCGATAAAAGTAACATATTTTTTACATTATTTTCTTTTTCATAATTTAAAGAAATTTCAACTAAATTTTCAAAACACAAAAAGTAGTATTATTTATTTTCTCTAAAAAGTCAACCAGATCTGTTTTTTTTTTTTATTTTTTTATTTTACTCTTTGCAAACCCAAGTTTAAATCTTTGTTGAAAGAAATTTCAACATAATATATCCGATAAGGATTAAACCCAAAAAAAAAAAAAAAACTATTTTCCATAAGCACGAAAATTGCAAAAACCATTTTTAAGAATCCATCAATTATCTAAAACTTCACTGAGAATGCAACCAAACAACCCGTCTATCCAACTTCCGCCTTCAATTTTCTTTTTATTTGAAGAGTTAATTTTCCTTATGAGTGAGGTATATCGCTTGGGTAATTTTTCTTTTCGTTATTTATTTAAAATTTAATTTTAAATAAGATTTATTAATATGTAGATGAATTGACGTATTCAAATAATTTATTACTTACCAACATATGATATGTCTAGCGAAAGAAAGTTATCACTATAAAGTAACGAATTCAGGTTCGATTGAGAAGAGGAAAGTACGCACAATAGTTACTTAAAAAAATCACTATGCAAAGTGATGTTCACTCACGTTTGGCTTGATTAAAACTCATTCAAGCTCGGTTTCTAACAATCAAACCAAACTCCCGATAAGAACTTGAAAAATATTCTATCGACTCTACTCAACTCACTTACAATTCTAGCTAAAGAAAAGGCCACAAATGTGAAGAAAAAAAATGAAAGAGAAAGGAAGCCACAAAATGAACACTATATTTGAACCCAAATTTAAAAACTTCTAAGTTATGTAAAATGTCAACCTATTCCTGTGGGTATTACACATCTGAAAGAACTAATGTACAATAGAAACACGGACATACCACCCCGTCCAAATTCACATCATATCAATCTGCAACTTGTTAGATTACAATAGCTGAGACGAAAAATCAATTTGTAACTAATGCCCAGGGCAACGCATGCCTTCTTTTCATTCTCTTCTGGCATCATCGTGTATAAAAGACGCAATTACCCCTCATAACCGGCAAAGAATCATCGTCTGCAGTTTCAAAAAATGCAGTGTCTGCCCTCTCTCAAAGGGGGAGGAAAAAAATGAAAGAATCACAATCAAGTAATGGAGTGAGTTAGCAGCTATATCTGCACACAAATAACAGGGACAAAACCACCTCTCGGGCCTTGTTCACGTCCCAGATGATGATCTTGAATCTTCAGTCTTGTTAACTTTACACATGCAATCTGGACAAGGAAATGAATATATCGAATCATTCGGTCTCTTTAGTTCAATACCTTTTGAATCGCTATGTGATCGCATACTTAGCATTTGGCGCTTGAAACTTTTCCACCTGGGACAAGAACCAATCATAATGATTAGATAATAAATAGGAAAGATTCCTCTGATCAAGGGTAACATGGGCATATCATTAAATTCTTGGTGATTAAGCAACCAATACGCCTAAAATTATGGAATCTATCTCTAGGCCATCAAGAGTGTAAAAGAAAGTGATCATTGGGCATGTTGTTGTTAACACTGAATTGATGATTGTTGATCATCTGACTAAGGTCATTCCGCTGTTTAATTTCAACCATCATGTAGTGAATATAAGAACAGTTCCCTAATGTTATTTAATGAATCTCTTATGATTGGCAGAGGAAAAGGGAATCTGGAAGGTGAACTTAGGGCGGAAGGTGCAAGTAAATCTATAATTACACCTAACCTCAATAGTGTGTTTCCGTAACTTCACTCAACCTCAGTAAGTAATCATTTATAGAGAGAAAAGACAACGTAGTCGTGATTCAAATAAAAGGAAACTTTCCGAAGAACACGAGGGAAAGAGAATAAGCGACTCTTATCGTAAATAAGTCAAATGACAGTTGGCAAATGAGTTAATGGCAATTTACCCTCTGTGATATTCATAATGTTCAATTTACCTCTCTGTGATTTGAAAAAGAGCATTTTACCTCCCTGTAATCTTATAAGAGTTTTACACCGCATCCCTGACATCCCCCCCCCCCCCCCCATGACAAAAAAACACTTTTCATGGCCACTCTCAATTTCGACAAGTGAGTTACACTCTTTGGATGAAGGAGGTAAATTGCTTCTTTAAACTTTTCACATGGGTAAAGTGCTCTTTTTCAAATCACAGGGGGGTGAATTGGTAATAGATCGTTGGAAAATATATGGATTATCAATGTTCAAGAAATTACCCAATATTTGGATTATCGAATAATAACGCTAACTTCCGTTTGTCTGGCCTAATTGTCCGGGAGTGTCCATTGTATAAGTATCTTCTATGCCCCAAAAGAAAATGAGGAAAATTTCCACCTTGAGTTGTAACGAATACTTCACTATGAAGACAAACAGTGTAGTCTATAGCAGCCATTCTGGATGAGTAATTCTGAAAATTAAAACATATCTTATGAGATTATGGAAAGTTCTTGTAGTAATGATAATAGATCTTGATCTAAACCTGAAATGGAGCTAATTCCTCAGCAGATGCTAGCATATCTTTGGTTTGTAATAATGGAAACATTTCCAATAGAGGAGCCATCTGCCTCTCAGAGTCGTATATTCTTCCAGATGCTAAATATATAGAAGTACTTTTGTCAAATCCCATGCCTCTCAGCACCAAGCCTACCTGATCGATACTAAATTCAGTTAGACTTTTAATAAATCTGAGCTGGTTTTAGAAGCAAAACACAAAATTATAACAATAAAGAGGGAAAAAGTAAAAACCATCCTGAATGCGTATCATAATCTGAATCAACTTACTCCTTCCTGACACTCTATCAATCCATATCCAACTAATACCCAGATTGGTATTTTAGTTCACGTGTTTCAACGTTGTAGAGTTTGGGAGTGAAAATAAACACTGGAACATAGTTTGGAAGAACAAGTAAAAATATAGGATCTCGAGAAACATGTGGGCCAAACATAGGTTTTGAAAATTTGGAAAATGTATTTGGATGTGTTTTTTATGTTAGGTGCTTTAAGAAACACATGCGGATATTTCATTTGGATGATACTGTCGAGTTTCGAAGTTTTGTGACATAAATTATGAAATACAGAAAATAGTGACAAGTATTTTGCAGTCACGAAGAATTGTCTATGAACTTTTAAAGAACAGGAAATTTTAGTCAAAAGGTATGTGCAAATCCAATGCAAATGGGATAGAAATTGAAGTTCAAGAAAGCACCGACTTTTCCTTTTTTTAAAGCTTCTAAGTTATTGATTGACCATCTCATCTAAAAGTCTAAGATGTTACAGATAGATGCGTAATATTATTTCTAATACGTCCCCTCACGTGTAGGTGACATTTCTTTCACTCAAAGCTCAACTTGGAGCTATATTTTATAGATAGGTGCGGTGAGACTTATATACACCTCTTCTGGGTCATCGCAACCATATTGAGTGACCACCCCATCTATAAGCTATAAATTGTTAGAGAAGAGAGAAAAGATATTTAATATTTAAGAATTTCTAACATACTTCACATCTCAGAAAACAACAGGACCATGACTAGTCATTATAGAAAACGTGAAACTGAAATGTACGAGAAAAGGGGGAAGAAAGCTGTAGATGATGAAAGATTGAAGAGTTGTACCTCTAAAGGTGTTAAGGGGCACTTCCCATTTAATCTGATGGCGCCAGGACGTATAACTCGACCAGGTTTAGTAAACTTTCCTTTCCAACCTCTTTCCCTTGCAGCATCCATGTCTTCTTTTTCTTGCTCCCCACCATCATATATACAACATGAGAAAGCAACCATATCCTACAAATGAAGATGGTCAATGCCGGATTTTGTTATTGCTTACATACAAACGAAGTTCCTATATGTTCTAACTAACCTCCTCAAAGCGAAGATGTACGGAAATATATTTGCCACTGTTATTTGCACTAAGGCTTTTCATTCTTGAAACCAAAGTTTCGCCTAGAGTTAATATGGGATTCGAAAATCTTAAAGCTTCATAATTTGCCAAGCATCTAAGTCGTTGAACCGCTGGGGGAGCATCAAATGACAGTCGATTTGCAAATGGAGAAATCCTTATAATCCTGAGATAACCAATTACAGAAGGGTACAAATTTGAAAATATGAAGAATAAAGTAAAAAATTGTTCAGTCGATTACCAAAAAGAATAGTAGCGATGAAAAAATGTGGTAAAATTGCATATCTAGTCCCACAGGACCCTCAATACTTTTGGTCCCATATTTAAAAAAAATTGCATTTTTCGTCAATTTTTAAAGATATTTTTCACACTTTTGGTCCATTCACCCCCCCTTCTATTGAATTTAGCACCAAAATTGCAAATTGAGTGTCCTATGAGACCAAAAGTGCAGAACCTGATGTGTGTGTGGGTGTGGGTGTGGGGGGGTTGTACTAAAAAAGCATGATCTTCTAAAAATTGGGACCAAAAGTGCCAATGGTTCATTCCTGTAGGACAACAAATGCAATTTTGCCGAAAAAATATAGAAACTGATAAAAAATCTGTATATAAGCAATACTTGAGTTCAGATTACATAAATGGATCTATGAAACAGACACATTATGAATGGCAAAGGCTAAAAAGCTAGTAAATAAGAACAAGAAACTTGAAAGACTCACTTTTCTTCAAGTAGCTTTGGAAGAACGGTATCCCTATAATATTGGATGGATGACCATGCTTTTATCCTGAAGTTGTAAACGTTGCTCATGTTGTAATCAAATCGCTCCATTATGTACCCTGGAATTGTACTAACTATTTGAACATCATTTGCCAGCGTGTTCACAAAGTATTCTTCATCATATATTTCACCAAATTTACTGCATATGAAAAACTAGCATCAGGCATTTCTATCCTTTGAGACAAAAAGGATATCAGTGCGCAAATCAAATATTGTCTTGTCTATTTACACATAGTTCCAAAGTGATTCGTTGACACGTAGATGCATAGACAACAATGAAATTTTGAAATATATACAAAATATTCATCAACTAATCAAATCCTAGATACGAAAAATCAATTTCTGTCACCTACTTGATAAAAAAATAATCAAATTTAGTACATGGTGAATTTTTGGGTTGATTTATATAGATGTATTTGTCACTTAGTCAGATCTAGCAAGGTTGCGTGCACTCAGAGAAATAATTTACTGTAACTGCTGCACCACGTCATCAAAGTACACGTGGTGCAGCCCACCAATACAATTCCCACATGTGGAGTGAGAATCCACATGACCCATGTCACACACACATATATCACTGGGACACATGCCCCTAATGCGGGCATGTTAGCATATATTTTGTTAACTGATGCCACTATTGGGCAGTGATAAGAATACTACACACCTTGGATCTCTCCAAATGCTGTGAAAATGGAAATTTGGAATCACAAGAGTTGCATTGAGATAACCTGCTACAGCTACTGCGTTGCATATCTAGAAGAAGCACAAAAACCAAGTGAGAAGGTGCATTTTGCTAGGCCTAAAGATACGAAAAAAATAAGGAACTTTTGGCCATAATAAAAACTTCTAAAAAGTAAGATATACCGATGTTCTTTGCTGATTCAAACCACCATTAGCCTCTACAAAAATATATCCATTGGACTCAGGTAAGCCTACAATAAGAAATAGATCTCTAAGGATAAGCATTACACATATATACGGCTCAAGCTCAATCCAAAAGTAGATATGCAAATAATCAACTGCAAATTCATGCATGAAAAAACCAATATAAAGTAGAACAAACCAATTTTGATTCACAGAAACTATAAAACGCGTTAAAGATGTAGTTGTGAATCAGCATTCAAGAAACCTTGCAAATTGTACCATTCACAACAGCAGACCACGACATATTAGTTAACAAGAGAACATCATCAGAGGTGATTCAACCAAGAGAATGCATTTGTGGTATCATAATAGTCAGAACCTAAAGATACATCATAGTGGTTGTCTACGAGTTATTTAAATAAAATGAATCGTGCTTACAATACAGCATAGATGAAACAACCTCAAGTACCCCCATCCGCAGTCAAATGAACCAAAAGTCACATAGAGCATAATAAAAGAAACAATGGCGGAGTAATTATTGCCCCCTTCTCTGTAGCAGTTATATTGTGTATGAATGTATGAAACTATAGTACGGTCAATACTAGCATCAAAGCCCCAAGTTTTCCATCTACTCACTCACACAGTCTAGAGTTAAACTTCAGGCATGCATTAACCCCTCTACAGCAAAAGAGCAATTTGTCTTCTTAAGCCTTATTGCATCAATTTGCAGATATTACTAGCAGGAATATTTAGTCTGTCAGCACAAGAAGAGAAAAAAAACACATACTAGCGAGCATTTTTCTGTAAGAATCCATATCAAAGCTTTTCCAGTCTAACCATAAAAATATGTGTCTTGGTATTAAAGGTCTTGTAGAGACTTAGGACTTACAGAAACTAAGTGTTTTTGATTGTATATGTTATATGCAATTAATTATATGGTCCAATCTAGTTTCCCAAAGATACCTGAATTATTTAGGCTACTTTAAGTATGGCGAACAGTACTGTTGAACTTACAGTATTTTCCCAAAGAAAATTTGAAGAGATTGTAATATAGTACTAACCTACCTTTATGACCATTGGTGATTACCTACGTTTTCACTTCTCCCCCTCTTTTGTATTCCCCCGTGTCAAATTTTCCTCATCTGTCCAGCAATTAACCACCTTTGAAATCCTGACCTCATCTCATTTCCCGATCAAAATTAATAATTCATACTTCCATAAATATCTTCTACCCTCTGAATACCATGTTTTCACATTGCTAAATTCATAAACCTAAGTAAATCTGTTTCCATGGTCCAAACCATCCAACATCAGGACCTAAATACTATCGCCTATTCTATTATGATGGCATTGGCAACAGTAGAATTGTTAAGAAACCTAAGAGCAATCTGGAAATTCAGAATCATGCTCTTGTCTACAAAAAAATATTTCCCATCATGTTTTCAAAGAAATTACAGGACCAGCAAATTGTTGCAAATTTTCAATTCAGAAGTCGCAAATAGTTTAAGAAGAGTGATTCGATTGAAGACCAAATTTACCAAGTATGACCATTCTGCACTGAAGTTTCTTAATTAACATGCTTATGCTAATCCTGTAGAAACACTTGATTCTTTATACAGAATTATTTTTTGACTTATAGGTCAGACGGTTGGAAACGATATAATAATACATATAATGTAGTAATTAGTTGTGGAGGAGAAAATGACTTCTGTGTAACTGGAATCTAATTTTGAAAGCGAAAAAGTATCAAGCCCACAATCGCCTAATCATATGAAGTATGCAGCATGTTAACTCTTTCAACATAATTTTAAAGCTAACCTTTATGGCAAGGATGGTGAAAAAAGTTTCATACCTTCCGAAGACATGTTGGTGCATGGTCTCCATTCGCCACCTTTATAAGAGTGCTTCCATACAGTTGATATCTATTATGAAATCCAAGACTTCAGTTAAATAATGAGAAATAGAAGAACATAAAACTTTAGGTGAAGGTATTTTAATGAGACAATTGCAGCTCATTCTTTTAGTACATATGAGTGATATGACACAAAGGCATTGTAGTTTTTAGAACATCAAATGACCAAATACGCATATTATGTCTTTTATAATTTCGATTGGTTAAAAATTATCCTAAATCAATCGATTGTTTCCATTAATAATTCAACATCTATTTGAAATTTATTAGATACAACAAAATGCAGAAATTGTTGAGAAATACAAAGAGAAAATAAAAGTGATATATGCAAGAATCATGGGGTCCCATACACAACATATGAAAATACATGATTATGTACGAGGAACCAATGAACTCTCCTCAATATACAGTTTTGAGTATATTTGCTCAAAACAGGGCCTTAATCTAAGCTCAACCCGGTCACTGCATGAGAATCGACGAACGGGGAATCTGACCCTCAATTTTACAATCAATAGAAAAATATATTCTGGGAGAGATAATCATCATCTTGGTAATTAGAAGTAAAAGTACAACTCAATCCACGATTCTTGAAGTCCAACTCCACAACAGTTTTACACTATCAAATACGAATCAACCTCATCAAATCACACCAACTATCTTGTCCTAGTGTCAACTAGTATAATGCAGAGTAATATCAGTAGTATCGGACTATATCTATCTTCATTCACCATAAACCTCTAACTCAACATCTACACCTCTACAAATAGATGAGACAGAAAGAAAACTTCTTTCCCCATTAAATTTCAATATTGAAGATCTCCAAAGTTCATGGAAGTAAGGTTTCAATCAAGTTCAGATGAAGGGAAGAAAAAATATATTCTGTTCTATGTAGTAGATTCTAAACAAACACCAAAGCATAGGTCAATTTCGGCTGAATAAATCTCGGATAAAATGAAATGGAGTGATTTTAAATCCAACAATCCCCAGCTAGCAGAAAGCTAAATTAGCCTTCAACTAAATCAGAAATTCAATCTACCATAAATCCAAGGTTTACATAATCTAAACTGAAAGCTAAATGGCTTTAACCTAATCAGAAATCCAAACTACAGCAGTAAATTTTCCGAAACAGCTCACTAATTCCACATTCAAAAACTAATGAACAGGAATTTAATAAATGCTCTAACAATTTCAGTTAATGACTCCAAAACTAAGGAATAAAGAACAAAGGAAAACTAACCGCATCGCCAGATGAACTGTCGGAGTCCATTTCTGTGCGGACCTTAGCGTACAACTGAGGGCTCCGATACACAGAACCAGGGGAAGGCCTGTGCTTGATAACAGGAACGACATCAAACGACACCGTCCCCATGTAAAACAGCATACCGGATATATACAACAGCGGTGCGAAAAGAAAAATCCCCTGCCGCTTCAATAGCACGGAGAGTAGGATCCACGCGAGGCGTTGGGCGAGTGTTTTCGGAGCGGGTCGACCCGATTTAGAGCGTTGGCGAGAGCGAGGAGAGCGGCTGAGCGGCGACGATGGGGGTGAGGATGGGCTGGTGTGTCCGCTGCTGCTCGCGAGCCGGTTGTAGGCGTGCATCGCTCGGTTTCTCTTCACATCATAGATACATACAAAATACATACAATACAAGGTGCGTTTGTATGTATAGGTAGAGAGAGAAAGAGTGTGCGTTGTTTTTTCTGTAAAACTGTTCTGTGTTTGTCTGTGGCACGTGACGTAAGGGGGATGCACGTGATGGGGGGTACAGGACAACAAACAGTCCGGCAGGAATGATGAGGATGGATTGAGGAGGAGGAGGAGGAGGAGGACGATGGAGTGTTGCAAGATTGGGGTGTGTTTGGGTGTAGGAATTGATTTTGACCGTTTGTGGGGTCAAAGGAGAAATCCTTTTCTTCTTTCTAATAGGAGTATTTTTTTATCATTCCCAAAATTTTGCTCATTTTGTGTATACTTTTTATATAATTTTGAAAAGACAAAGTGCCGAAATTCGTACTAAATTATTCGTCAATTTTCGATTTTCGACTCGAGCTATAGGGCATGTTTGTTTGGTGTCTGGGAAAGTAGTTTGGGAGAGTAGTGGAGGTTTGTAAAATAATATCGATTTGCGTAATGTTGTTTGTTTGTGTTTTGAGAGAGTGGTTTGAAAAATAAAGTAGATGTAGGCTTTTTTTTTGGAAAAAATAGGTTATATGTGTAAGTTTTGTAAGACTTTATGTCAAATCATGTTTCTTGTGAGATAAATTGTGTAAGAGATATGTTATTTTATGTCAAATCAGAGTAGAGTTTGTATAGATTTTGTTTAGAGATAAGAGAAATTGTCGTTTGTTTGGGTTTTGAGAAAGTAGTTTGAGAAAATTAAGACATGAAAAATTTATTTAAGAAAATAGAAAACATGTTTGTTTGGCATTTCTCAAACACGAAAATTTTTGGGAAACGCCAAACAAACGGGCCCATAATATCTAGTTAAATTTCGCCCTAGCTTAATATTATTCTAAAATGTCGTTTAGTTGTCATTCGCTAAACAAACGAGCAAAAACTTTAGAATTTTTTTTTTCAAATTGATTGTTAATTTCGATTTTCGTCCTCATCAAATTTTTTATTTAAGAGGCATATGGAACTTCATACCGTAGTTAGAAATATAATATTAATGATTTTTTTATTTATTATACCTTTAAATTTAAGATTTATTATTTCCCAACCTATAATAATAACACATAATCCAATATTAGTGATTATTTTATGTTATTCATGTTATACCCAACTACTCAAATACAGCATATAATCGTGTTCAAATTAATTTATTTATCTACAAAACATCTAAGCATAAGAAACTAAGTAGTTAGTAATTAGTAAGTTATTCAACCTATAAAGAAAAATAACAAACAACAAATAAATTAGTATTATTCTTTCATCTAACGAGATTTTTTATTTGTAGGATATCATTACGTTGTTATTTTTTTTTTATAATCTATAAAATATTTTGTAAAAAGAAAAAAAATCACAAACTCATTCCATTTAAAAAAACTACTTACTATTTTACAAAATATCAATCGACTATAAGCAACATAGCATGAGACAAATAAACCGAAAAATGTACCATACCATATCTGAGTGTATTGATATGGTATTCAAATATTCAATTCGATATTGAATATTTAAAAATCACAATATTCAGTATCATAGGAACTTAGCTAATAAAATCATAATATTTTCTACATTTCTAACAACAACGGTGAGATGACAGTTTCGAGATGATTGGTCAAGTGGAAGGAACTAGTCACTACAAAATAATGAATTATGAATTTATGTTCGAATCTCTATTAAGAGAGATTTCCACTTAATATATTATCTAACGTGCGTCGAAAAAGGATTTAACCCTTAAAAAACAACAAACGGTGAGATGACTACTAACTCAATTAATTTTTGAATAGGATCACAATTAACATCACACCAAAGTAGATTATGAAATGGACCAAATCAAATTACCTAAAACAATATACACAACTAGTGTCCATCCATTTACACCCCCTACCAATTAATAACTAATTGCCATATTTATGAAAAAAACTAAAAAGAGAAACTCGTTGGTTTTGTTTTGGTCTACACAAACATGGAACATTGCATCTGATAATACAGCTCAATATTGAATATATAATAATATATAAATTAAAATAGCTTAACCCAACTCTCACGCACTTTCCATTAACAAGTTGGCAAGCACATGGTTATAGCTTATGTTTAACATAATTTACATCTGTCTCGCCTCGTGTCACGTAATATTATCAACAATTAGTACAATTTCCTTGTTTGATTATATTGTAAAATCTTTTATTATAGTACTAAATTAGCTCAATCATTGGAGAGATACAATGACAATACACAATAGTATATGGCTTGCACGAACTATAAATCGTATTGGTTTAAACGAGATTTACTTTCACGAGAGAGCGATTTTAAAATGCATTACGTGAAATTTGCACTATGTTATGTGAAATTTGTACAAAATTTTTCTGTACTTTTTTTTTGCACAAAAATTTTTTATACTTTCAAAATTCCTGCATAAAACACACAGTCTCATTTAGTTTTTAACACGGTTGATTTTCAATTGAATTGCTTGAATTACTCCTAGATATATTAAAAGTACAAGGGAATTTTGTGCAAACGTTCAAAAGTACAAGGGAGTTTTGACTGAAAAAATTATACAAAAAATAACAAAAATCGTACATTATTCACGTGGAACACATGCGCGCGCGTTAAAATTTGGAAGGATTATTGTTGGATGAACTGCATTGCTGATATTGACCCCCAAAAAAAGACGGTAGGTACAACTAGGCCATGAATAGCCAACCATCGTACTGTAAAATTTGGATAGGTTCGATCTATAGTCATTTGATTAGGCTCTCCTAAAACGATCAAAGTTTATCAGAAGCCTGGTCTAAAATTCCTGAAAAATTAGCTTTTTATGATTATATTGGCAATAATCCGGCAAAAGAAGGATTATTCAGAGCAGACTCAATGGATAACAGAGATGGAATAGCAGTTGGGTGGTTAGGACACCAGACCACCTGAGCACTTGGCCCAATGTGAGTTGGATCGCTTAGCCACGCTTCATAATTGAAAAAACGAGCACCGTGGAAATACATGCCGCTCAGCCAAAGAACAATCAAATTATCACTATATTTATTCCTTTTTCTACTTCTTTTTCCAAGTGTTGGATAACCCCACAAGGTTGTGGTTTTTTTTTTACCAATTGGGGCTCTCCCTTCACCACCCCCATGGGATGGTCTACATGGTTCATAACTACTGTGAAATATATATACGAATCGTTTCTGGATTATAACTTGAAACCCCCATTTTCTAGATCCACCTCACATCAATAACCCGGCCCGTTCCCCCTTCTTCCTTACCCTGGCAAGTCTTTGCAATTCAGTTGATAACCTTTTTAGTCAATGAAATCGTAAAACTATATGATTGATGGATTGGATATTTGATGTAGGGATTTTAGATATTTCACAGAGTAATTTGGTACATGTTTTGCATAACTCAAGATAGTATCGTGCATTTTTTCCTTTAAATTCTAATTTGACTGGGTGGTTTTGTTTCTTTTTTCTTTCCCCTTTCTCATTCAAATTCTTTTTAGCATATACACTATCATTTTTGTTGGGCAAAGTTGTATTCTTTACCATATAAGGTGATCTGCAACTTTGGTATCGAGGTATATATATCGAATTATATACATCGTACTACAAAAATGAGTTAAAGACAATTTACCTCTCTGTGATATTCATAATGTTCAATCTACCTCACTGTAATCTTATAAAAGTTTCACACTGCCTCCCTAACATTTTTATATGTGGCACTTTACCCCTCCGTATTATGATAATGTGGCAGTTTACCCCTATGTGTTATGATAAATGTGGCAATTTAACCTCCATATTATGATAAAGTGGCAATTATCCCCCTATGATACAAAAATACTTTTCATGCTCATTCTCAATTCCGACAAGTAAGTTACACTCTCCGACTGATTTAACTTTTTTATACGAGGGTAAGAGTGCTATTTTTCAGAGCATAGGAGAGTAAATTGAACATAATTCATTTCAAGGGTGGAAATTGGCATTAACTCCTACAAAGAATTTTTTTTAATAGTTATAATTTGGTTCACATTCTGTTGATGCAAACGAATTCAAAACCATGACAAATACCTTGGTTAGTGGTATAGTATACTTTGTTAAAATAACCTGAACTCACAATTGTATTTACCCAATTACCCCTCGATCAAATCTAAAAGCCTAAAATAGGTGATGCCCATTGTTAAGCGCACGCCTAAAAGAATAATTGTTGGAGTGGGAGAACGCCTAACCTTTTTTCTGGAATGGGACAATAAAAGGCAATAAGTTATGGGAAATATGATAAACTTATCTCCCACGATTAGAACTTCAAAATTATACCAAGTAATTAAATCAGAAAAACTTGGCGCTCAAATGCAGAAGTTTTCAATGGTCTATGGAAAAAAGTGAACTTTAAGGGCTAATATGAAAGTAGTTTGGTTGTGTTTCATCTTTTGCCTCAATAAGTGGTTTAAGAGGTTTCGATGAAATCTTTGGGGTTAATCCGGAAGTAGTTTGATTGGGTTTGGTCTCAATAATTGATTTCATCCGAAACCTCTGAAACTCGATTTGGATAATGGTTTCAATAGAATATTAAGATTGTAAAATATTATTAAATAATAGTTAGTGGACTTTGAAACTTTGAGATATGACAAGATCACACTTCAAAATTCTATAAATAGAGACCATTAGTCAACATGGAAAAAAGACACCATCCACACAAACAATCTCACACTTTACGAGTCAATCAAACATATATGTTATCAGCGACTTGCTTCTAAAAGCTCCACAATGTGGACTTCGCGCTCAATCTTAGCTAATCATAGCTCATGGTGACTTGCGCCCCTATTTATCTCTTTTATGAATCAATAGTTTTTAATAAGATACAATATTGATGATTTAAACACTGCTTACGTATCACTCTATTTAGATTAATATGTATTCCCGTTGTTAATTAATAAGTCGTTTAATTGTTCATATCTTTCTCATTTCAATATAATTTCAACACACACATGCATCGTTTGCATGACCAACACTGATAAATGTGTACTCTGATTGCTCCATACCCACATCTAAGGCCATCTCCAATGGAGATAGCCGGGGCCGGGGCAAGGCGGGGCTGCGGACGAAAAACGGTTGGAGATGGCACAGGGCTGCGGGGCGGGGCAGCCTCGGGCTGGGAAGAGGGCTCGGGGCAGCCCTGCTGCGGGAACGGGGCCCCTCTTTAAAACAGGTGCCGCCAAGTGGGTCCTTTTTCAGTTTTTTTATTTTCTTCCTTGAGTAATGTTGTGTAATTATTTAATTATATAGTATGGTTAATTATTTAAAGAAATGGGCTAAAAAGAAATGTAATTTTTCTTCTTTGGGCCGAAAATAGCAAAACTAGGCTTGTCTGAATAGGCTTTTAGGGACAACATTCGTGTCCGCAGGTCGCGGGCACGCACAAGTCTTGAAGGACCGAGTGTAAATCCGATCCAAGATTTGCATCCCCCCCTGCGCGCAAGGAGGGAGCCTTCCAATAATAATTTCTTAACTCTTATGGTTTAGAAATCATATATAAATCCAAGTTTTTCTTATCACACTTCCAATGTGGGATAAGTTCATTTCTTTACAATTTTTCTCATTACATATGTGAACTTTGAGATTTAATTTCTCATTCACCCGTACTCCGATTTTGAAGTATCATATATCATTTTAATCTACTCACGGAGTAGAATATAATTCCGTCAAGACCCGACTCTTTACTCAAAGTGGGTCCCACTTAAAATACGTCCAAAATGGTCCATTAACTTACTTTTTCCAACACTATGTTTTTGAGGATCTTTAGGATTTAGAAAGGGGAGAAGGGATGTTATGGTAATTTTAATGGGTGTATTGGGGCTGTAATGGTAATCTAATTATATTAATAAAATAATTATTAGTATTATTAATATAAATATTAAAAACAAAATTAAAACTAAATAAGTGAGAGTGGACAAAGGAAGAAAATGGAATTAATTTCATTCTGGAGCCCTGCCATTGGAGACGACCAGGCAGGGCTCGGGGTGGGGGCAGGGGCAGCCCCGGGGCTCGGGAGCCCCGAGCCCTCCTCTACCATTAGAGATGGCCTAATAGACATTTAAATTGTTTAAGTCATGCGGACAAGCTGACATATAGAACCATCAAGGGGTAATAGCTTGGATTACACCATCAATCGTTTTACTTAGTCAGATTTCACATAGGTTCACTACATGGTCATCATGGGCCGATTGTTACGTTGTTCATCTAACATATTAGCACGCTCGCGCATTAATTTAGTTACTCCTGACAATTGATTGGACCCCGAGCTAATTTATGTCAATTATACAAAATAATACTTTTGAATAAAAAAATTGATTTGTCATTTTATTATTTTATGTATCCATAAAAAAGCATGTAAAATATTTAATACAGTATATACTTTTACATTCTATAAAAGTAAAACAATGTTCCTCTATTCTAAATTTCGCCTAGGGTCACTTAATATATTGGACCAGACATACATGTTCTAAACTTTGAATAATTTACATCCACCTCCCCAAAACTTTGTAAATTTTATTAAGTTCACGGGAGATGGATGCAAATAGTTCAAAAAGTTTAGGTGACCTAAATATCTTTTGCATATATCAGATTATTTGCACTTTGCACCTCTAATAATTGAGAAATTAGGGACTTTGCATTCTCGAAACATAGATTTAGTATTTTGCACTTCCGAAATATGAATAATTTAGCATTTTACACACTTGATTTTTTCAAAAAATCTAGGGACAAAATGGATAATTCTCTTTTGGATCCTTGGCATTTTGCATCCCCGAAGCACGAGAAATATTATTTTGCACATCCGAAATAGAATTAGCACTAAGCACACTCAAATTAAGAAAAACTCACCAACTTGCACCCCTGAAACACGAGAAATAGACACTTTCAACCCCCTATATACAAAATTAGCACTTAGCACCTCAGATTAAAAAAATTCAACAACTAGCACCCCCCTCGTTTTTTGCGATAAAGTTGACCACTAGGGGCAAACAACCTAGGGGCAAAATAGGTCATTCATTTTCTCTTTTCCTTAAATTTGAAAATACGATTATGAATACTAGAGTACTCATTTCTTCATCCATCTTAAAATTTATATTTGTGATATGATTCAGTCACTTTTATGTATTAACTTTCTAGAAACTTTTCAAATTATTTAGATATTTTGAGGATATTTGAAAAATTGACAATTAAAGAAATATGTTAAATATTCTAGTATTCATAGTCATATTTCGAAAATTTAAGAAAGAAAAAATGAATTACCTATTTTGCCTCTAGATTTTTTGACCAGGGTGGTCAACTTTGCCAAAAAAATGATGAGGTGTTCATTGTTGAGTTTTTGTTAATTTGAGGCGGTAAGTGCTAATTTTGTGTTTATGGTTCAAAGTGTTCATTTCTCATGTTTCGAGGATGCAAGTTGATGAGTTGTTCTTAATTTGAGGGTGTTAAGTGTTAAATCTATTTCGAAGGTACAAAATGCCCATTTCTCGTGTTTCGAATGTACAAAGTGCCAAAGATCTAAAAATGAATTACCTATCTTGTCCTTAAAATTTTTGAGAAAAATAAAAAAAAAAATTTAAGTTTTGAATTGTTCATACTTCAGGAGTACAAAGTACAAAGTGCCTATTTTTAATATTTTGAAGAGGCAAAGTGCGAAAAACCACATATATCATAGGTGAAAGTGTCCTGATTTAGAAACAGGGCCATCTGTGGTCCGTTAGAATTAAAATAGATTCTTTGAATCCGTTAAAAATAAAATTCTTTGAGCCAACACAAATTAACAGGTTAATTAAATAGGGCTTATATTTTTAAACTCAGTCAGGCCCATATATAATTCGGATAACTAAAAATTGAACCCAAGGTTAATCAAATTTCGGTCCAAACTGATTAAATTAGATAGAGCCAACCATGACTAGGATTAACACTGCATAAGATATTCATTGTAATTAATTAGGGGGCGTTTGGTAGGATCATGGATCAAGATTTCGTTACGAGTGTGTATTTCAACCAGCCAATATTGAAAATTTTTTGAGACATTTCGAAAATATTTCGAAAACACTAAAGAAAAATTGTAAAAAAAGTCACTAAATTTAAAAAAAATAACAGAGTTTAAGATAAATAAATTGTTTCGAAATTACATTTTATTTTCGTTTCGCTTGATTTAAAAACAAAAACTTTTCGATATTTTCGACGAAAAAGATGAAAATTTTGATCTATGGATAGGACCTAATAAGGGTATTAGGTCAAATTATGTGTTAATATGAATTAATATAACATTTGATGGCATTGTTCTAATACCGAATCAAATAAATTAAATCCTTACAACCCGATATTAAGACTATATTATAATCCAACCAGACATGGATGAATTAATTAATTCAGGTGAATATAAATATAACCTCAAATTTACATATTACCTATTTTAATATATCATAAATTCTTCTTAAATCTCTGAAAAATAAAAACACATTCTACCAAAATAAATCACAAACTAAATTTTTTTTTTATCAATTTATAATTAACATGAAGACATTCAAACTAATTCAAAGAATAAAACCTTAATCAACTCATACTCTTATACATATTATATAAATGATTTCGATGAATTGATATATCCAAACTAACATAATATATTCAATTAAATAATAAAAATATATTAATATATGCCTAAACACATAAATTTACCAAACATATTGCGATTAATTGTTTTAATGTAATAAGATTCAATCAAATCTGCCACATGTATTTTTAATATGACCTTCAATTCATCTTCGATCTAATCCATCTCAATCTCATACACCCTACCAAACGGCCTCTAGAAAGATTAGAGTACAATTGCCAACTGATGGCTAAAGGAATTTTGAAAAACCAATCCAAATTGGTTAAGGATGCAACCAACATGAATAAGTTTGTAACGAATTTTATGAATATTGCCAAACTCTATTTGAAAGAATTCTCACTCAGTTTCGCGATGAAACTAATTAAGAGGATATTCGTACAATAACCAACGGATGGCTAACGGAATCTTGAAAAACCAATCCAAATTGGTCAAGAATGCAACCGCAAATAAGTTTGGTGATGGGTTCGTGAATATGTTTGTACTGAATTCTATGAATTTGGTGATGAGTTCATGAATAAGTTCGTACTGAATTGTGTATGAATTCTGGCTCAGTTTCGAGATGAAACCGAGCTAAAACCTATCCAAATAGAACCTATATGTTTAAGATCAGCTCCATCAATCATTGGGATTTATCATCACACATCAACATATCAAAAGATCAACTTTGGCACTAAAATTATTCAGAACAACATAACTAAAAAACTAACATAAAAAAGCTTCTTTATTGCTCATTGATTTGCAAAATCAAGAAGTAATATCACTTGGATTAGATTACTCAGGTACACTTAAAAAAGCTAAAACTAAGCTCTTAAACAAAGATGGAATTCATCAATCATGTAAAGTACCCAAAATATCCTCATCCCTGTACAAATGGTACCTGCATAATCTCACCCCAAAAAATTACACTCAGAACACACACAAAAAAAATTAAATTAAATAGTACTAAAATTAAAAAAAAAAAAAAATTGGGAAATAAAGACTTACTCTTTGTCACCCAATTTAACTTGGGTTCCACCATATTCAGGCAAAAGAACAGTATCCCCTTCCTTTACAGCAACAGGTACAACATTCCCTGATTTGTCTCTTAGACCCGACCCGACTGCAACTACTTTACCAGAGTTCAACTGTAGACAAAACCCACATCAGAAATCAACATTTGACCAACAAAAACATCAAATCCAAGAAAAAAAAAGGGTATTATTATTACCTTGGATGTTTTTTCTGGGAGGAGAATACCGGCTGTGGTTTTGGAAGGGGGCACGATTTTCTCGATGAGGACTCTGTTCAGAGTTGGGATTAAGCGTTTAGCCATTTTTACAATAAATTAATTTAATTAAATTAAGGGTTTTATGAGGATTGAAATGAATAAATAGAGAAAGAAAAGAGGGGAATGGAGTTCAAGATGTGAGTAGAAGGTTCTAGGCTTTCTTGTTGGAGATGGGTTTAATTTTTAGGGTTTAAGGTTTTATACTTTTATTGTTAGGTTGGCCCAAAACAAAACACGTTTTTAGCTTCTCAATTCTCATTTATTTTGCAAATTTTAAATATGTTTTTTTTTAAATAATAATTGATGATTGATAATCTTGCTTTGGTTATCTGTGTCTTAAGAAAATATAATAAAAATAATGTTTATATCCAAAACTTTATATATGTCTAGAAACATAATCACGAAATCAACTGGTGATTCGTATAGTGGAAGAGACTAATCACTACAAAGTAGCGAATTCATGTTCAAATTCGTGTTGGGAGATGTTATCACTAAATGTGTCTGACGCGTTTCGAAATGGATTCAATTCAGGAAGATGAATTAACATGATTAATTGATCAAACAATTTAACAATTGTAATTATGGTAGGTCTAGATCAAGTTATGAATATTGTTTTAGATGGTTTATAAGCACATTTAATGTAAAGTAACATCTGAATATGACGACTAGATAAAATTTATTTAAAAATGGTTATTGGTCTAGTAGAAGAGTCTGATCACTACATTTAAAGTAGCGAACTTAAGTTCGAATTCTTGTTGGAAGAGGTTCTCGCTTAATAAAATCGACGCGTCTTGAAAGGGATTAAACCATTGAAAAACCAGAAAATAAACTAAATAAAATTTATTTAGACGCTAATAGTTTGAAGTACTATTTACTAGTTTAAAATGTTGGTTAACCACAAGATATAATTCGTATAAATGAACCAATATATAAGTGAATAATCCTAAATATGATGAATATTAAATAAATTATAAAATAGTTCCTTACTTTCCATTTAATTATGTTAAAAAGTATGAAAAATAAGTATGGAAATTGTTTCAGATATTGGGTCATCAATTTGGCGAATTCATTATGGGCTATTTCAACAGTACTTTAGAGCCCATGTGTGAATATATATAGTTTAAAAATCAATCTCTATGTGGCTCATAATGAAGTATTAAATAAATCTTTAAACATATTTTTCTCTTATTTGGTTCTAATTATCATTTTAGTTGAGTAAAGTGTCGGTTTTATAATCATAAACTCTTTTATGTTTAAATAAATGAGAAAATTGGTATGCTCTATACACAATCATTTTGTATTGCCAAATTATATAGTAATAATTGATACATATATTTAAAAAGAAATAAAAAGTAATCACCAATCAGCCCAATAAAGGCAAAATCGGAGAATTTGTATTGTGGAAGTGAATATATAAAGCCCATTCTCTGCGTTAATAAAGCAGATTAACATTCCAGCAATTGGGCTTTATTTGATGATTGAAGAAGCCCACATTAATCAATAAATATTCTAACTTTTTTGTAAGCGTAAATTGAATAAATTTAAAGCTATTTTTGTATATGACGTTTGATAATTAGTCATAAAGTTATTGATTTCCTTTACTTGTTTTTGATGATCATCAATATTTACATCAAAAATCATTTTTCAATAAAATGATTTTTGATGTAATTATTGATGAGAATAAGCATGACCTGAATGATTTGATGATGTGTGTTTGTAATAAATATATATTAAACATCAAAGGGGTCTGATTGTAAGCTCAAATATAGTATGAAATTATTATATGAAATCATTTTACTAACATATTCATAATAATTAGTAGTCTTAAAACAATTTTTTATTTTTACTTGATATTATATTGAATTATCTTACATAAAATATTATGTTAATGTAATTAGTGAACTATAAAACAGAAAATATGAGTTTAAGTATTTTTTTACCAACATTTTACTTCATACATTTTAACAAATTAATAGCTAATTCAAATAATAATAATAATATACACAAATTTAAAATTTTAATTAATAAATAGAATTGTTATTCTAGTGAAAAATAAATTTTATATATAATAAATTAACTTTTTATTTCGAGTATTAATTATAAAATACTCATAATTATGTATTTATAGTTTTAAAAAGTAAACATTTAAACTAAATGATGAATGTTATCCCTAAACTCTAAGGTATGGATATTATTCGGAAAAATTGCATATTTGGTATCATACAATATGGCACTCTATTATATTAATATCACTAGATATGTAAATGCATATTTAGGACCACAATTTAAATATTAGTAAGATTTCCATCATGATATTACTTTATCACAAGATAATTTTTCCTCTAGACTAAAATAATGGCCACAATGAATTCCGTCCATTTCTGACGTTAGTATAAATATTGCAACTTATATTTAAATTATGGTAATATATATTCATTTACGTCTCCAGTGGTACCAAAAATTGCAAAGTGTCCTCTTATTAAGTATCAAATAACTCTACTTACAAGATATGATGAAGATTAAATCTAATTAATTTCATAACTATGATTTTTTTTTATGTACTAAACTGTGTATTTACAACTCAAAACTAATAAAGCAATGAGTATAGGTTCTCCCCAGAAGTGTGTATCTAATAGGATTCGAACTTAAGTTTCGCCTATAAAACTCGCAAACTACTCCACTTGATTCAATCAATTTGGATTATGATTCTTCTATACTATACATAAATGATAATGACAATAAATTTGCAAGCTACTAGAGTATATCATGCTCTCATTAAAATAAAGATGGAATAATATTTCAAATCACCGATTTTTAGTAAAGTCGTTAATTAATTGACACCCACTAATATACAATTATTTCTCCCTTACATTATCTAATTAAATCAGGAAATGTAATATATATGCACCCTTTGTGACTATGTCCCATCATCTTTTTGAATCAAAATTATGGAGGACATTCATTCTAGGACCATTTTATTTCTAGCACGCAAAAGAGTAAGTTCATGGCAAGGTACAAGCATATGACTTTTCCCATAATAAACAAAAGCAAAATCCAAATATAAAGAGACTAAAAGTACTTTTGCTTTTGGACCATCACAAGAATATTCATGCAATAAGAGTGGTGCACAAACACTTGGTATCTTCTATAATTTTTATTGCATGTATATCCATATGTAATAATTATAAGCAAAGTGCAATATTCGTGTCATTTCAAGAACTATATATGAGAAAATTAATTGTAGTACTCGATCCACTATCTATGTTAAAACACTACATGCATTTCATGTGGAGCAAATATCAACTCATTGGTAGCATTCAATTCACTCAAACAAGTATGTCAAATACGTATTTAAATACTCTCTCCGTCCTAATAATTTTGCTCTCTTTAGGTTTGACACGGAATTTTAGACAATTTGTTAAAAAAATAAATTTTTGTTATTTTTTTAGAGAGGAATGGAGCCATGTTTTGGGATGTTCCAAAATAAAAATAGGTGCAAGAAAAGTAGGACGGAGAGGGTATATGTATTTATAAAAATGTATGAAAAAATTTCACATGTGCGATTGATGTGCCTAATATATGGTTCTATTTTCTTTAATAAACCCGTCATTATATTTTTAAAGTTAAAAAAGCATGCCCTATTAATTCGTTTATTGATTGAGAAATACACCCTTATGTACATAATTATTTGCCGAGTACAATATTGTGTTTGTTCTAATTGACAAATACCCCACTGTTTTATATTTGTTGGTATATATCCACTCGAGTTCATATATATAAATATAACTCACTAAAATTTATTGAAATATGTACCCATCAAAAAGTATTTACATTAATTAATTTACTAAAATTATGAAGAAAACAAAACTATTAGTTATTTTTTTTTTATAACCCAGGTGTCCAAGCTTACACTAGACTAATCATGGACCCTCAGAACTCTTGACCTAGAAACGTGCTTTAAAAGGGATTACATCAAATTTAAGAATACCTTTGTAAAACCAAATAAAATAACATGAATAAATATGCATATAGCTTAATAGGATATACAGACTTGCATGAAGATGCTTCATTTCTTGGAAAATGATAATCTTAATTCATAATAGAGATTGTAAATATGAAAAAGAGAGAAAATATTATTGATTTTTTGAATCTGAATTGTGTACGAAAGTATGAATTGATGAAATAATACAAAGTAAGGGACTTATTTATACATACATGTAAGTCGGTGGACTAAGACAAAGAAAGGGAAAAAGAAAAACTAAAACGCTAACGGAAACAAAATCCTTAATTATTCAAATTGGGAAAATTGCGTTTTTGGTACCATAGAATAAGCCAACTTGCAATTTTGGTACTATTGATTAAGAAAATGCAAATTTGGTACCACAAAATAGGTTTTCATTGCAACTTTGGTACCAAATCCATTTTTTCTCCAAAATTAATAGCAATTTACCCCCTATGAATTACATAATGTTCAATTTATCCCCCTATAATTTGAAAAAAAATAATTTATGCACTGTAAAACAAATTAATAAAGCAATTTACCCCATTTAGCTGGAGAGTGTAACTCAGTTGCAGAAATTGAGAATAGACATGAAAAAAATTTTGTAATATAGGGGGATAAATTGGAACATTTATCATAGTCCCCGTTAAATTGATAAAAATCACACATAATGAACAGACAACAATTTCTCTAAAAGATTTGATAAAAAGAACAAAGTGTACTTAAATCATTGAAAATATTCTTAACAAAAGTACCTTGAATACCTGACTTGGTGCACTTTGACTTGCACTTGTATCCATGGATTAAAATTTCGTTTCGAATGTATGTTTCGGAGAGCCAAAAACTTTTTGAGACTATTCGGAAATATTTCAGAAACACTAAGGAAAATGGAAACTACATCTTGTTTCGAAATTACATCTTGTTTCGTAATTACATCTTGTTTTTGTTTCGTCTGATTAAAAAATGGAAACTTTTCGATGTTTTTAATGGAAAAGATGGTACTTTTGATCGGTGCTTGTATCAACATTGGAATACAAGTGCAAATCAAAGTGCACCAAGTCAGGTATCCAAGGTACTTTTGTTAAGAATATTTTTAATGATTTAATTATATTTTGTGATTTTTATCAAATCTTTTAGAGAAACTGTTGTCTGTTCATTATAGGGGTGGGCACGGGGCGGGTTTGAGACGGGTTTGGGGTTAGAGATATGGGTATACTAAATTTCGGGATTGACACTTTTCATCCCAAATCGGCCCCGTAATAATTCGGGTACCCGGAAGCGGGTACCCGAATTATTGCGGGTCAGGACGGGACGGGATTACGGGTCCCATATTATTTTTATTCATTAATTATTCATCCATCTAACAAAATAATACAATATTACGTAATTATATTTCGTCATTTTCCTTTTGCTAAATCGTATCACTTTTTAATTCATTAATACCTAAAACATATCATCAAGTCATCATAATGATTATTTCAAATATATCCAAATACGAACAAAAAATAAAATCATATAATGAGCTAATGATAAAATGTACAACTTACAAGGGATTATGAGAGATTGAGAGTTTTTAACTTTTTAGGATTGACTAAATATTAATTACTAAACTAATGTAAGATTTACAAGGAATATTAGGGTAAAAAAAAAGTTCATTTATTAGATAATATTATACAAGTAAACTAGTAAAGTGTATAAATTATATAATTAATAATATTATATAGGCGGGTTCGGGTATTCGGGGTTGGGGAGACCAATCCCAAATTCGTCCCGTATTTTCGTTATAAAATACGGGTATTTAAGTTCGGGTACCCAAACCCAAAAAATACTCGTCCCGTTCGGGTATTTTAAAAACGGGACGGGTCGGGTTTGGGTTACCCGAACCCAACGCCCACCCCTAGTTCATTATATGTAATTTTTTTTATCAATTTAACAGAGACACTAAATGTGTCAAGAGTATGTAAATTGTGGTATAAAATCAGTTTTTCTGCAAAGCATGGTACCAAATTTGTTTTCTGGGGTAAAGTTTGGGCCCAAAAGTTTTTGACCGATTTCTCACGTGCAAAACTCGTGACCAATTTGAACTTGACGCGCGCGTGACGGTCACGCGCGAAATTTCCGTCCAGAATTTAACGGAATGACTAAATGTGTCAAGACTCTCTGAATTGTGGTACCAAATCTGTTTTTTTGCAAAGCATGGTACCAAATGTATTTTCTGGGGTAAAGTTTGGGACCAAAAGTGTTTTTCCCTCTAAATATTTAGTATATTACAAAATTTGAATTCAAAAATGTTTTTGATACAATTCATTGAAAATGCATATAAAATAACAATATTGCAAATCCAAATCAACACAACTAATTTCATGAAAACTTTTATATTATTCATATAATTTATCTCAAGTGCGTGATCAAGCAAACATATTAAATTCGGATAGTATAGTTATCATTTTGCAGTTAAGTTCCATTACATAAAATGCACCGTAGAACTTAAAATAGGCATCCATAAACTTTAGAGATAACAAATCTCTTGTTCTTATTTTTCAAAAATTCATAATATCAAATAACTCATAATATCGAAGATTACAAGATTTTAATTTAAGACCCTGACACTAAAAACTGAAAGGAAATAAGACTCTCAAAGGAATTAAAGAAAACTAATAAAAAAGACACGATTGTCTTGGATTTTTCTGCTTCACATATCTTTCCAATCATATGCCTTCAGGTCTCCTATGTAAACACCATCACTCTTTGCTATCCAATCACAATGATATGGGTTACAGTTATAATGAACCCTTTTCGCATTATAAACATCGAAACTCGAAATCTTATTACCCCATTGAAGGGTACAAAAGAATAAAGTCGAATAAGGTTTCACACAAAAATCAAATTTAAATTCATCGTTTACTATCAGTGTATGATATCCAAGATCATCATCTTTAGATGCGCAGTGTATATATAACAGATTAGAATACATAGGAAACTTAGGAAGATAATTAATCACGGAGACAGACTGTTTATCATACCCCAAAAAGCAGCTTTTTCCTTCATGGATAAGAGTTGCAAAACAGAGGAAGATTAGAAAAATGATTTTTGTCATTTAATATATTTTTAATTGCTTGTTGGAGAATTACTAAAATGTGTTTGCATCATTGGTTACAACTAAACCATGTTATATAGTCGAGTGTTATTTCTCCCTATCTCTAAAAAAGGTAAATATATTATTGTAATAATTCTGGATTATCAAATTTACTATAGCGGTTCATAATATGGTCAAGGTTTCTGGTGAAAAATGGGTATTAACAATTATGGTTATATCTAGGGCTGTATCTAGGATAAGAAATTTTGCAGGTAAAGAAATTTATTTTTTGCAGGTAAAGAAATTTATTTATTTGAACTAATCTACCTTTGTTGGCGAATCTTTACTATATATATATGCTATAAACAAAATCTAAGTAAAATTTAAGATATATTAAATAGATTGATAATTTAATGTAGATTTAACCATAACACGGGAATAAACTAGTTTACTAAATAAGACAAATCCACATTATTTATGCTTCTTTTGTATGACAGGATTGGAAAAACCATGTATCCATTATTATGAAGGTATATCTACGTGTCTTTTGTCCTATCAATATTCTTACCAAAAATATATAATAGAATAATAACTAAATAATTTTTTTTATAGTACGAGAATAAACTAGTATGATAATGAAGGCAAATTAGAGTAACAGTCATACTCTAAAAGAAGAAGATGTTGAATAACATTAATTAAATTTACTTAAAAAGAAGATAAAGAGGTCAAACTGTGCAAATTTTTCCTGTAATAGTTGTAAAAAAAAATGCAAGTTAGAAGGTCTTAAACAGAAACAAACTTAAAAATAAACTAAAGTCAATAAAGAATTAATTAGATAATTAAATGATAACATATGAGAATAAATCAAAATATGTCGCATTTGAATGAAAAAAAAATGTACTCTTTTTTTATTTTGTTTTTTTGCCTTTCATTTACACATAACATGTCTGGATTTGATCCATGATTTACTTACTTTTTCAATGGGTTAATGCAAATTTTTTCCCTGTAAATTGTCTGAAATCCATAATCTTTGATCCCATACCCATACCCTCCGCACCTCCCGATTTGGAAAATAGCATTTTACTTGTCTTGTGAAATTTTTAATGAGCAGTTTGCCTTCTTTCAATGGAAAGTATAACGCACTCCGAAATTGAGAGTATGCATGTAAATATTGCTTAAGAAGATTAAAGTGGATATCGGGTTTCGGGATCTCAAATTCAAATCCCGAAACCCGGTAGATCAACCAAGGTCCCGAGAGTTTCGGGTACCCGATATAATTTCGGAATTTCGGGACGGGACCGGGTGTCCCGATAAACTATTAATTTTTTATAGTTTAATGCAATTTTCAAACCGCCTCGGATCTTATGTGTCAATATTGCTATGCCATTTCACCATTTTATGCACAACATGTAGACTCATAAATATATCAAAACCTCAAAATATAATTAAGGGATATTATTGGAGAAGTTTGAAAATTGAAATCCTCTGAGATGATATATGTTGAAAAACTCGGACGTCGGCGAGCAACGGACAGTGGCGGACGGCGGGAGTTGAGTTGTGGTGGAGTTAAGTATTTTGATTAGATATATTAACTTGTATGTTTGGATTTTAGAGAAGAAGAATACGTAGAATGAGATGTGAATGGTTGAATTTTAGATTTAGATTAGTATTTTGATTATATATATATTTTTAATTAAACTATGTAATCGGGACCGGGTTCCCCGATCGGGTGGGGATCAATACCCGAAATCCGTCCCGATTTTTCTTGACCGGGTTTTGTCCCGTCCCAAAAGCAAAAATACCCGTTTTGTCCCGTCCCAAATGAGAAAAACCCGATCGGGACGGAACGGGTACCCGAAACCCGGTCCCATTTACCCAGCCCTAGTAGCTGATAGGGAGCGGTATTGTGCCTCAGCAGACGAACGAGACACCGTTCGTTGTCTTTTTAATTTCCAAGAAATCAATGAGCTACCCAGAAAGACACATAATTAAGTAGTGGATCTCTATGTGTCAATATATGATCCCCAATTTGCATCAGAAAAGGGTTATTTTAGGATTAGAAATGTAAAATAGACAGATGTGCCCTTAAGATAATGAAGTATATGATGAGCCGCTGATACATGACAAGTTGCTGGCTTTGAGAGGAACTGACTAACCTTATGCACTTCAATGCTTATGTCAAGATAAGTTAAGGTCAAATAAATCAATCTGCCCACAAGTACTTTTTTAAGAAGCATCAGGCAGTAAGTTGTAGTTGTCACTAGATAAATGAGTTCTGGGATCCATATGAAGCAAGATAGGCTTAGCAGCCAGATATCCAGTCTCTTCGAGAAATTGTTATGTGTACTACCTTTGTGATATTACTAATCCTCCAGTAAAATAAACAAGTTTTGACCATGAAAATATTTTAGCTTATCCAAGTCTCTGAGTTTACAATGAAGACTAAGTTGACTTTTAAAAGTTGAAATAAGATCTAGATCAGGGCTTGCCAAAATTATATCATCAATATAAACTAGTAAAGCAATAAAAGACTTATTTAAACCATTAATATAAAGAGAATAATCTGAAAGAGATTGAAAAAAGCCCATAAATTTAAGCACAATGGTTAATTTATTATTTTATTGCCTACTAGCTTGTTTCAGACCATAGATAGATTTAATGAGATTGCAAACCTGTTTACCTGAACCTATGTTAGTTTGACATTGAGGAGGAGAGTAGCCTTGAGGCAGTTCCATGTAAACATCATCTGCTAAGTCCCCACTAAGAAAGACATTGTTTATGTCCAGCTGATGTAAAAACCAATTTTTAGCCACATAAAAGGCCAAAAGAACCTTGTCTGCAAGCAATATAGCCACAGGGGAAAAAGTATCCTTGTAGTCTATTCCTTCAGTCTGTGTGAATCTTTTGCAACTAACCTAGCTTTAAATTTGTCAATGGAACCATCTGACTTTCTTTTAGCTTCAAAAACCCACTTACAACCAATAGGGTGCTTGTTAGGTGGAAGGGAAGTAATAATCCAAGTCTTATTCATATCTGTAGCATGTAGTTCATCATTAATTGCTTGAACTCATTCTTTATTTTTTATAGCCTGTTTGTAAATAGTAGGTTCATATATAGCAGAAATATTTGCAATGAAACTCTGAAAAGTAGGAGAAATATGATCATAAGATATGACAGAAAATAATGGATATTTAGTATCAGATGTAAGAGAATTAGTACAGTGATAATCCTATAGGTAAGAAGGTGGCTTGGAAGACCTTGAAGATTTTCTAATTTGTGGTGCAATAGTATGATCAACAATCCTCTCTGGGGTTAAAGTAGTGGTGGATTGTGGAGGTTGAAATGGTGTGGGATGTGGCTGAGAGAGATGGTCATAAAAAGATTGAGAGGAAGGTAGTTGAGAAACATGTAAGACATGTGAAATATCAGGGGGTAGGAGGAGGGATAGAATGAACTGGGAATACATTTTCATGAAATATGACATCTCTAGATAAAAAAAATTCTTCGTTGAAGTTGTCGAGTAATTTATAACCTTTAATAACATGGGCATAACCCAGAAAAGTGCATTGCTTTGCCCCATGTTCATGTAATGTTGAGGCTATGTCAAACAACCAAAAGTTTTTAAAAAATAATTGGTGTGCTGTCGTACGCAACCAAAAATAGAACCTATACTCCTAATAATATAGTAGAGCGAGTAAGGGTCGATCCCACAGAGAATATCTAGTCTAATTTTATGCAAAATAGATTAAAATAAATGGGGGTATAAGTGTGATGGAATTCAATAATTAAGGAGTAATGCAAATTAAATTTAATCAATGTAACAAATATTGGTCCAAATCAACATCCACTGTCGGAATCATATAATTGATCATCGATGCAAATATATATAACAATTCACACTTTGAATATTCACCGTGGAAACTAATCCCCTATCTCTCCTTAGTTTTAATTAATCAAAAAAAGAGATCCAATTAATCCTAACTACTAAATAACCCAAGATAAGCACTAAAGATTTAATATAGCAGATGCTTTAAGAATTAGAGAGATCAATGAAACTAAACAATTCAAACACAAGCGGTTGGATTTAATTTAGTCGATTTATCTTCTTAAGATTAACAATTTCTGACGCAGCAAATTATTGAATCTTAGATGCTTCACAAAATTAGATGGATCAAAGAATTACGGATTTGATATCTAATCAAGCAGTAGATTGAAAAGAATAATATACAAGTAGGCCTCCTAGCAGTTAAACAAAACAACCATATTAATTATGATAGAAGAGCAATCGATATTAAAAACATAAATCGTATAATAAAACTAATTAGATCTCACAGTTTTCTTGTTTTCGAAGCTTCAGTTTTCTTCGACCAATAACAAAGATTTAGCCACGTAAGGCCATTAATAACTCTAGGTATATGTGGGAGGAAAAAATGAACTAGGTGGTCTTCTAAAGTCGTATTTATAAAAGAAGCAAACACAACCCTAAAAGAATCCTCTAAAATTGATATCCAATCTTTATATTGTAAGAATAATATAAAAATTAGGATATTATATCAATGTAAATAGGAGAATGCTGATTTAATCCTTTCAAATTCGTCCATCAAGGATTGCCCCAATATTAAGTTAATATTGACTAGATATCTAGGAAACTTTCCATAAAACAGGTACAACAACTTTAAGTACGATTTCGTCTAGGATCCCTTCAGAATCTTGAAAATCCCCAATGATGAAAGTTGTAGACATTCCTCTTGCCAATCTAAAGCATCTTGTATCATCTCATTTGGATCTCGTATGAGAAATTTACGCCCTTAATACAAAGTAGTGTCAAAACTGTCCGGAAATTGTCTACTTAGCTTCTTTTGCACTTAATGCCTCCAATTGTATCCTAGATCAAAATATAAGAATAATGAGTGTGGTTCAGTGTCAAATAAATATTAAATAGTAAATAATAATGCATAAAAACTTGACACTTTGAATTCTTATCAATAATAATCAACATATTTATTATGGAGCAGATTATATGGACAAGAGTGCTTAAGTAAAGGGGATGGAGTCATGTTCATGAGAAAAACAGCAGTAAGCACACACTCATACAAATATTCAGTATGTATCTTAGAATGAAACAATAAATGACTATGTTAAAAATATATTGATGTTTTCTTTCCACCACAAAGTTTCACTATAGGGTTTGGACATTTGAAAGTTCATGCAAAACACCATTTTCACTAAAATAAATTGGTTAAAAGAAGTTCTAGCATTGTGTGATCCAAAAGCCTTGATAGTGGTGTTAAGATGGGTTTGAAAAAGTTTTAAAAAATAAGGTATGATGGTTTTAGCTTTTAATATATGCTTTATAAAAAAAACCCAAGTAAATCTTCTATATTGATCAACAATTGTTATAAATATCTAAAATCATTGTGGGATGGAACATGATAAGGACCCCAAATATCACAGTGTATTAAGTCAAAAGGGTGGAGAGACAAATTATTAGTAGAAGGGAAAGACACATTTCTGTATTGTTATAATTTTTATTGCATGTATATCCATATGTAATAATTATAAGCAAAGTGCAATATTCGTGTCATTTCAAGAACTACATATGAGAAAATTAATTCAAGTACTCGATCCACTATCTATGTTAAAACACTACATGCATTTCATGTGGAGCTGTTTGTACCAAAAAAATCACCCTCGATTGATCGAGGAATGACGACTCGACGATAAGCCAAAAATGGCAAGAGAACCGAACTCAATGGATCCAAATGGGTCGGATCGGATCTGATCCAATTTTAATCCGAAATTGATTCGACCGAGACAATGGTTTAACCACGAGCCCAATTTGGAACTCGACCCAATTTTCGCAATTAATTAATTTTTGGGCCAAACATAAATTAATTAATTGAGAAGTTAATTAATTTATGGGCCAAAGTCAATTAATTAATAAGACCAAGTTATGGTTAAATACAAATGGGCCCGATCGACCCAATGGTTATTCTCGGTTATTAAAGACTAATTAATTAATTAAGTTGATTAATTAGTTGGACCAAGGCTAAATAATTGGCCCAATCATGTGAAAGAGGCCAACCCAATGGCATAACTAATTAATTAATTATCAAAGATAATTAATTAAAGAAATCAATGCAAAGCCACGTGAGTAGTTGGCTAAGTTGGATAAAATACAACTTCCTTAATTATCTCCAAGTTGGTTACACAAATTAATTGGCAGCACACGTTTAACATTCAAATCTGAAAATGGAACAAGGGAGAACAAGGAGAATAACTACTGCCAAGTTGTGGAGAAAGTGGAGGTAGTGGAAGGAATTCAAAGTAGTGGAAGTAGTGGGAGAGTGGCTATCAAGGGAGCAGTTTTTTCCAGCCATCAGCTCAATTTTCAGCAGCTATAAATACACAACAGCTGCCATTCGCGCAAGACACACACAATCAATCAACAACTTTTCAGTCTAACACTGATCGGCTCAACGCCTCTCCGGAAGTCCAGCGCTCCGCTGCTTCTTTTTCAGCAAACACTCTGTAGAACCCCTGATATCAACCGTCACTCTTCAGCCACCAGCCACCCTCGACTGCCTGAAGTCTTGCCGCCGCCTCCGCCCAAGGTCCGCCGCCGCCGCCGCCGACATTAAGCCGCCGCCGCCGCTGCTTCCGCTGTCAAGACACTGTCTCGAGCGAAACCCCTTGATAGCAGGCAGTTAACAACTGTTTTCTGTCAAGTTATCAGTCTGTCAACTCGTTGATATCAGTCTGTCCCTCCTCAGCCACCAGTGATCCCTGACCGCCTGAAGTCTTGCCGCCGCCGCCGCCGCCGCCGCTCACAGTAAGCCGCCGCCGCTCTCTTCCGCCGTCAGCTGACACTGACTCGAGCGAAACCACTCGTATCAACCAAGTAGCACGCTGGTAACTGTCATGTAAGTGCCCACGTATTTATATGACAAACTCATCAAGTAGCCATCTGCCTGATGAGCTCGTCGTCAAGTAGCCATCTGCTTGACGGCTATCGGCTGAGTAGCCATCTGCTCCGTCGATGCCTTGGTCAGTGGCCACCCGCTGATCAGGAGCCCGATTGATGGCCATCCATCAAGGTTGGGCGAACCATTGACGGTGGGTCTCCCGTCGTCAATGTTACTTTCTGTCCACAAGTCGTTTTTCATGCATTATCAGCTCATCGGCGGGTTTACCTGCCGATCAAGGAGTCAATTTTCAGAACTTAAAAGATTTATCAACTCATCTGGCAGATTATGCCGAAACAGGAGACTCATCGTTTTGTATATTTTTGTAATATTTGTACATCGGAGAACTTGCCAATATTCTTTTGTTATAAATGGAAGTCGTTTGGCTCGTACGTCTTGACTCTTTTACATAAATATATTTTACGTCAACTGATTTCCATTGATATGTTGTTTCCTGTCAAGATTATGTTTTCTGTCAAGGTGTTTATTTAAATTGATTGATTGTCAAGGCACTTGCTGATTTTCAAATCCGCTGATATGTTAAGCAGGCCATCGATTGGTCATAAGTTTTTGGCACTTAAAAGAGATTTTCGGAAATTATTTAAGTCCTGCGGCCAGGCAGGCATAGAAAAGAACTAAGGGTAGTGTTTGCCTACTCTGTCACAATCGTTTAGAAGTCAGCCTTATCAGGACAACCTATTTTGATATCAACATGTCTTTGTCAGGACATTTACTTTGTCAATTTATCGATATCAACATGTCTATTTTTCAAATCGTTATGTTTGCACGCACAAACATTGGCACGCCCGCATTTATTTTATATCATATCGAGGCATTTTACATCGAGCTATTGGCTCGTCGAGGTGTCTGCTGACTGGTTTGCAAAAACAGTGTTCTGCTACTCCTCGATGCCAAACACCCCTCGATGTCAACCCCTCGATGACAAGCACCCCTTGATGTCAGTTTTATCGCAAACAATATTTTGGCACTTCTTGATGCCAAGGGTCGCTCGATGTCGTCGAGGCGTTCCTCGATACCAAATTCATACGCAAACAGTTCCTTGATGCCATGTATTGTCCGATGCAAAATTTATAGCAAACAATATTTTGGCACGCCCAGTGGGACCTGAAAATTTTTCTGTTAAAAACTTACCAGCCTCACAGTCTGTTGGCTCGGCGAGACTTGAAATTTTTTCTATTCTCTTTGCCAAAAAGATTTTCAGCCAAAACAATATTTTGGCACGCCCGGTGGGACCTGAAAATCTTTTTGTCAAAACCCCAGCCATCCACACATTTTTATGGCTCGGGGGGCATGAAAATGATTCTGTGTTTTAATTGAGTTGCCAATAAAAATGATTTCAGCCAAGTTTGGCTAGCTGACTTATGATTATCTCTTTGCCAAACAGTCAATCAATTGATACTAAGTGGTTATTGTCTTGTTGTCGTCACATGACATCACAGGTACCACGAAGGACCCGATCAACCTTGACGAGAACACAGTCTGATTTAACGCATACCTTGGAAAATCTATCAACGGTTCCACTGACTATGGAAGGAACCGACAGGATCGAGGAACTGACTGAACAGGTCCGCAGCTTCACCCGGGACCTTGAGACCAAACAGGAGGATTGTTCTAACATTGTCAGTAAGTTTGAGAACATGCTAGGCTCGGCCACTGCTGCTAGTCAGGCCAGTACAGAGGCCAGCCACACTGTAAATAACGCCTTGATACACTTGGAGGCAAAGTTGACGTCGCTCACTGAAAGCATCAACATGCTCGCCAATGGCATCTAAACGCAGGCCTGGACTGGGCCGCCGAAAACTGCCGTTGACAAAGGAAAAGGCCCCGCGATCCACATCGGGGGAAGTTCATCAAGAGACGAAACGCCTTATAAACAAGGCAATGGACAATCTAATGTCCAGGATAAGAGAGGAAGCACATCTAAGGCAAGGAACGCCCGCCCAGACTCGGGGGGCAGGTTCCAGGAAGATAGATCAGAGGCCGTCGGGTACGGCCATGAAATACATCAGGCCAATCTATCGGCCTATGACAGGACAGTTCACCGCGCTGCAGAGGGTCCAGAAGACCTCTTGACGGTGAATCAGGCCGAAGAGATGTTTGTCAGGAGGCAAGGAAATAGGGCAGCGAGGTATAATAAACCTCACCCGGAATATATCGACCAGATCCCATTCCCATTGAACTACATGCCGCCGAATTTTACTCTGTTTTCTGGCGAGGGATCACAGTCTGCCACGGAGCATCTTGCTCGATTTTCTTTGGAATGTGGCAACATGACTAACGATCTGAAATTGAAACTGTTCCCTAACTCCCTGACGGGAATGGCGTTCCACTGGTACGCCAATTTGAAGCCTGGATCGGTCCCCGACTGGCCATCTATGGAAAAAATATTCGTGATGAACCACTATCAGGCCCCACTCGAGGTGTCTGTCATCGAGTTGTCGAATATGAGGCAGTTGACAGGACAGACTGTCGAAGAATACATGAAGAAATTCATCAGGGCCAGAGGGTTCTGCGCCATCCCGTTGCCAAAAAAGGAATGCATCAAAATTGCCATCCATGGCATGCATTTCGAGTTGAGAAAAATTATGATGGCACAATACCACGAGGATCTTTTCGAGTTGACCGATCACGCGGTCCGATACGAACGGGTGCTAAGAGACGAAAACAGTCGGCGGCCCAGAGGGAATTATTATCAAGTGGGCATGGCCGATGCTAACGAGGAGCAAATCAATCAGGTCAATCGACCGATTGATCAACAGGGTATCGAGATCGGACTGGCAGAAGTGGTCTGCCCTAAGAACACCGTCTGTCCGGCTCTCGCCAAGCCGAAAGAGCCTCAACCTACTATCAAGGTGCCAAATAATTTGGTGCGTCGAGACGCTGAATATAAGACTGACAGAGAGAGACGTTATTCTTTCGACGTCTCGAAAACAGAGGCCATATTCGATCAATTGTTGGCCGACAAGATCCTGAGGCTCAAGGGAGATCACGTGATTCCATCATCAGTGAAGATCGCAGGTAAAACGTATTGTAAATATCATGATGTTTGGACTCACACGACGAACGAGTGTCTAGTGTTCAGGTGGATGGTGCAGGACCACCTTGACAAGGGCATCCTAAGGTTTGCTCCGGATTGGAAGATCACGAAACCGATGACGGTTGACACCAATCCTTTCCAACTAAATGAAGTGGGGATTAATGTGCTGATGGTCACGGATCCAGCAACCGGGGAACATTTGTATGTTGACGAGGAGCCAGAACGCTCACCGACGATCAGGGAGATGGGTCTATGTGCAAGATGCCAAACTGAGTTGGCAACAATTCCATTGTTCCTCAATCCAGCATTATACAGCCCATATATGCCTTGGTTAAATACAGTGCCAACAGGGTATCCTTATCAGACGATGCCGCAACCGCAGGCAACGCCTCAGACAGCCCCACAGCCGCAGGTTATACCACCACCACCACCTCGACCCGCGGGGTCATATCAGGTCCCAGCCCCGTTGAAAAATACTGAACATGCAACACCAACGGCGGAACAACGCCGGGAACAGACTAAAACCACGATGCCTCGACGGCATCAGGAAGGTACCAGCCGAAACAGTAGAATCAGGGAGAGATCTCCCGACAAGACACCAATTAGGCAGGTCAGATCGACCGCCAGCCGTAGAGATAGGACCCATGGTCCGTCACCAAAAATTACTCCGCCAGGCTCATCAAGGCCGCGAACTGTCCACACCCCTGCCGATACACAGGTAGATCGATGGGTTTCTGTCAGGCATCCCAAGTTCCCCGGAGATCGAAGGGTCGATCAAATGACACGGACGCAGTATAGGCGTTTCTTACGCTAACGGAAAGAACTGGAAATTGCTAAGGGGAAAGCCCCGATGAAAGAGTCAACAAAGAAACCACCGTCAGTGGAACAGAAACAGAAACAGGAAGCGATAAGGGCCAAGTCTGGCCAAGGGATCAATATCGAGGCCAAGACCTCGATGCAAATCGACACTTCCAAGTGGACACCGGGGAAAACCCAATTTGGTACGATCGATTTAGAAAAGATCATGGCAGAAGATGACTTGATGTCTGATGACGATGATGGAAATGATCTCAAGGCAAAGTTTGCCGAGATTTTTGACGATGACAGAGGCAACAAGGAAAATGAGACCAAACCTGGTCAGACCGTCGAGGCCAAAACTGGCCAGGAAATCGAGAAACAGTTGGTCGATAAGCAAGCGATCGACAAGAAAACAGAAACAAAAACAGTGGAAGGCGCTGCCACCAGTCAGCCGACAGACGGCTCGACGACGATGGAGTGCAACGCCGTTGACTCTGAACTTGTTGAATTCGTCAACGAGGAACTGGAATACTCCGCTGATGGCTTTTGGGATGAAGGCATGCCAGTAGTACAAATGGCAGAGGACTTGGATTTGTTGTCGGTCGACGACGAGGAAGCGACCGATTGGAATCAGAGGATCGAGACTATATTCCAGAAGCCACCATCTTTTATGGCCAGACACATCAGGCCATTATACATATCAGGGCATATCGACGGAAAACCCATCGACAGAATGCTAGTCGACAATGGGGCAGCCGTCAATGTAATGCCTGCATCGACAATGTACAAGCTGGGTAAAGTCAGCGAGGACCTGATGGAGACGAAGGTGATCGTCAGCAACTTCACAGGAGGAAAAGCTGATACGCTAGGAATTCTGCCCGTCGAGGTGAAGATCGGAAAAATCAGCTTGAAAATCGCCTTCTTTGTGGTAGATGCTGCTACCTCATACAACGCCTTGTTGGGGAGAGACTGGATTCACTCAGCCCTTTGTGTACCATCCTCCCTGCATCAGTGCTTATTAATTTGGGGAGACGCCCCAGAACCTGAAATCATTATGGCCGACAACAGGCCATTCACCGCCAAAGTCAACGCTGTCGAGGCAGCGTATTATCGAGATGATGTAGGTCCTTATCGATTTATCGGACAGGACAAATACGGACGACCGAAGGAGGTCACTTCGAGCAAGAAGTTGACACAATTGGAAATGGCTTGTTTAGCCAAGGAGCTAAGTCGGCCCTGCCACATCAAGGAATCAGGGCCGCAAGAAGAACACTGTCAGGGTCAATGAAGTGTCCTGATGACGAAAGACCATCGGCCTGTAAGGCCGACAGACTGGAGATTGATGAGATTGTTGTTATCGGGCCGCAGCAGGAAGCATGTGCCGATTTGATCAAGAGGTTTCGGGCCTATGTGGCCGAATGCTATACAGGCGATCTCATTTTCGAGGAGGAAACGCCACCGTCGGTCGGCGATGAAATTCAATTAAAGGAGTTAGCAACGGCGCCAGCCAAGCTTGACGACATCAAGATCCAAGTACAGGATCCTGTTATCGAGGTTGAGTTAGGCAGCGAGGAAGATCATAGGCCAACTTACATCAGCGCATTGCTTGATGATGGCCAGAAGGATCGATTGATCCAAGTATTGACGGAGTACAAGGACTGTTTTGCCTGGAATTACGACGAAATGCCTGGGTTAAGCAGGGAGTTGGTAGAACATCGTATCCCGATACTTGAAGGGTACCTACCCCGTAAACAGCCCCTGCGAAGGATGTCTGTCGAGGTCTGCAGACTGATCAGGGAGGAAATCGAGAAGCTGTTGAAGGCCAGTTTTATCGAGGTGGCCCGATATCCGGAGTGGGTAGCGAATGTTGTACCCGTGATGAAGAAAAACGGGAAAATCAGGATATGCATTGATTTCAGGGACCTAAATCTTGCATCTCCCAAAGACGAATACCCGATGCCAATGGCGGACATGTTAATCGATGCTGCCGCTGGCAATATGTTCCTGACAGCCGTCGACGGAAGTGCAGGGTACAATCAGATTTTTGTGGCTGTTGACGATGTGCCAAAACTGGCCTTTCAATGTCCCGGCGGAATAGGCACCTTCCAATGGAAAGTGATGACATTCGGACTCAAAAACGCCGGAGCAACTTATCAACGAGCCATGAACTGCATCTTCAGTGAGTATATCGATGACTTTGTTAAAATTTACATCGATGATATCATTATTAAATCGGCTAGTTACGACGAACATCTAACACATTTGGCGAAGTCGTTTGCCAAAATGAGGAAACATAAGTTAAAGCTTAACCCCTTGAAATGTGTGTTTGCAGTTGCGTCAGCCAATTTTCTTGGCTTCTTAGTGCATCGCAAGGGGATTGAGATTGACAAAAATAAGTCCAAAGCTATCTTGACGGCCAGACCTCCATCGACGAAGAAGGAATTACAACAATTCCTTGGAAAAGTTAACTTTTTACGGAGGTTCATTTCTAACTTGGCTGAAAAAACAAAGGTCTTCTCGCCTTTGTTAAAATTGAAGGACAAAGAAGAGTTTTGCTGGCAAACGGAGCACGAGCAGGCGTTTCAGGAAATCAAGGATAAGCTGACAACGCCGCCTGTAATGATGCCGCCTGTCAAGGGGAAACCCTTGAAGTTGTATATATCTGCCACGGATGACACCGTCGGCGGATTTCTGGCGCAAGACGACGATGATGGGTTTGAGCGAGCAATCTACTACTTGAGCAGGCACTTGACAGAAACAGAACAGAGGTACTCCCCGATAGAAAAGGTATGCCTTGCTTTGTTTTTCTCTTGCAAGAAATTACGTCATTATATGTTGCCTGTAAAAGTATTAGTTATTTCTGGTATTGATGTGATAAAGTACATGATAGCTAAGCCTGTAATGAGGGGAAGGATAGGTCGATGGGCCATCCAACTGATGGAGTATCAATTACAGTACGTACCGCAAAAAGCAGTCAAAGGCCAAGTATTGGCTGACTTTCTGGTTGACCATCCATGTCTCGATATCGATCAAGCCGTTCTCAGGGAACTGGACTCGATGAAAGTAGAGATCAGGCCATGGACACTGGCCTTCGATGGGTCTAGAACCGACAGGCTGTCTGGAGCAGGTATAGTCTTGATTTCTCCATCAAATATAAAAACTAAGCTATCAATTCAATTTGATTTTGAATGTACTAACAATCAGGCCGAATACGAAGCCTTGATCATTGGATTGGAAATGCTTAGAGAGCTCGACAGTAAGTCTGTCGTCATCGTCGGGGACTTGCAGTTGGTTATCAGGCAAATACAAGGTACTTACAAATGCCGAAACCCAACACTTGACAAATATTATTTAACTGCGATGTCCTTGTTGTCGGAGTTTGTTGATATTACATGTTACCATGTAACGAGGGGAAACAACAGCGAGGCCAACAGTTTGGCCCAACTAGCGACTGGTGTTGATCTCCCTGATGACATCGAGGAATCCCTCTACGTCGTCAGGAGGCGACACTGTACTTCATTTATGTATCGAGACAACGTCCTGACTGTTTTGAGTGTGTTTCAGGACCCTGATGACTGGAGAGAGCCGATCAGAAAATATCTGGCTGATCCGTCGGACCGAGCATCTCGACAGACGAGGCTCAGGGCAGTCAATTATGTCTTGATAGACGATCAATTGTTCAGAAAAAGCCATGACGGCGTGCTCCTGCTATGCGTCGATCAGCAAGAGGCCATGAGAATTATGATGGAGGCTCATGAAGGAATTTGTGGGGCCCATCAAAATGGTCACAAGTTAGCATGGCTGCTGCGCCGATATGGCTATTACTGGCCAAAGATGGTGGGAGACTGTATTCAATTGGCAAGGGGCTGTGAGAAATGCCAACGCTTCGGGGTGGTCCAGAGGATGCCCGTCGAGGAAATGAACATGAGAATCAAGCCATGGCCTTTCAGATGCTGGGCCATCGATATCATCGGGGAGATACATCCCTCGTCTTCCAAACACCATCGATACATTATTGTGGCCACGGATTATTTTACTAAGTGGGTAGAGGCCAAACCGCTCAAACAGGCCAATCAGGCCGAGGTGATGAAGTTCATCAAGGACTTAATCATTCACAGGTTTGGTCTGCCACAGACCATTGTCACTGACAGGGGACTGATGTTCGTCGGTCAAGAAATCAAGGAGTTTGCCAGATCGATGGGTTTTGAATTGGTCCATTCAACACCGTACTATGCACAAGGGAATGGCCAAGCGGAAGCTTCTAATCGAGTCCTCAAGGACATTATCTCGAAAATGATCGAGGAGAACCCAAGAGCTTGGCACTTGATGCTGTCAGAGGCATTGTGGGCTTATCGGACCAGCAAGCGGACAAGTACAGACACCACTCCGTACAAGCTAACTTACGGACAGGAAGCCGTTCTACCGATGGAGATCAACGTCCGATCTCTGCGGGTGATGCAGCAAAACGAGCTGACGCCCGAAGAGTATACTGAAAATATGTTCCAGCAGCTCGATGAGCTCAACGAGATCAGGGTTGCCGCGTTAGACAAGATCGAGGCACAAAAAAGGCTAGTTGCCCGATGCTACGATAAAAAGATACGCAGGAAACACTTTGACGTCGGGGACATGGTCTGGAGAGTTGTGCTGCCACTTCATCAACGCGAGAAAAAGTATGGCAAATGGAGCGCAACGTGGCAAGGACCATATGAAATTTACTCGATAACTCGAGGTGGGGGCTACATTTTGAAAAAACCAGATGGGAATCTCTGTCGAGACCCCATCAATGGAAGATACTTGAAAAAGTTCAGTCCCACCCTTTGGGAATCGATGTGTCTAGAACATCAACGAGCTTTGGAGCTGAAAATCGAGCGGCGCCAAGAGTACTTTAGTGCGCCGATCCTTTTGTGTCCTGATATCAAGAGATGTCTTGATATCAAAGAGATCCATACTTGGCTGACATCGAGAGATCCGCCATCATCAAGGCCATTGTAATATGGTCTATTATCTGCTGATAGTTTTGGTTTCATAAAGCCGATAGTTGGTTATTAAATGAAGCATTGTCCCAATATCTCATCTTTAAAAGAGAGTGAAAAACTTTAATCTAAGTCTAATTCGATCAAATTAATTTTTAAATTAATTACATAGAATACGACTTACGGGGGGCATTGTTTGTACCAAAAAAATCACCCTCGATTGATCGAGGAATGACGGCTCGACGATAAGCCAAAAATGGCAAGAGAACCGAACTCAATGGATCCAAATGGGTCGGATCGGATCTGATCCAATTTTAATCCGAAATTGATCCGACCGAGACAATGGTTTAACCACGAGCCCAATTTAGAACTCGACCCAATTTTCGCAATTAATTAATTTTTGGGCCAAACATAAATTAATTAATTGAGAAGTTAATTAATTTATGGGCCAAAGTCAATTAATTAATAAGACCAAGTTATGGTTAAATACAAATGGGCCCGATCGACCCAATGGTTATTCTCGGTTATTAAAGACTAATTAATTAATTAAGTTGATTAATTAGTTGGACCAAGGCTAAATAATTGGCCCAATCATGTGAAAGAGGCCAACCCAATGGCATAACTAATTAATTAATTATCAAAGATAATTAATTAAAGAAATCAATGCAAAGCCACGTGAGTAGTTGGCTAAGTTGGATAAAATACAACTTCCTTAATTATCTCCAAGTTGGTTACACAAATTAATTGGCAGCACACGTTTAACATTCAAATCTGAAAATGGAACAAGGGAGAACAAGGAGAATAACTACTGCCAAGTTGTGGAGAAAGTGGAGGTAGTGGAAGGAATTCAAAGTAGTGGAAGTAGTGGGAGAGTGGCTATCAAGGGAGCAGTTTTTTCCAGCCATCAGCTCAATTTTCAGCAGCTATAAATACACAACAGCTGCCATTCGCGCAAGACACACACAATCAATCAACAACTTTTCAGTCTAACACTGATCGGCTCAACGCCTCTCCGGAAGTCCAGCGCTCCGCTGCTTCTTTTTCAGCAAACACTCTGTAGAACCCCTGATATCAACCGTCACTCCTCAGCCACCAGCCACCCTCGACTGCCTGAAGTCTTGCCGCCGCCGCCGCCCAAGGTCCGCCGCCGCCGCCGCTAAAAATAGTCTGCCGCCGCCGCCGACATTAAGCCGCCGCCGCCGCTGCTTCCGCTGTCAAGACGCTGTCTCGAGCGAAACCCCTTGATAGCAGGCAGTTAACAGCTGTTTTCTGTCAAGTTATCAGTCTGTCAACTCGTTGATATCAGTCTGTCCCTCCTCAGCCACCAGTGATCCCTGACCGCCTGAAGTCTTGCCGCCGCCGCCGCCGCTCACAGTAAGCCGCCGCCGCTCTCTTCCGCCGTCAGCTGACACTGACTCGAGCGAAACCACTCGTATCAACCAAGTAGCACGCTGGTAACTGTCATGTAAGTGCCCACGTATTTATATGACAAACTCATCAAGTAGCCATCTGCCTGATGAGCTCGTCGTCAAGTAGCCATCTGCTTGACGGCTATCGGCTGAGTAGCCATCTGCTCCGTCGATGCCTTGGTCAGTGGCCACCCGCTGATCAGGAGCCCGATTGATGGCCATCCATCAAGGTTGGGCGAACCATTGACGGTGGGTCTCCCGTCGTCAATGTTACTTTCTGTCCACAAGTCGTTTTTCATGCATTATCAGCTCATCGGCGGGTTTACCTGCCGATCAAGGAGTCAATTTTCAGAACTTAAAAGATTTATCAACTCATCTGGCAGATTATGCCGAAACAGGAGACTCATCGTTTTGTATATTTTTGTAATATTTGTACATCGGAGAACTTGCCAATATTCTTTTGTTATAAATGGAAGTCGTTTGGCTCGTACGTCTTGACTCTTTTACATAAATATATTTTACGTCAACTGATTTCCATTGATATGTTGTTTCCTGTCAAGATTATGTTTTCTGTCAAGGTGTTTATTTAAATTGATTGATTGTCAAGGCACTTGCTGATTTTCAAATCCGCTGATATGTTAAGCAGGCCATCGATTGGTCATAAGTTTTTGGCACTTAAAAGAGATTTTCGGAAATTATTTAAGTCCTGCGGCCAGGCAGGCATAGAAAAGAACTAAGGGTAGTGTTTGCCTACTCTGTCACAATCGTTTAGAAGTCAGCCTTATCAGGACAACCTATTTTGATATCAACATGTCTTTGTCAGGACATTTACTTTGTCAATTTATCGATATCAACATGTCTATTTTTCAAATCGTTATGTTTGCACGCACAAACATTGGCACGCCCGCATTTATTTTATATCATATCGAGGCATTTTACATCGAGCTATTGGCTCGTCGAGGTGTCTGCTGACTGGTTTGCAAAAACAGTGTTCTGCTACTCCTCGATGCCAAACACCCCTCGATGTCAACCCCTCGATGACAAGCACCCCTTGATGTCAGTTTTATCGCAAACAATATTTTGGCACTTCTTGATGCCAAGGGTCGCTCGATGTCGTCGAGGCGTTCCTCGATACCAAATTCATACGCAAACAGTTCCTTGATGCCATGTATTGTCCGATGCAAAATTTATAGCAAACAATATTTTGGCACGCCCAGTGGGACTCGATGCCAATCCCTCGACATCAAGGCGTAACAGGGCCAGAATTATATGCAAACAGGAGCAAATATCATCTCATTGGTAGCATTCAATTCACTCAAACAAGTATGTCAAATACGTATTTAAATACTCTCTCCGTCCTAATAATTTTGCTCTCTTTAGGTTTGACACGGAATTTTAGACAATTTGTTAAAAAAATAAATTTTTGTTATTTTTTTAGAGAGGAATGGAGCCATGTTTTGGGATGTTCCAAAATAAAAATAGGTGCAAGAAAAGTAGGACGGAGAGGGTATATGTATTTATAAAAATGTATGAAAAAATTTCACATGTGCGATTGATGTGCCTAATATATGGTTCTATTTTCTTTAATAAACCCGTCATTATATTTTTAAAGTTAACAAAGCATGCCCTATTAATTCGTTTATTGATTGAGAAATACACCCTTATGTACATAATTATTTGCCGAGTACAATATTGTGTTTGTTCTAATTGACAAATACCCCACTGTTTTATATTTGTTGGTATATATCCACTCGAGTTCATATATATAAATATAACTCACTAAAATTTATTGAAATATGTACCCATCAAAAAGTATTTACATTAATTAATTTACTAAAATTATGAAGAAAACAAAACTGTTAGTTATTTTTTTTTTATAACCCAGGTGTCCAAGCTTACACTAGACTAATCCTGGACCCTCAGAACTCTTGACCTAGAAACGTGCTTTAAAAGGGATTACATCAAATTTAAGAATACCTTTGTAAAACCAAATAAAATAACATGAATAAATATGCATATAGCTTAATAGGATATACAGACTTGCATGAAGATGCTTCATTTCTTGGAAAATGATAATCTTAATTCATAATAGAGATTGTAAATATGAAAAAGAGAGAAAATATTATTGATTTTTTGAATCTGAATTGTGTACAAAAGTATGAATTGATGAAATAATACAAAGTAAGGGACTTATTTATACATACATGTAAGTCGGTGGACTAAGACAAAGAAAGGGAAAAAGAAAAACTAAAACGCTAACGGAAACAAAATCCTTAATTATTCAAATTGGGAAAATTGCGTTTTTGGTACCATAGAATAGGCCAACTTGCAATTTTGGTACTATTGGTTAAGAAAATGCAAATTTGGTACCACAAAATAGGTTTTCATTGCAACTTTGGTACCAAATCCATTTTTTCTCCAAAATAAATAGCAATTTACCCCCTATAAATTACATAATGTTCAATTTATCCCCCTATAATTTGAAAAAAAATAATTTATCCACTGTAAAAAAAAATTAATAAAGCAATTTACCCCTTTTAGCTGGAGAGTGTAACTCAGTTGCAGAAATTGAGAATAGACATGAAAAAAATTTTGTAATATAGGGGGATAAATTGGAACATTTATCATAGTCCCCGTTAAATTGATAAAAATCACACATAATGAACAGACAACAATTTCTCTAAAAGATTTGATAAAAATAACAAAATGTACTTAAATCATTGAAAATATTCTTAACAAAAGTACATTGAATACCTGACTTGGTGCACTTTGACTTGCACTTGTATCCATGGATTGAAATTTCGTTTCGAATGTATGTTTCGGAGAGCCAAAAACTTTTTGAGACTATTCGGAAATATTTCAGAAACACTAAGGAAAATGGAAACTACATCTTGTTTTCGAAATTACATCTTGTTTCGTAATTACATCTTGTTTTCGTTTCGTCTGATTAAAAAATGGAAACTTTTCGATGTTTTTAATGGAAAAGATGGAACTTTTGATCGGTGCTTGTATCAACATTGGAATACAAGTGCAAGTCAAAGTGCACCAAGTCAGGTATCCAAGGTACTTTTGTTAATAATATTTTTAATGATTTAAGTATATTTTGTGATTTTTATCAAATCTTTTAGAGAAACTGTTGTCTGTTCATTATAGGGGTGGGCACGGGGCGGGTTTGAGACAGGTTTGGGGTTAGAGATATGGGTATACTAAATTTCGGGATTGACACTTTTCATCCCAAATCCGCCCCGTAATAATTCGGGTACCCGGAAGCGGGTACCCGAATTATTGCGGGTCAGGACGGGACGGGATTACGGGTCCCATATTATTTTTATTCATTAATTATTCATCCATCTAACAAAATAATACAATATTACGTAATTATATTTCGTCATTTTCCTTTTGCTAAATCGTATTACTTTTTAATTCATTAATACATAAAACATATCATCAAGTCATCATAACGATTATTTCAAATATATCCAAATACGAACAAAAAATAAAATCATATAATGAGCTAATGATAAAATGTACAACTTACAAGGGATTATGAGAGATTGAGAGTTTTTAACTTTTTAGGATTGACTAAATATTAATTACTAAACTAATGTAAGATTTACAAGGAATATTAGGGTAAAAAAAAAAGTTCATTTATTAGATAATATTATACAAGTAAACTAGTAAAGTGTATAAATTATATAATTAATAATATTATATAGGCGGGTTCGGGTATTCGGGGTTGGAGAGACCAATCCCAAATTCCCGTATTTTCGTTATAAAATACGGGTATTTAAGTTCGGGTACCAAAACCCAAAAAATACTCGTCCCGTTCGGGTATTTTAAAAACGGGATGGGTCGGGTTTGGGTTACCCGAACCCAACGCCCACCCCTAGTTCATTATATGTGATTTTTTATCAATTTAACAGAGACACTAAATGTGTCAAGAGTATGTAAATTGTGGTATCAAATCTGTTTTTCTGCAAAGCATGGTACCAAATGTGTTTTCTGGGGTAAAGTTTGGGCCCAAAAGTTTTTGACCGATTTCTCACGTGCAAAACTCTTGACCAATTTGAACTTGACGCGCGCGTGACGGTCACGCGCGAAATTTTCGTCCAGAATTTAACGGAATGACTAAATGTGTCAAGACTCTCTGAATTGTGGTACCAAAACTGTTCTTTTGCAAAGCATGGTACCAAATGTGTTTTCTGGGGTAAAGTTTGGGACCAAAAGTGTTTTTCCCTCTAAATATTTAGTATATTACAAAATTTGAATTCAAAAATGTTTTTGATACAATTCATTGAAAATGCATATAAAATAACAATATTGCAAATCCAAATCAACACAACTAATTTCATGAAAACTTTTATATCATTCATATAATTTATCTCAAGTGCGTGATCAAGCAAACATATTAAATTCGGATAGTATAGTTATCATTTTGCAGTTAAGTTCCATTACATAAAATGCACCGAAGAACTAAAAATAGGCATCCATAAACTTTTGAGATAACAAATCTCTTGTTCTTATTTTTCAAAAATTCATAATATCAAATAACTCATAATATCGAAGATTACAAGATTTTAATTTAAGACCCTGACACTAAAAACTGAAAGGAAATAAGACTCTCAAAGGAATTAAAGAAAACTAATAAAAATGACACGATTGTCTTGGATTTTTCTGCTTCACATATCTTTCCAATCATATGCCTTCATGTCTCCTATGTAAACACCATCACTCTTTGCTATCCAATCACAATAAAGTGGTGTACAGTTATAATGAACACTTTTCGCATTATAAGCTTCGAAACTCGAAATCTTATTACCCCATTGAAGGGTACAAAAGAATAAAGTCGTATAAGGTTTCACACAAAAATCAAATTTAAATTCATCGTTTACTATCAGTGTATGATATCCAAGATCATTATCTTTAGATGCGCAGTGTATATATAACAGATTAGAATACAGAGGAAACTTAGGAAGATAATTAATCACGGAGACATACTGTCTATCAGGCCCCAACAAGCAGCTTTTTCCTTCATGGATAAGAGTTGCAAAACAGAGGAAGATTAGAAAAATGATTTTTGTCATTTAATATATTTTTAATTGCTTGTTGGAGAATTACTAAAATGTGTTTGCATCATTGGTTACAACTAAACCATGTTATATAGTCGAGTGTTATTTCTCCCTATCTCTAAAAAAGGTAAATATATTATTGTAATAATTCTGGATTATCAAATTTACTATAGCGGTTCATAATATGGTCAAGGTTTCTGGTGAAAAATGGGTATTAACAATTATGGTTATATCTAGGGTTGTATCTTAGGATAAGAAATTTTGCAGGTAAAGAAATTTATTTATTTGAACTAATCTACCTTTGTTGGCGAATCTTTACTATATATATATGCTATAAACAAAATCTAAGTAAAATCTAAGATATATTAAATAGATTGATAATTTAATGTAGATTTAACCATAACACGGGAATAAACTAGTTTACTAAATAAGACAAATCCACATTATTTATGCTTCTTTTGTATGACAGGATTGGAAAAACCATGTATCCATTATTATGAAGGTATAGATAAGCATGACCACGTGTCTTTTGTCCTATCAATATTCTTACCAAAAATATATAATACAATAATAACTAAATAATTTTTTTTATAGTACGAGAATAAACTAGTATGATAATGAAGGCAAAATAGAGTAACAGTCATACTCTAAAAGAAGAAGATGTTGAATAACATTAATTAAATTTACTTAAAAAGAAGATTATAAAGAGGTCAATCTGTGCAAATTTTTTCTGTAATAGTTGTAAAAAAAAATGCAAGTTAGAAGGTCTTAAACAGAAACAAACTTAAAAATGAACTCAAGTCAATAAAGAATTAATTAGATAATTAAATGATAACATATGAGAATAAATCAAAATATGTCGCATTTGAATGAAAAAAAAATGTACTTTCTTTTTTTATTTTGTTTTTTTGCCTTTCATTTACAAATAACATGTCTGGATTTGATCCATGATTTACTTACTTTTTCAATGGGTTAATGCAAATTTTTTCCCTGTAAATTGTCTGAAATCCATAATCTTTGATCCCATACCCATACCTTCCGCACCTCCCGATTTGGAAAATAGCATTTTACTTGTCTTGTGAAATTTTTAAATGAGCAGTTTGCCTTCTTTCAATGGAAAGTATAACGCACTCCGAAATTGAGAGTATGCATGAAAATATTGCTTAAGAAGATTAAAGTGGATATCGTGTTTCGGGATCTCAAATTCAAATCCCGAAACCCGGTAGATCAACCAAGGCCCCGAGAGTTTCGGGTACCCGATATAATTTCGGAATTTCGGGACGGGACCGGGTGTCCCGATAAACTATTAATTTTTTATAGTTTAATGCAATTTCAAACCGCCTCGGATCTTATGTGTCAATATTGGTATGCCATTTCATCATTTTATGCACAACATGTAGACTCATAAATATATCAAAACCTCAAAATCTAATTAAGGGATATTATTGGAGAAGTTTGAAAATTGAAATCCTCTGAGATGATATATGTTGAAAAACTCGGACGTCGGCGAGCAACGGACAGTGGCAGACGACGGGAGTTGAGTTGTGGTGGAGTTAAGTATTTTGATTAGATATATTAACTTGTATGTTTGGATTTTAGAGAAGAAGAATACGTAGAATGAGATGTGCAATAGTATGATCAACAATCCTCTCTGGGGTTAAAGTAGTGGTGGATTGTGGAGGTTGAAATGGTGTAGGATGTGGCTGAGAGAGATGGTTATAAAAAGATTGAGAGGAAGGTAGTTGAGAAACATGTAAGACATGTGAAATATCAGGGGGTAGGAGGAGGGATAGAATGAACTGGGAATACATCTTCATGAAATATGACATCTCTAGATAAAAAAAATTCTTTGTTGAAGTTGTCGAGTAATTTATAACCTTTAATAACAGGAGCATAACCCAGAAAAGTGCATTGCTTTGCCCTATGTTCATGTAATGTTGAGGCTATGTCAAACAACCAAAAGTTTTTAAAAAATAATTGGTGTGCTGTCGTACGCAACCAAAAATAAAACCTATACTCCTAATAATATAGTAGAGCGTGTAAGGGTCGATACCACAGAGAATATCTAGTCTAATTTTATGCTAAATAGATTAAAATAAATGGGGGTATAAGTGTGATGGAATTCAATAATTAAGGAGTAATGCAAATTAAATTTAATCAATGTAACAAATATTGGTCCAAGTCAACATCCACTGTCGGAATCATATAACTGATCATCGATGCAAATATATATAACAATTCACACTTTGAATATTCACCGTGAAAACTAATCCCCTATCTCTCCTTAGTTTTAATTAATCAGAAAAGGAGATCCAATTAATCCTAACTACTAAATAACCCAAGATAAGCACTAAAGGTTTAATATAGCAGATGCTTTAAGAATTAGAGAGATCAATGAAACTAAACAATTCAAACACAAGCGGATGGATTTAATTTAGTCGATTTATCTTCTTAAGATTAACAATTTCTGACGCAGCAAATTATTGAATCTTAGATGCTTCACAAAATTAGATGGATCAAAGAATTACGGATTTGATATCTAATCAAGCAGTAGATTGAAAAGAATAATATACTAGTAGGCCTCCTAGCAGTTAAACAAAACAACCATATTAATTATGACAGAAGAGCAATCGATATTCAAAACATAAATCGTATAATAAAACTAATTAGATCTCACAGTTTTCTTGTTTTCGAAGCTTCAGTTTTCTTCGACCAATAACAAAGATTTAGCCACGTAAGGCCATTAATAACTCTAGGTATATGTGGGAGGAAAAAATGAACTAGGTGGTCTTCTAAAGTCGTATTTATAAAAGAAGCAAACACAACCCTAAAAGAATCCTCTAAAATTGATATCCAATCTTTATATTGTAAGAATATTATAAAAATTAGGATATTATCTCAATGCGTCCATCAAGGATTGCCCCAATATCAAGTCAATATATTAGACTAGATATTTAGGAAACTTTCCATAAAACAGGTACAACAACTTTAAGTACGATTTCGTCTAGGATCCCTTCAGAATCTTGAAAATCCCCAATGATGAAAGTTGTAGACATTCCTCTTGCCAATCTAAAGCATCTTGTATCATCTCATTTGGATCTTGTATGAGAATTTTACGCCCTTAATACGAAGTAGTGTCAAAACTGTCCAGAAATTGTCTACTTAGCTTCTTTTGCACTTAATGCCTCCAATTGTATCCTAGATCAAAATATAAGAATAATGAGAGTGGTTCAATGTCAAATAAATATTAAATAGTAAATAATAATGCATAAAAACTTGACACTTTGAATTCTTATCAATAATAATCAACATATTTATTATGGAGCAGATTATATGGACAAGAGTGCTTAAGTAAAGGGGATGGAGTCATGTTCATGAGAAAAACAACAGTAAGCACACACTCATACAAATATTCAGTATGTATCTTAGAATGAAACAATAAATGACTATGTTAAAAATATATTGATGTTTTCTTTCCACCACAAAGTTTCACTATGGGGTTTGGACATTTGAAAGTTCATGCAAAACACCATTTTCACTAAAAAAATTGGTTAAAAGAAGTTCTTTAGCATTGTGTGATCCAAAAGCCTTGATAGTGGTGTTAAGATGGGTTTGAATAAGTTTTAAAAAATAAGGTATGATGGTTTTAGCTTTTAATATATGCTTTATAAAAAAAAAAAACCCAAGTAAATCTTCTATAGTGATCAACAATTGTTATAAATATCTAAAATCATTGTGGGATGGAACATGATAAGGACCCCAAATATCACAGTGTATTAAGTCAAAAGGGTGGAGAGACAAATTATTAGTAGAAGGGAAAGACACATTTCTGTATTGACAAAGGACAAATATCACAATGGAAAGAATCAGTGGGAATTACATCAGTGAAATGAAGAACAAATTTCAGAGAAGCTAATCTAGAAAAAGAAGGGTAGCCTAATATAGCATGCCATGTTTTTATTGTAGCCACTTTATTACAAAAAAAATCATTGATAGAAGTATGAGAACTGGAAGCTGTTGGGATGTGTAGGCCCTGTTGTAAACTATTGTTTGGTTGTGTTGTCCATACTGAATGCATTTTCTGTTGGTTGAGTTTGATTTGATGGTGATGAGGACCATTCTGGTTTGAACTGAGAATGCTAGAGAGGTGTTGAAACTGATCAACTGTAAGTGCATGTAAAAACTTAGTGACAGTTAATGGAGATGAATCATTAAACGAACTTGAACTCTAAGAGGTTGATGTAAAATTTGTAGGCATGAAGTTAGATTGTCTATACTTAGGAGGAAATCCATGTAGTTTGAAACATGTTTCGATAGTATGGCCTGGGAGATTGCAGTGAATGCAGTAGGGTATGGATTTACCTCTGGAATTAGGAGTACAAGCGGGCCTATGAGAGTAATTATGATTATAAGAAGACCTCCAAAAAGTTTGAGTAAATGGGGGTCTGAGAGTGTAATTGGTAGTGGGAGGTCTTGCTGAAAAATTCTGGGGTGGGGATGGTTTCAATGAAAAGGCCATGGAGTTCTTGGAATAAAGACTGGGTGTGTGAGGAATCAGGGCTTTAAATTTTTCTTTCTGGGATATTAATGCAAGGGCTTAATTAATTGTTGGTAATGGTTCCATAAGCAAGATCTAACTTCTAGTATGTGCATAGGAATCATCAAGCCCCATTAAAACAATGATTAGATATGCATTTTGAAAATATTCTTCTAACTCCCCACACTTGCATGCAGGTCTTGAATTGATAATCTCATCCCAGAAAAGTTTAAATTTTGTGTAGTATGTATTGACTGAATGGTTTTCTTGAGTGAGTTTAAGAATGTCTCTTCTCAGTTGATAAAGCTTAGGACCATTACTTTGTTTGAAACGTTCTTTAAGTTCTTTCTAGATGTCAGTAGCCAGTGTATGATATTTGAATATTGGACTCTATATCAGGGGAAACAACATTAAATAGCCAAGAACACACAATTTTGTTATTGCGTTCCCATAAGTTGATTAATTTTGGGTCAGTGGTGGGTTTTTAAAGAGAACCATCTACAAACCCAAGTTTATTTTTTACTGTGAGACTCATTGTCATAGCTCTTGTTACGTTCCAAATACTAATACGCAAACTACGCAAGTATAAGGTCGTTACAAGTAATATAAAACAGTAAGTTCATACCGAGTATCGAATCCCCACGAATGAGTAAAATGTGGGAATAAATGAATCAATCGACGGCTAATTTCATTTAAGAAAGCTTGATACAAAAAGATCGAGCCCAAACATATGATAAGGGTGATTTTATTTAACTACGAGCGGTAAAATAAATCTAACTACGAAAGCAAATAAATGGGGAGTTAATTATGCGGTAAGGAGGATCCATAAGCAATTAGTTAAAGTAGATAAATCATGCGGTTGTTAGGTTAGCTATGCAAACAATCCTAGGTTTAGTCATTGTTTGTGAGTTCAAATTAGTTAAGTCTTCCTGTCGGTTTCACTTAACTCTACCAATCTACCAAAACTCTCCATCTCCGGATCAATAACGAACATCGTTGTCAACCGATGCTCTAAGAAAAGTCCGAATCCAAAAGAGGATTCTAAGGCGTACCGTTGTCACTCGGGACCTAAAACTAACCCGAATCCCCGAATAAAGAGAATCTAAGTTATTTGATGCATTCACGAACGAACCCATAATACAAACACGGACCAAACTAGGTATATGCCTATCCTAGGTTGAAATCCACAAATCGTCACTCGCCTAACCTTCAACGTCCTATGTCTAGGTTGCATTAAAGTTAGAATTAAACCCGATTATATGATTACGGCAAATCAAAGTACTTAAACAATAATCTACTACAATCATTGGCCAAAAGTGCGATAAAACAATAAACCCAACAAATCAACATAACCCAACATCAAACATAACTAATCAAACGATAACAATGACTCGACAATTAATATATTATGCTTGTGTTGCTACTCAAGGATTCAAGGAAGTTCGTATGTATCTTCCGAGTTGCATACAAACCTATCGAGTTAAACTAATCCAATTTATGTCTAAGTGGATTAAAATCTAATCGATGCATAAAACTCAAACCTTTAAACGAATATGAAACGACATAGATATATGTCTATCCTAAAATCGAATCACAATCCAAATTCATAATCAAATCCTCAAAATCACTATGTCTAGCAATCAAGAATCAATAACTCTCATCTAGAAGGTTGTCAAACCATAAGATGAACGATAAGAACGGAATCGGATTAACGAACACATATAAGCACCATACTAATCATCAAGACATCATTTAATCAAACAATAGGAGAAATAAAATCCACAATCATTCAACCAAAAAGGAAATAACAATATTCATCTCCTAATCATAAACAACTAGGAAATGGAAAGATATCACCTAATCGAAATAGAATTGAGAAATGGATTCTCCTCCCTTTGATCACCACCTAACCACTCCCCAAAAGTGGTGATTAACTCACCCCCTTGGCGGAGTCTTCAAATACAAGAAAAAGCAAGAAAAACTAAAGAGAGAGTTGAGGGAGGCTTGAGAGGAAAAGGGAGGCCAAGAGTGGAAGATTGAGGAAGAAGTGAGTAAGTTGTGTCCTCTTTTGCCTCTTAACCTAGGGAAACAAGACCAAAAAGTCCCCTAAAGGGTTTTGAAATACAAGTGGGGGAAGAGGGGGAAGATACAAAAAGCCCCCTGTTTTTCCCGCATAATATATCTGCTGGAACAGGGGTCTCGCGACCGCGAGGAACAGGCCGTAAGTTTTCTGCACTGCCACACTTCCTTCCGAGTAGCATATCTTTTGATTCCGAACTTCGATTGCGGATCCGTAAAGTCTATAGCGTAGCTAACTCACTCATCTATGACATATCCAAAATTCAGCTCATTTGGATCATCCATGAAAAAGGTTTACATGTTCTAGTGATCAGCTATCTAAATTCTTGTACGATTTGCTTCGGGTTCCCTTTTCTTTGAAGCTCTTTCTGCGCAAAGGCTTACATCAACAGCCACCGAGTCTTGATTGATGGAATTGCACTGAATCATAACCTCTTTGACTTCTCTTTAGCCTTGCAAAATTCTCATACCTACAAACAGAACAAAAACACGACAAAAAACGACGAAACAAAAGAAAACACACAACATCCCAACAACGGACCAAAAATGCAAAAGAATGCGAAAACAAGCAAAATCACACAAAACTCGAATCAAAGAAAGATATTTTGGGCTTAAAGATATAGGTAATAACGACTTTGTCACGACGTTATCAGCTCTACACCAGGATTGGTAGTTATCCTCACTGAGAGGGTTTATTCACCAAATTCAACCTAGGGCCGTTTGCTGGGTGAAGATAATAGGGGCTGCAAGGATCTTCTACAAGGGGTCTTTTGTTTGGTATTGGTGGTGTAGAGTCAATCATGATGAAAAAACGGAACCAATCCAAGTGAGGTTTAAAATTTTTCTGAATCACAAAACTCAACATCCAAAACCTGATAAAATGATGTTACTAATTTTTTTTCCGAAACCACCAAAACCATCTTTCTGAAACCACCAAAACCATCTTTCTGAAACCAAGACTCACGAAACCGGACCAAAAATATTCTTGCAACCCCAATTGCTAGACAAAACACATCGTAAATTTGCTTATAGAACCACAAGAACAACAGATAATTACCACATCTAATCATAAAAACCATCATCCAAAGTTGTTGACTTGAAGGGAACATATATACTTCTATATCATAACTCAATTGTATCTAATGTACAAGCTGAGCCATTGATGTAATGGCGCCATTAGCCTCCAATAATGATTTTGGACAAGCTAACTTGTGGTGCCCGCATTAAAGGTGATCACAAGTTGCTATCCAAAGGTTTTTACACATTTTCAATTATCATAATTTAATAACTAAATGATTTCATTGAATAAATGAATTGTTGAATCGAGTGAAGTAATTGTTCTGATTTTTTCTTTTCGATCTTATTATTCATTATTGAATTTGAAATAATGTTTGGACTTAGTCCGATTAAATTTGGACATATTGCAAACAAGTTGAACAGATGTAAGCTCTATTTGGAAGAGTTTTGGCCCAATTTCATTGTTTTCGCAAAATTGAAATTGAGCTAGAACTCTTCTAAATAAAGTTTGACAAAATTCTTAAAATTCAACTCTTTCACAAACATATATTTAAACTCTTTGAACTTTATAAAATATTGATTTGACATTTACTACTTACTTTTTTCCTCCCGGTTTTTATTAAAAGCGCATTGATTGATTTGACACTATCACATATATTTTTTTCCTCGAACCTCAACATACAAATCAATTTCAAATAGGGTTTCAATTTTTTTAAAACCACAAAACCAACATGCAAGTTCAATCTAAATGGGGTTTCAAAAATTTTACCGAAACTATCTAAACTATTTTTTCGAAATTAAAACCCATGAAACCGGCCAAAATTCTTCCAAATTAAAAAACCGTAGAGTTCTAGTATATTGACTTTTTTTTTCTCTCCATAGTTTTCCATTGTTAGTTCATTAAATTGAAGTACTCGAACCGAATTAAATTATCAAACAATATTGCTATTCAAATTTATTTAGCTATGTATTAGAGTGAACAAAGTCAATCTCGAACGATATGATTTGATATTCAACTCAATTTTGGGAGAAAAATGATAATAACACAAATATCACTATATAAATAGATTTTTTTTTTATTAAATTACATTCAAATTATAAATATAATCAATCATTAAACACTTGTTTTAAATTTAAAATTTATAATAATGAGAATTGAAATAAAGGCATATTAGTCATAGAGTCTCGGTCTTAATAATGAACTATTGCATGATTGACAAAACATGCAGTGATTGGCCATTGGATAACTTTAAGAAACCAAATGGCGTATGAATACTTTTTATTAGGACATTTTTGGGGTTTTCCAAAAGAAGGAAAAACAAAGGGGAATATTTCACAATTTATTTGATTTTCAACGCTTCATTCGCCTAAAAAGACTAATTGGCAATCAGAATCTAATCACCCTAAAGTAAGAAAGAAAACCAAATGCTTCAATTAAATGTATCACTTTGGAACTTATGGTCCGTACACATGGCAGCGTAGAAAATGAACGAGTCTATAGCACCTTTTTCATTTATTTATTTTTTATAAGCATCACCTTTTTCATTTATTTATTTTTTATAAGCAAAGGTATAAAATCTCACGCACACACCTACACAAAACTTATTGCATCCTTTTCCTTTTTTTTTTAAACAATGACTTACTTATTTTAGTATACCAACATATATCATATAGAAAAAAAATTAGAGAAGTGGTGTTTATATCATTTTGATAGGATTCGTAGTTCAAGACCCCTAAAATATTAGGGGTTTTATTTTCAACTCAACTAATATTAAACCTTCAGTGGTATTCATTAGGGCTATCAATGGGTAGGATTCTGGTCGGATCAGGCTCGTCCAGATCCGGCTCCTAAAATTTCCCTTTCGTCCACTTAATATCCTACCTTTTCTCAACCAATATTCACTTTCTATTATATTGGTCAGCCAATCTTCTTATTTAAATCTTAATTTTGAATAAGATATATGTTTACGCCGTGTTTTTTAAATAAAAAAACAGGAATTCTCCTTTACAGTTGATTTTATTCAAGAATTCCCCAAATGAAGCTATAAATGTTTTAATCATTTTTGCTGTGATGTTCATGAATGGTTCAGAATATTCCAAAGATTTTCAGCTTTGGACCGTTGGGGATCGAGTTATTTATATCGGATCGAATCCTATCGGATTCGGATCTTGCTCGGATTATGCTCGGATCTAGATTTTTTGAATTCAAAGGATCTTGGTCGGATTTGACCGGATATCGCATATTTTTCAGATCCAATAAATTTGTATTTAAAAAGTTAAATTAATATTTTTTTCCTAAAACAAGTTTATTATCTTTTCAGTTTATTTAATTTTAGCTCGCGTTTTCAAAGTTTCTTTACTATATTCATATTTGTAGAATGAATATTTGGTTTGAATTAATTTATAAACAAATTATAATTACTATCTTCTTAAATTGACGTTAAAATATTATTAATGATACTTATTTTTATAAATTATTTTGTATATATATCTTTCTTATTATTTGTTGTCGGAGACGGATCTTTAACGGATCGAATCGACCTAAATCCATATTCGCTCGATGAGTTTCGGATTTTGGATCTTCATAATCGGATCAGGTCCATCGAATCTCTAATCGGACAATTATCCTAATAAATCGGACCGAATTCGGACGGATTCGAATTGAAATCGACCCCATTGACAGCCCTAGTATTCATGTCTTAAATTTAACTTAATTCATTTTGAAGTGAATCAATCATATTATGTGAGAATCTTTTCAGGAATTCGAACTTTGAGTTTTGTCACTTCTTGGAAACTAATTTATTTTACAAGACCAATCACTTGTTGATATTTCATGTATAATTTTACTGGATGTGCCAAACTTTGATAAATCTCAATCCATCAAACATAAAAGAAGAGGCAAAACTTTTATAATGCTCCATTAGTGTGTACTTGAATATTTGTTCTTTTTGGTAATGTTTGTACACATCAAGATTAGTGGCAAGGTTAGTATAAGAACTAATGCCGTGTTTGGTTTCATTTTGATCTAGGTTTTTGTTCTTCGAAACATCATTTAAAAATGTTATGAATGAACCAAACACACGAAACAAGGATTCAACTTAAAATAATAATTTCTCAATCAAATCAATCATCGTACAATATAATACTGTCAATTAATTTGATACAAAATACATGATTTGACATCCATCATTAATGTTTTTCCCCTGAAACTCCAACATTAAAAATTCATCCAACCCGTGAATAAATTTATATATAATAAAGTTTGAATTTAATAATATAATATAAAAAAAATCATCCAACTCACTTTTTCAAACTCACCAACATTATTTTAAATTCAAAATATTCTAACCAAAACACATTCAAAATCATGTCTCGGTTATTTCACACACACAAGTTTCTAGATAATTTTCAAAATACTCAATTAAAATATTTTTCTATCAAACCAAATCAAACTTAACCAAAATACATCCTAACCTAAGTAAAGCTAGAAATAATGTTTTCTAGCTACTTATTTCTTTTTCGACATAAGTAGCTAGCGACTGTCGACTGATAAATATTAAATGGTGCATGACAATGACATCAAGGTTTTACTAAAAATTAGATCGTGTTTGGCTCAACGATCGAAAAAGTAATTCTATAAGAATTGACTTTACATGATTAATTTTGAAAATTTTATTAAGATAAAACTCCAATTTTCACCCTACAATTCAGCATTGCACACTCTATCAAAACACACAGCCCACAAATACATAATTTAATTTTTTACTTCTTGAACATATTTACAAACACAAGCTATAAAAAATATCAAAAACTATATCTACCATTTTTGTTAGTTTTTGACGAGCGTGGCCTCACAAATTATTTAAATACAAGCTCGACCAAAATATCTTGTCTTGAAAAGTTAGATGTACACATTATACGACATTGACCTAACAATTAGGTCCATATTGAAGATACATTAAGATCCGACAGGCTTGGCCATTGTGGAATATTGGGAGAAAGAAAGAGGTCAACACTTGTGTGTGCCATTTGAGCCAAGTAGTCAACTTACTTTCAAGAAAAAACAATTTATATAACATCTTATCTTGTATCCATGTATATAAACATAGATAAAATATACAAAATATATGGGCAAATTGTATTTGAACTTTGAAGTCGGCCACAACATTTCTAGTCCCACACTTTATAAAATTTCACTTTTAGTCTTAATTTTTTTAAATATTACTTTTGATCCGGTACTTTGTGGATCTGCACTTTTGGTTCGTGTTCTTTAAATTTGTACTTCTAATCCCATAGACTAGTCTCTATTCAATATTTTGGTTTATAGGGTTGTCTCAATATTTCACTTTTGATTTCACAATATGAGAACTAGAAATACAGAACATTTTAAATACTCGAGACCAATTGAAAGTGTAATTTTATGAAGTGTTGGTTCGAAATTAATGAGGGGTCTAATCCGGGAAGGGGAAAAAATGCAATTCTCCCCAAATATATGTACATCTATACAATCTAATAAAAGAGTTTCATTTGCACTTTTGAGTAGTAAAATATTTTGCACTTTTAATCCCGCACTTTATGAAGCTACATTTTTGTTTAGTGTTCTTTAAAATATTTTGTACTTCTAGTCTCATAGACTTGTCTATATTCGATATTTTAGTTCATAGGGTTGTCTCAATTTTGCACTTTTGATTTCACTAGATGAGAACCAGAAATAATACAGAACATTTTAAATACTCGAGACCAATTAAAATTTTAATTTATAAAGTTTTGGCTCGAAAGTAATGATCGGGTCCAATCCCCGAAGGAGGAAAAATAATGCAATTCTCCCCAAATATGTGTACATCTCCATACTATCTAATAAAAGAGTTTTGCACTTTGATCCCGTATTTCGTGAAGCTGCACTTTTGGTTCGTGTTCTATAAAATATGTTGTACTTCTAGTCACAATAGAATATAAAATAGTCTCTATTTAATATACTGATTTATAAGATTGTCTTAATTTTACACTGATTTCACAAGATAATTAGAATAAAAAACTCAAAACATTTTTAATACTCGAGACCAATTAAAATTATAATTTTATAAAGTATTGGATCGAAAATGATGAGGGGTCCAATCCCGAAGGAGAAAAAGAACCCAATTCTCCCCAAATATATGTGTGTTTTGTGGAAAAATTGATAAAAATTTGATAGAGATGTCATTTTAATGCGCCTAGTCTTCCACGATTGTAGCTAGGTTGAGATAAATGATAATGGATTAGGACATCTAACCTATCGCTATACCAGAATCTTTTTGAAGTGGAGGGGACCTATCATTTGTGGATCATAATTTCTTTTCTTAAAGTTAAGACATTAATTATTAATATGTTTTAAGACAATAATGTCACATCAATGTGGTCGTGCCGGAGTGGTTATCGGGCATGACTAGAAATCATGTGGGCTTTGCCCGCGCAGGTTCGAATCCTGCCGACCACGTTTTTGTGGATCATAATTTCTTTTCTTAAAGTTAAGACATTAATTATTAATATGTGTTAAGACACTAACGTCACATCAATGTGGTCGTGCCGGAGTGGTTATCGGGCATGACTAGAAATCATGTGGGCTTTGCCCGCGCAGGTTCGAATCCTGCCGACCACGTTTTTGCATTCTTTTCTTTTTAGTGCTATTGGAGTATTTATTTACGTAAAATGGTGCAACACAAATCATGATTCGCTTAAAACATTAAATCACATTTTTAATAAATGTATACATCATTATAATTAAAGATCTCATTTGGTCATAAACATTCTTATTGATTGGTCTTTTTTTTGCTTGACCTTCTTAATTAAAATATAATCTAGTTATCAAGGAGAAATATCATATTATATACACCTGAATTTGACTACATTCACTTAAATGACTTAACCTAACAAAACTTAAAAATTAACTCATGAGGTGATGACCTTATAATTAGTATTTAATCTCACTACTAAAAATATGAATATCCACTATTACAATATACTATTGTAGAAAGTCTAAAGTGGTAGTCAAAACTCAACCACGACGTCCAAACAATGGTTTAGAGGTAACCCTTCAAAGGAATACGAAAGTATCCACCACGGCTTTTGATCATGGTGAATGTTTACACTATGGTTGTTTCTACCATGACTTCAACTACGGCTTGTGATAATATTCAACCACGATTTTCCTAGACAGTTAAATGTTGGGTTGCCAAAACTCTCTTTCTTGTAGTGTCTTGAATCCAATCAATATGGAACATTTTATAAGTCTCAACAATTATCTAACTTAATAGCGACCTATTTGGTACCAGAACTTGTAGAATGTTAATTAAGTAATTTCAGAAAGAGTATATCATACTTTTCGTCCTTCTTATGGGTCAATTTTTGCACATTCGTCCCTCTTATCAATGTAATATAACACGTTGGTTTAGCTGAGAAATTTCGTATAAGATGTGTCCCTCTCATCAATGTTGTATAACACATTTGTCCCTCTTAAATCCAAAATACATCTTAAAATTGACGAAAACGGATGTATTTTGAATTTAAGAGTGACGAATGTGTTACATTACATTGATGAGAAACTCGTCTATACAAAAAATTTAAAAAGGGCGAATGCGTTTCACTACATTGATAAGAATGACGAATCTATTCCTAAAAATTTAAGAGGAACAAATTAGCAAAACTTAGCCTATAAAAATGACCAAAAGTGTGATTCACTATATCAGAAATTTGTCGAGGTGGTGCAAAAATTGGTCCAAAATAATTGGTCCAAATGTCCCGTATATAATGCAAACTCAAGTACTTAGTGCACAAAAATAAATGGAAGGGACCAAGAACAGTCCATGCACATAGATATGAGCCAATGGTAGGTCATCAGAAAAGGGCTGAGTCTGAATGGCTCGAGTCCACTAGTTAAAAAGCTAATATTGTGGATAAGCAATATTTATCTATTTTCTCCGATCTCTAAGGGCTGGTTTGTTTGGCGTTTTCCAAAATATTTTTGTGTTTGGGAAATGCGAAATAAACATGTTTTCTATTTTTTGAAATAAATTTATCATCTCTCAATTTTCTCAAACTACTTTCTCAAAACCCAAACAAATAACAATTTTCTTATCTCTAAACAAAACATATACAAACTCTACTCTGATTTGACATAAAGTAACATAATTCTTCCAAAAAAAACCTACATCTACTTTATTTCTTAAATCACTCTCTCAAAACCCAAACAAAGAATATTACGCAAATCGAGATTATTTCACAAACCCCCCACTACTCTCCAAAACTACTTTCCCAAACTACTTTCCCAAACACCAAACAAATAGGCCCTAAGTCTTTGAACATAAATATTCTTCTTTTTTCAATATATCTTCTTCGAATCTGCTACACCTTTTGGTCTTTTGTCTTGCATTGGATCCCTTCATTGAACTATGACACAATAATGATTATACCTCATCTATTTACTTTTGATCAGTTTCTCAATATGTACACTACTTTATCATTTTCAAAAGAGTGATGTTGAAATCAAGGTAGAAATGGAAACAATCAATCTTGTTAGGAGATAGACCCACTGGGGCTTTGATATCATATTATAATTCACCATATGGATTGGATTAAGTTCATTTAACATGGTTTAGGTCTAAGAATTCACCATATGGATTGAACTAAGTCCACTTACATGGTTTGTCCCTACATCACCCTCAAAAGCTAACTTATAAGATGAGGGTTGCATAAGACCTTATAAAGTAAACTTAACTATGATTTTCAACCAACATGTGATATTGAATCTCAATACTACCCCTTCACGTGTGAGTGAACTGAATGTGTGGGTGAAGCAGGTCCAACATGTGATATATTAATACCAAACCTTACGAATTGTAATATGTGGGTATAGACCAAACACACAAATAATGACACTCCCGGACTTTGTTAATTGGAGGACTAATGATACTCCAAGACTTGTTAACTGAAGGAAAAATGACAACCCAAACATTTGTTATATGGGCAAAGTATGTGGGTAGATAATAAAGTTCATCATACGTGCAAGGAGGAGCCCATCACTGAAGGAGATGACCCACTTTAACCTGGAGCTCTAATATCATATTAGAATTCATCACATGGATTGGACTAAGTCCACTTATATGCTTTGGACTTAACTCAACCACAAAAGCTATTGATCTCTAATACATATATTGTGGTGATGTCATGCTCTTACAAAACATGTTGTGGTGCATTTTTAGTCATAAGATCTGGAAAGTTATCCTACACCTCTAGTCAAGAATTTCCCTTATTAGTACTTTACTTTTGTGGAAAATGCAAAAACTGTTTTATACTCATTGTTTTTAATATCGGATTGGATCAGTTGGTTGGACCGATTCAATCGCAAACCGACGACCAATCCGATAATTACATATTCTAAGACCGAATAGCCTTTGAACCGCAAGGAAACAGTCGGAACGATTGGTTTGACTACCGAACAGACAAAATGGTTCAACCAATCGACCCACAATTGGGGTTTGAACTCACAACATTGTGGTTCCATTTGTGCCTTTATAACCATTAAACGAAGTACTTTAGTGTGAATTGTTGAAAGAAGCTTGGATTTCGCTTTTTCACTTTAATCTAAAATTTGTGAAGACTTCTTGTCTTCTTCATATATACATTCTTTCAAAGAACTAAATAGTAATTTTTTATATAGTTATATTATTTGGTTTGTGTCACCTCAATTTTTATAATTTCATTTTTGAAAGATCAGTTTTGAAGATGTAGCTCAGATAATTTAAAATTAATAGTCATTTCATTCGTTTGTATTCTTAAAAATTTGCCCTCAAATGAATTATATCCTTTTTTTAAATGATATTTTTATAAATTTAGGTTGTCAAATGTTAAAAATCAATCAATAATTATGGTATAGTAAAAAAAATTAGATATCATAAATTTTTTCATCTAATTCTGACATGTTATTATTTAGATTATTTTTTATTTGAGTATAATATATATTCTAAAATTATATTTATCTATTATATCATGATGACGTCATTCTGATTTAACCATTGGCTGGACCGATCAAACCAATAAAATATAAAATTGATAAGATATTTGGTTATTTAATTTGTCTGGGCAAGTATTAAAAACATTGCTTGTAGGTTCGTAGCTAAACCTCACTAGTAATAAAATCTTCTTAAAATTCAGGTTTTCAATTAAGCCATATAACTAAATTTGGCAGTTTTAGTCCTCTTTCAATCCAGATTCTTAAAATTGTAAAAAATGTCTTATAACCCATGAGGTCCTTTAGAGATTCATACTGACAATTAAATAAATTAGAATATTTTAGTCATGTTTCAACCCAAAATTTTTCGCAAAATTGAGTCGCGTGTGAACCATGCAACTCGATCATTTTTCCTATCCACGCGACAACTAATTGGGGAAGATTTTTTTGTTATATTAGTTGTTGAAATTTGTTCTCAGCCCCCGGTTATATACGACTAGTGTATATCTTGATTTTCAGGCCATATTTGTGTTTTATTTGCCAATTTCCTTTTTTTTTTTTTTGAAAAGGAGCATGTTTGTCACATATTAGATAAAGTAGTTTGGGGAGTAGTGTAAAATAATATCAATTTGCACAATTTTATTTGTAGGGCCAATTTAAGAGATAGGCAACTTAAGTCAGTGTCTAGGGCACGTCCCTTCGGCAGGAGAAGGGGTGTTTGATCCGAAGAATGGCCAAGTCAAGTAGGTCGCCTAGTTGTTCCATATTGTATATATAAAAGGGATTTCAATGTCTTCTTAAAGTCAAAAGACAAATAGGGCTAGCTAACGGACGATGAGGATGAAGTGAAGGTTTACGAGGGAAAGTGATTTCGGAGCTCTGACTGATAGTTCCATATAGGATATCGAAACCAAGAAGGTGGGGGTCAGAAATGAGGTATAAATTAAATATAATATTTTATTAGTTTCATTCACACAACATATTCCTTTGATTTTTCTCTTATATTTCAATGATTGTTTTTGTAGTAATTATTCTTCTTAATATTTTTTTTCTTAATGATCTTTTTTTTAAAATATTTTTTTCTTGATAAGTGTTTTTCTTATTTTTCTATACTTACTACATTGAATAAAAGAATCTTGCTTCCCCCCCCCCCCCCCAACCCAAAAAAATAGGTACAACTTCACCCAAGTACCAAACGTCTAGTAATTTTGTTTATACAATATAGTTAATAATTGATCTTGAAAAGTAAAAACTTAAATTTACTAATTGCACTTGTTACGAAATTATATATACTTGTAAAATTTGTATAAACAATATTTTTAAAATTAAAATTATAAAAATATATTCACGATTAATGTCAAATAAATTAAAAAGGTTTGTCATAAATTTATCGATCTGGAAAATAAAATGTAGGTATTTCATTAGTATATTTGCAATTAAAAAAATGAGATCTTTTTTCTTTAAACTTAGGTCTCCGATTTTAGAATTTGAGAGAGGATAAATTATTTCAAAAAATAGAAATCGTGTTTATCTTGCTTTTCCCAAAAGCAAAATTATTATGGAAAACCGAGCCTAACATCCCAACATTTTTTTTTAAATACAGTTTCCAAATAATTTTCCCCATAATTTGTATTTAGTTCATTTTAAATTGTGTGTGATGTGTGTATTGTTTCTTATCTTGATAGTAGGTTAATTACAAAAAACTTGGAAAAAATGGAATGCGAGAGTTCATACTAATGGGAATCAAACTCAAGACCTCTTTGACCTGAGGGGTCTCAACTTTTTCACTAGACTATGACCGCATAGGCTCATGTTCATTTATTGTTAATTTTTTGTGAATTTTAAGGCTTCCTTAGGTTCATTAGTTAGTCCCAAAGCTAAGAGGGACTGGCTTGGTCAGTATTTTCGAGCACCGCCGCCAGCAATGCCGCCAAATTGGCTTCAATCAAATCTTCCTCTGGAACCCAATCATCAAAATCAATGGTGTCCACCGTCTGGAGCTTCATGGGGAGGAATAACTGGGAAGCTGGCCGCTGGATTGGTGGCTGCCAAAACAAGAAAGACTGGAGCCTCAAGGAGGGGAGGATGAATTGGAAATCCCTGGCCGTCGGAACAAGAAATGTTGGAGCCTCAAGAAGTGAAAGATTATCAAGAGCATGAAAGGGGGTAACATGGCCGAAATGGCAACCGCAACTGGGATTCTGGGGGAGAAGTTCATCGAATTTTTGAAATACACTTCCCTAGGGGCCGAGAGTAGGATGGAAGGAGTAGATATGCTTCTTAATTCTGACAACCGGTTGTTTCATCTACATATAAGCCCGCCTTGTTTGTATGAGCCTTGCTAATCTTAGTCTCATAGTCAATAACATTTTCAAACAATCGAGAATTATAATTGTACCAAGAATTTTAATGGTATCTTACCCTGTATATAGTCAACGCCATTCTTTGAATTTGTCTTTACTTTTCAAAAACAAGTTTGCCCATATATTTTCCATTTAGTCAAATATTAAATTAAACATATATTGATCATAAATCAGGTGAGGGACCTCAACTCTAACATTAAGGTTGTGCTAGCAAGTACTCTAATACATAAATCGAAGTTTTAGATTGTGAATTAAATTCAATGTAGATAAAAACATCTCAAAAAAAGTTGACAACCAAGGCCGGCTCTATGACTAGATAAATTGGGTCATCGCCTAGGAACCCAACTATAGAAGGGCACAATAAATTTATAAGTGTATTGATTTTTTTATTTTTTAATTTAATATTTTTTCTTTAAAATATATATTATGTATAAGAGTTTTATAGATGTAAGATGAACATAATATAATCATATAATGTAGTAAGAACTTTTAAGATTAAGCCAACCTAATTTTTGAGAAAGTAAGAATATGAGTTGTGAATTTTTTTGATAGATTTACAAATGAGGCTTGTTCCTTATTTATACTAACCAACTTCTCGAACGAACGGTGGAGATCAGCCTAATAAAGTAGCTTAGAATAATCCTCTAGAGTGGGAAAGTAGCTAAAAGTACAAAAAAATGTGTTTTGTTTTTGTTTCGGGATTACTGGTAGATTCATCAAATTGAAACTGCAATACCAAAATTATTTATGTGATATTTTATTTTTATTTCTACTGAATTCGTTAAAGGCTTCTTTTACCATTGAAAAAAATGTCATCCACTTCAAATCAAGTTACATTTCTCCTCCTCACGAAAAGCCTAGCTCCCATTCTCTGATTTGTCACTTCGCTGAAGTTCTTAAGTCCGCCCGTCGTTCATTTCTTGGCAAGGATTCCTCGTGTCCATTTAATTAGGGAAATTATATTTTTAATATTATTAGTTTACATGAAGTTTACCAAAAAAAAGGCCAAAAACTACATTGTTCATTTTTTTTTGTTACAAAACTAACTAAATTGTTCGGTAAAATGCTAAATGAAATGTTAAGTTATCATTTTATGTCTCCTATTAAATATTAAGAGAAAAATCAAGTAGATCCCCGTGGGGATTTGAAACGAGTAAAGATTACTTTTGAGGATCTTGAAACCATATGAGGAAGACATATCTGGGAGCATCTAGTACATATAAGGCCTTTAGTGATCCTCCTTTTGTTGGGGAATTTTTTCCAGTCTTCATATAAAAACTTTCGAAAGAAGCTGCAATTGCATCACTTGCAGGTGCAAACGAAGGTGCATCAATTATTTTGGATTCTTTTAATACCGAAAGGAGGTATGAACTTGAATCTTCTTTCGCCTCTTTGGATGTACGTATACTAAGTTAAATTGAGAATCAGAATCAGGATCAATTCACAAATAACCAATATTGATATACCTTCTTACGGTCGTCGGTGATGTGATGTACAAGGACTTTGAACACCCCTTCCAGTTTTGTCCACACAGAACTATCCTTTTGAGTATGTCGGATAGGTCATTATGGTGACTTGAAAGGATGGTAAGGGATATTTATTTCCTGATGATAGGGAATATTTTGAGGAGGATTTCGATGGTGCGAACCGGAGGTAGGTTTTGTCTTTTATGAATGGATAAGGTAGCACTCAAGGAACTTTCGGGGGGCTGGAGAAGGATCAAATCTTCCTCTGGAACCCAATCGTCAAAATCAACGGTGTCCACCGTCTGGAGCTTCATGGGGAGGAATAACTGGGAAGCCGGCCACTGGATTGGCTGCTACCAAAACAAGAAAGACTGGTGCCTCAACATATATTGAATTAAACATATATTGATCATAAATCAGGTGAGGGATCTCAACTCTAACATTAAGGTTGTGCTAGCAAGTACTCTAATACATACTCTAATACATAAATCGAAGTTTTAGATTGTGAATTAAATTCATTGTAGGTAAAAACATCTCAAAAAAAGTTGACAACCAAGGTTGGCCCTATGTCTAGATAAATTGGGTCCTCGCCTAGGAACCCAACTATAGAAGGGCCCAATAAATTTATAAGTGTATTGATTTTTTATTTTTTAATTTAATAGTTTTGCTTTAAAATATGTATTATGTATAAGAGAGTTAAAGATGTAACATGAACATAATATAATCATATAATATAGTAAGAACTTTTAAGATTAAGCCAACGTAATTTTTGAGAAAGTAAGAATATGAGTTGTGAAATTTTTTGATAGTTTACAAATGAGGCTTGTTCCTTATTTATACTAACCAACTTCTCGAACGAACGGTGGAGATCAGCCTAATAAAGTAGCTTAGAATAATCCTCTAGAGTGGGAAAGTAGCTAAAAGTACAAAAAAATGTGTTTTGTTTTTGTTTCGGGATTACTGGTAGATTCATCAAATCGAAACTGCAATACCAAAATTATTTATGTGATATTTTATTTTTATTTCTACTGAATTCGTTAAAGGCTTCTTTTACCATTGAAAAAAATGTCATCCACTTCAAATCAAGTTACATTTCTCCTCCTCACGAAAAGCCTAGCTCCCATTCTCTGATTTGTCACTTCGCTGAAGTTCTTAAGTCCGCCCGTCGTTCATTTCTTGGCAAGGATTCCTCGTGTCCATTTAATTAGGGAAATTATATTTTTAATATTATTAGTTTACATGAAGTTTACCAAAAAAAAGGCCAAAAACTACATTGTTCATTTTTTTTTGTTACAAAACTAACTAAATTGTTCGGTAAAATGCTAAATGAAATGTTAAGTTATCATTTTATGTCTCCTATTAAATATTAAGAGAAAAATCAAGTAGATCCCCGTGGGGATTTGAAACGAGTAAAGATTACTTTTGAGGATCTTGAAACCATATGAGGAAGACATATCTGGGAGCATCTAGTACATATAAGGCCTTTAGTGATCCTCCTTTTGTTGGGGAATTTTTTCCAGTCTTCATATAAAAGCTTTCGAAAGAAGCTGCAATTGCATCACTTGCAGGTGCAAACGAAGGTGCATCAATTATTTTGGATTCTTTTAATACCGAAAGGAGGTATGAACTTGAATCTTCTTTCGCCTCTTTGGATGTACGTATACTAAGTTAAATTGAGAATCAGAATCAGGATCAATTCACAAATAACCAATATTGATATACCTTCTTACGGTCGTCGGTGATGTGATGTACAAGGACTTTGAACACCCCTTCCAGTTTTGTCCACACAGAACTATCCTTTTGAGTATGTCGGATAGGTCATTATGGTGACTTGAAAGGATGGTAAGGGATATTTATTTCCTGATGATAGGGAATATTTTGAGGAGGATTTCGATGGTGCGAACCGGAGGTAGGTTTTGTCTTTTATGAATGGATAAGGTAGCACTCAAGGAACTTTCGGGGGGCTGGAGAAGGATCAAATCTTCCTCTGGAACCCAATCGTCAAAATCAACGGTGTCCACCGTCTGGAGCTTCATGGGGAGGAATAACTGGGAAGCCGGCCACTGGATTGGCTGCTACCAAAACAAGAAAGACTGGTGCCTCAACATATATTGAATTAAACATATATTGATCATAAATCAGGTGAGGGATCTCAACTCTAACATTAAGGTTGTGCTAGCAAGTACTCTAATACATACTCTAATACATAAATCGAAGTTTTAGATTGTGAATTAAATTCATTGTAGGTAAAAACATCTCAAAAAAAGTTGACAACCAAGGTTGGCCCTATGTCTAGATAAATTGGGTCCTCGCCTAGGAACCCAACTATAGAAGGGCCCAATAAATTTATAAGTGTATTGATTTTTTATTTTTTAATTTAATAGTTTTGCTTTAAAATATGTATTATGTATAAGAGAGTTAAAGATGTAACATGAACATAATATAATCATATAATATAGTAAGAACTTTTAAGATTAAGCCAACGTAATTTTTGAGAAAGTAAGAATATGAGTTGTGAAATTTTTTGATAGTTTACAAATGAGGCTTGTTCCTTATTTATACTAACCACCTTCTCGAACGAACGGTGGAGATCAACTTAATAAAGTAGCTAAGAATAATCCTCTAGAGTGGGGAAGTAGCTAAAAGTACAAAAAAAAAAAAAATGTGTAACTTTTTTTGGTTCCGGGATTACTAGTAGATTCATCAAATCGAAATGGTAATACCAAAATTATTTATGTGATATTTTATTTTTATTTCTATTGAAGTCGTTAAAGGCTTCTTTTACCATTGAAAAAAATGTCATCCACTTCAAATCAAGTTATATTTCTCCTCCTCACGAAAAGCCTAGCTCCCGTTCTCTGATTTGTCACTTCGCTGAAATTCTTAAGTCCTTCCGTCGTTCATTTCTTGGCAAGGATTCCTCATGTCCAGTTAATTAGGGAAATTATATTTTTAATACTATTAGTTTAAATGAAATCTACCAAAAAAAAAAAAAGCCAAAATTATTTGCACCAAAGTTACAAACACAGTCTAAGGATAGGCCAATATAATTTTAAATCATACTTTGTAGCACCGACTCCAAAGTCCAAACCATAAAAATCCTTATCCCTTTTTATCCAATCTTCTAATATTGTACTTTCGTAGATCATCTTCCCCCAACCAAATAATCCAAATAAATTGAATACTTGCCAATTTGCAAAAGGTGGATATATAATTTAAACAAACATCAAATCTGACACGTATTAAAATCCCCCCATGATCACTAACCAAAACATGCCAAAATATTTATTGTAATTAACATGGAATATTGATTAGTTAGGCATATGAATCTAAATATTAGTTAAAAATTTATTGAATCTGATTCCATTAACCAATCTCATTATTCAAATTACATATGTATTTTTTAATTAGTTTACAGGCGCATATATTGTTTACATAACTCATGACAAGACAATTTTTTTTTTTTTTTTTTTTTTTTTTTGCATTTAAAGTAATTTGAGCAGAATAAGGGTACTGCCAAATTAAATAATTTTTTTATTATTGAAACTGTACAAAATAGCAACAGAACATGTGGGGTCATGGACATGTGGTTTTGTATTATTAAGCCAAATATTCCTTCAAATTTAAATATAAAGAAAAGGGTCTCTAGAATTTGCCAAAAGCTTAGCTTATACGATATGTACTATTCGGCACAAGTGCATTTATTTGCCACATTTAATCTCATATGAAGTTATAAGCAGATAAAGATTAATTAATCATAATGAATTACATAAAAAATTAAAATTGATGATGCAAAACAATGAGATGACACATCTTATGTACAAATGTCAATTGCATGAAGAACACACGACATTGGCATATTAATTGTAATGACGGTGTAGTAGTAGTAGGAAGTTGAAATTACTAAAATTTGATTCTTACTTATTTACTTATATTATATGTCAGCTTTTGGTGAAATATGGGAATGGTTTTTTATTCAGTTTCATGAGATTATACCACATTGATTTAAATTATATAATATAATTCAATAACTAAGAATGCTCAACTAAGTATTACACTAGATAAGACTTATACTTCTGGTGGGAATCGAACCTGGGACCACAAGGGTTTTGGGGCCTTCATTATTTTTAGTCCGACACAATATTAAATTATATATTTAATTTTAAATATTAAAATATTTTGTATTTTTGATCGAATTGACTCTTTTTGATTCAAAATTGTAGAAGGTAATCATATTCAACCAAAATTGCTAAATATATACTATTACGTAAGACCAAAAGTGTAATATATAAAATGTGAAATAACAAGTGCAACATAATTGAAAAAATTTAATTTCAACTTTAATATTTTAGCATACGAGACTAAAGATATTGAAAGTTCAAACCTATAGAATCTCCCTGACATTTTATATGTGGCACTTTAACCCTCTTCCCCTATTTTAAGATAATATGACGGTTTAACCCGCCTATTTTATGATAAATGTGGCAATTTACCCCATATGTTACAAAAACACTTTTCATGTTCACTCTCAATTATAGTAGTGAATTACGCTCTCCGTCTGAAGGAGTTAAATAGCGTCTTTAACATTTTCACAAGAAAGATAAATTGAACATTATGGATTTCATAAGATTAAATTGAGATATCCTGAATTAAAATAATGCTACTTGTGCTTTTCATGATAAAAACTCACCTAATTGTATCCCAAAATAATAATAATAATAATAATAATAATAATAATAATAATAATAATAATAATAATAAAACTCACCTATGTCTGCAAGTGAAGAATTTTATCCTTAATTACCAAGTGAACTAGTTTTATTAACTAATTAATATCAAATTTTACTAGTGTGGGTATTTGCTCTCACTGATGTGGATATATGAATATTTATTCTAGTTTATTACTAGTATTTGATAATTGTATACTATTTATAATTTTTTGTAATCGGATGGTTATTAAAATAAGTTCTGATGTAATAATAATAAAAAAAAAATATAAAATTTCACTAAAGAGTTTTAATAAATCAACTAGTTGGATAGGTAAAATAATTAGGTATTCATTCTTCTAAGTTCTACATAATATTTTAATAAGAACCATGGTGCATGATATCCGATTCTACGTTCCAACAAATCAACGACCATATTCTTTTTCATTTCTACGCACATACCCCGTTTAACCTCATGCTATTTAAAAAACGTAGTATTGGTTGAAATGCTTAAACAACACACAAAAAAATTGACCAAATTCACATGTTTGGGTTTTGACTTTTGGCACAACATACATGATTTCATCCGGAATAAAAGCAATTAGATGATTTTTACTTGAATTAAGTGAACCGGTTGTGGTATGTATTGATTAAAATTTCCATCTTTTTCATTGAAAATATTGAAAAGTTTTTGTTCTGAATCAAATGAAATGAAAAAAAGATATAATTCCGAAAGTATTTGTTTGTCTGAAACTCTCTTATTTTTTTTTAATTTAGTAATTTTTTTTAGTGTTTCCGATATATTTTTGAAAAGTCTCGAAAAGTTTCTAATATTTGACTAACCGAAACATAATCTCGAAACGAAATTTTGATCCATGGTTGTATCACATGAAATATTTGTTCCCTGATTCTTTTGGTCGATCCTCTATCACAAATGAAAGGAGGATAATGTTCACAGCCTAAGAACCTCGGATTTGAGAGCCTTCTCGATTGATCACCAATCCTTGCTCTCTTTTCCTTTATTTCGCTAACACACACAAACACCCACTATATCTGATCCGGATCCATCCTACATCACACTTGCCAAAGATGGATTTTTTTTTTTTTTCCCCAGACAAATTCATGTATTTTAGATCTGACGTGATCCATTTCCAGAATTATCAGACACGTTACACGACAATCCAAAATTATTATACTATGAAAACCAAAAGATAAACCAATTTGCATCTCCCATTTCCCATTTATATTATGCTATACTTTTGTACTTAAATGTTTGATTTCACGGTATGTGAAATGGTTGCACATGTTTCTTGCCTTCAATTTGTTGCAAATTTAACAGCAATTTATATGAAATTTCGAATCACATATAGCTACCTCTTGATTCCATAAGAATATATCAATAGAATTTCATTCTTGATCTAGAATTTTGAATATTATCTCCAAGTTCATACCACGCCATAAATATTAAATTGTTTATTCAGTCCCACCTAGAATATTTGAGACAAATGATATTATCATGTGAATCATTTTAATAAAATTATATTATTAAGAATTAAATAGATGATTATTCAGCTTTCTACCTATGGGTAAAAGCTGGTCGTCTTTGTTTGGGCCCAGCCCACATTCTCTCACCAAATAAATTCGTTCGAGTGCATTTAACACGTAACATAACTCTTTATGCCTAAATTTCATAACCAACTTAGATAAGTGTACCAACCATAAATGAAATGAAAAAGAAATAAGTCTGCCTGCTAAAATATTTTGTATACATATGTAGTTTTAGAAAAAAAAATTCAAAATGTATGTCACTTTAAGATTTCAATTTTGCCATTACTTATTACACTTAAAAATTTTATTTTATTTATTTTAATGGACTATAATAATTAAGGATATTTTAGGTATTTTTTTCCTTTTTACCAAAAATTCATGCTATTTATTTGAATCATTAATATCCGTGCAGCACTTTAAAACGATAGTATGTTATAGTAGAATGAAGAGATTATAATTCATGTCAATTTACAATTTATTTAGATATGTACGTACACCACACACTTTATTTAGACAGCTACCAAAGAATTGTTACATTAACATGGGAAATTAATAGGGCCTCATCACTTTTATTTCATAAATTACAAAATTGTATTTTTGGCCACTTTTTTAAATCTAATTTGCATTTTTTTTTCATCGATTGCGCCAAAAATGCAACACTGAGATAACCCTGGGATATGAAAATCAGCAACGTCAGATAATGTTATGGGACAAAAAGTACTAATAGAGATTATATGAGATCAAATTAAATTGCAAAATTTTCATGGATTAAGACTAAAGTGTAATTTTATAAAATACGAAGTTAGAACACAAAACTTTTAGAAATTGAGATTAAAATTACAATTTTATGAAGTATGAGAACAAAAGTTATTGATAATTCAATCTCATAAAACTAAAAAGTGCAATATTGCCCGTTAACTATTGAAGATGTCATTCGTAACAATAAACCATAAATATGTCATAAATCGGGTACAATATTTATTTTATTTTATACCTCATTCATGTCATATATATAATTGATTTGTCTCCAATATGTATAATGGTTATACTATATATTAATTATAAGTGTTAATTTTTTTTTTTTTGTTTTTTGAGGAAATACATGATATAAATTTAGACCATGATATAAACATGATGGGAAAAGTCATATATAATATACTAGTTATCTTCTCAGTTTCATGTAAAGTATTGTATCAGATACACTAGTTTGACATCAGAATATTCTAGGGGGTTTTTTATTTAATATTATGTGTCAAATTTAAATTATAATAAAATAATAAAGTTTCTAGGACTAAACATAAACGATTAGTACCACTACTCAGTCTCTTAAGTCTCTCTTCTAGGTCATAAAATCTCAAATATGAATTTATTCTATTGATGCGATGGTTAATTTTGTAATTAAATTTATTATATTCAATAAATTTCAAATATCCGTATTGCCATATCCATATCCGTATGACATTGTATCCATATCTCCGTAACTGTATCCGGGCGACGTAGACCAAATTTTTTCATCACTCAATTATCCATATACTATTAGAATCACCTTTTGCACTTCTTTTTCGTCACTCAATTCAAGTCCTCTTTGACTTCTCTCGACCTCCTATTCTATTTTTCCTCGTTTTGTTCTTATTGAATTTATTACTAGATTCCATCTTTATTGGAGTATACTTTATTGTAAATATGCATTAATAACAAATGTATCTGAATTAGAACCCACAAATTTTTTCCATTTAATTGGGTTTTTCGAGAGTGTTTTTTGGGATTTTCTTGATTTTCCTATTTTTCAAAACAATTGTTCATTTGAATTTTTTTTAAAGTTGTATTTGATAAAGTAGGGTGAGAGATTTGATATTTAAAAGAATATTGTTTTTGAAAAAATAGAGAACTTTTACGAAAAGCCAAAATTTGAAGATAATAAGCGTATTCGACTTTTCGGAGCGCCCTAATACTTTCAGAAAAAGCAAAACAAACAAAGCATACCCTTAAAATCAAAACAACTTTGAACATATGCTTAGATATAATACCAAAATGTGAAAAGATCTTTTGCTATTGCTATTTTATTTTGTTGTCATACAATTGTGTGTGTGTTTGAGTGTGTGTGTTTCTTGGTTAATTTGGTGTGCTATTTATTTTTCTGATAAATGCACGATACTCTCCCATGTTACGGAAAATCTGAACAAAACTCCCCTGTGAAGTTTTTATTGCACCAGTCATCTTGTACTTTCAAATTCTCTGCACACTCTTCCTTTACCCCGTTAATTGTTTCATGACTTTAATTTTTATTTTTATGCAGGTTTTGCTTAACACAACGAAATATTTTGCATTTTCCGCTACTCACACACACTATATATATATGTATTATCTCCTTCTCTTCCTTCACCCAACTCAAATACCCACACCCACAATTCATATTCATGCACATAACCAATTATTAGATAACACACACAAATACACACACAATTCAATACACATAACCAAGTGGGCAAAGGTACTAAATTTGTACAAAAACTCTTTTATGAATGTTGATTGAAGTGGAGCTATTACCTCAATTCAAGAAAAATAAATAGCTCACCGAATTAACCAAGAAACACACACTCAAACACACACACACACACACACATCAAATTAATGGAACCATCCCATATTCATCACACGGTGGAGATGTCCATGGAAACGGAGGTGCACAGGGTGGCGCCGCCACCTTACCGGAGCACACTTCAAAAGCTAAAAACACGCCTCAAAGAAACTTTCTTTTCCGATGACCCTCTCCGCCAATTCAAAGGCCAGAATTTCAAAACAAAATCAATTCTTGGGGCCCAATACATATTCCCTATACTTGAATGGGGACCTAAGTATAGTTTTAAATTATTCAAATCTGATATTGTTTCTGGTCTCACAATTGCTAGCCTTGCCATTCCTCAGGTTTTATTCAATTTTCTTTTTATTTCATTTCTTTTAATTACTTACATATATGTAATTTAAACTAATTGGGTATACTACTCTGTTTTTTTATTTTTTAAAAACAGGGGATAAGTTATGCAAAGTTGGCTAATTTGCCTCCAATTGTTGGTCTATGTAAGTATATTAATACTTCATACAAATTCAAATAATGGGTTTTTTTTTTTTCCAAAATAAATGATCTTAGTTTAAAAAAATTGCAGATTCAAGTTTTGTGCCACCATTAATTATATGCTGTTCTTGGGAGCTCAAGGGATCTTGCAGTTGGTCCAGTTTCAATTGCTTCATTGATTATGGGTTCAATGATTAGACAAGAAGTGTCACCTGTTAAAGATCCAATTTTGTTTCTTCAATTAGCATTTTCATCAACTTTTTTTGCTGGGCTTTTTCAAGCTTCTTTGGGCTTTTTAAGGTTTGATTTTTATTTTTCTTCTTAATGGCTTCCCTTTTATTTTTATTTTCAGAAACAAACAGAGCCTAATAAATTCAATTTATTAAATTTTATTTTTTTTCAGGCTTGGATTTATTATTGACTTTCTTTCAAAAGCAACATTAATTGGATTTATGGCTGGTGCTGCTATAATTGTTTCACTTCAGCAACTAAAGAGTCTACTTGGAATCACACATTTCACTAAGAAAATGGGCATAGTTCCTGTTTTGAGTTCTGTTTTCCATAACACACATGAGGTAATTTTTTATTTTTAGAAAAATATAAGTATTCATTTTTCCTTATGTCCTTTTCTTTCATTTGAAAAATTAATTTGGATAAAATTACTCCGTATATTTTTAATCCCACGGGACTGGACGTTTACCATATGTGGCCGCACTTATTAACCCCAATTTCTAAGATACGCTGCTCTTTTAGTTCTGTCCCTCACTATATGTTCGATTTGGGACTAAAAGTGCAAAACTTAAATAATTACGTGGGATCAAAAGTACAAAACATAGACTATTCTATGAGGAAAAAAATGCAATAAGATGGATGGAAAAGTGGTGATGAAACCAAAAGTGCCAATTTATCTTAAAATTGGGGTCACAAGTATAATTTTACAAAGTACAGGACTAGATTGTCCATTATATATAGTAAACTATGATACTTATCGTTAAAGGTACACCGTACACACCTAAATAGGTTTGTTTGAACTTTTTACTATAGCTTCTTTCTTGGGTCGATCAAAACAAATTTTCTTTCTCTAAAATAATTTTTTCATAAAAGTATAAAATTAGAGAAATTATTAATTTCTTATCAATTAAAACTTTTCAGAAGAAAAAAGAAAAACTTTTAAGATATTTCAAAATTCACTACTTTTAGCTATTGTTTTCCATGAAAGATATACAACCAAATATATTTATTGTGTTGATGACAATTACCCCCTTAATATTCATAATGTTCAATTTATCTCCCTGTGATTTGAAAAATATCACTTTACCCCCCCCCCCCTTATTATTATAAAAGTTTCACACTCCTTTCCTGATATTTTTATTTGCGGTAGTCTACACCACTATATTATGATAAATATGGTAATTTACCCCTCTATGTTATAAAAATACTTTTCATGCCCATTCTTCGGGTGAAGGAGGTAATTTGGTTCTTTAAAATTTTCACAAAGGGTAAAATACTCTTGTTCAAATTACAAAAAGATACATTAAACATTATGCATTTCACATGAATAGTAAATTGACATTTAACTCTTTAATTATATTTTGGCACTAGTACGACCAATTTCCCTATAGTAAAACAACTTTTATTCCTTAGATTTGATTCTTAGATTTGGACCAAAATAAATGTGATTACTTTATGAATCATATTTTGGCACTAGTACGACCAATTTCCCTATTTTCATGACTTGCGTCTCCTAGAAGAATTTTGTTACTTTTGCCAAGAAAACAAAAGAAACAGCATATGAAGACAATTATACACATGTTGACACGTTACTGTTGTCTGCAACCAAATAAAATTGTGTCCCTTTATTCAGTTCACATTTTTTATTTTATAGATAAGGAACCAATAAATTATTGATTTAATTATTTTTGTTTCTTTGTGATTTTTATGCAGTGGTCATGGCAAACAATATTGATGGGATTTTGCTTCTTGGTGTTCCTTCTCTTCACAAGACATATAGTACGTATATATACAATATTTCTTTTTTTCTTTTTCTTTTTTTCCCTTTCTTTTGTGTGTAGTTTGGCATAATTCGAAATTAAGAAAATCATTGCTGCAAGAGTAAAATATCTAGGGGTATATTTGTCACTTTCCCTTTCCCTACAAGTCATAATGAATCCTATAACTTAACACAATATCTTCATCTTGTTAATACATGGTAATAAAAGTAACATAGGCCTTTTTGCTAATTAATAATAACACATGGGGTGTTTTTGCATTTTACTTACTCTTGTTGTAATAATTAGTTCTGATGGTGAACCAAGTGAATAAATATTTAGTATATTGTAACTTTTTTGTCCTCATTTAATAAAGTGTAATTATGCCTCTTCTCAAGATAAGTTAAAAACCATTTGTTTGATATTTAGATACTTAAACAAATATCTTTGTCCTTTAGTCTAAATCGCATATTTAGTCCGCTAACTTTCAGCTCGTGACAAAACGAGTTTCTTTTCTTTTTCTTACGCACCGTTTGGTCCTTATGCAGGGCCTGAGGAAACCAAAGCTATTTTGGGTGTCTGCTGGAGCTCCTCTGCTCAGTGTCATACTCTCAACTCTTTTGGTTTTTGCATTCAAAGCTCAAAATCATGGCATTAGTGTTGTAAGTTTCTATATAATTAAACTCAATTATTCATATAAAATGTTATTTTCTAATTAATATTTATTTCTTGAATTAATTAGATTGGGAAACTACAAGAAGGTCTAAATCCACCTTCATGGAACATGTTACATTTTCATGATAGCTACTTAGGACTTGTAATGAAAACGGGACTTATAACCGGCATCATCTCGCTTACGGTAAGTGATTAATTTTGTTTATGTACTTGTAACGGTTATTTCCGTTGAAAGAAGTTTCGTATAATAGTGCAATGTATGACATAGGGCCCCGATTTTAAATTTCACCTTAGACCCTCCGGAAAAAATAGGGCCGGCCCTTTTCGTGTCAACTATTAAATCTCAATTATGTTTGTTACATTTAAATTAATGACATAAATATTTTGTAAAACAGGAAGGAATTGCAGTTGGAAGAACTTTTGCTGCATTGAAAAACTATCAAGTTGATGGTAATAAGGAAATGATCGCGATTGGGCTAATGAACATAGTCGGCTCATCGACTTCTTGTTATATTACCACAGGTAAAAATTAAATGAAAAAAAAAAATATGCACGAAATTTATAATTATGTTTAGTTTAACTAAATACAAATGAATTTAGGTGCATTTTCAAGATCAGCAGTGAACCACAACGCAGGATGTAAAACCGCGGTTTCAAACATAGTAATGGCAGTGACAGTGATGGTGACGCTTCTCTTCCTAATGCCACTCTTTCAGTACACACCAAACGTCGTTTTAGGTGCGATAATCATCACTGCGGTAATTGGACTTATCGATGTCCCTGCCGCTTGCCAAGTTTGGAAAATCGACAAATTTGATTTTCTTGTTATGTTATGTGCCTTCTTGGGAGTCCTCTTCATCTCCGTTCAAAACGGACTTGCCATCGCGGTAAATTCTTCGTTTATTTACAATTATTTTCAAATATTCGTAAACGAATTTTATCTGAGCTAAATGCAAAATTACCCCCTATGCTTTACCTAATTAGCAAACGCCCCCCTCTGTTCTTTTTTTTTATTAGCAAAAAATTCATTTGAAAATTTTTCATATATCAACAGGGAGGTTACTGCTAATTTTCAGAGTTAACAGGGGGGTTATTGTCAATTCTTTAGGTGAATAGAGGTGTTTTCGCATTTTATTATCATTTTTCCGGTAAATATGTAGGAGGGGTTTTTTGCTAAAATAAAAATAGCACAGGAGGGTTTTTGTAATAAAAATAACACATAACATTTTTGCTAATTAGGCAAAGAATAGGGGTATTTTTGCATTTCACTCCTTTTATTCTGTTATTTTGGTTCTAAAATATGAGTTTGAATTTGATATCTTGTTAATTAGGTGGGAATATCTATTTTGAAGTTACTATTGCAAATCACAAGGCCGAAAACTTTCCTGTTGGGAAATATACCCGGTACGGATATTTATCGCGATCTTCATCATTACAAAGAGGCGATTGGCGTCCCCGGATTCTTGATTTTAAGCATTGAGGCTCCGATCAATTTTGCTAATAGTACATACCTCAAGGAAAGGTTAGTTTTTGAATCCTAATTCAATCGCCATTTTTGTTCGATGTGATGGCTCGTTTTTCTATATGACGTTCGTTTGTCGTTTGTTTTCTAGGATTACAAGATGGATTCAAGAACATGAATCGGAGGATCAAAATGCGAAAAAACAATCTGGACTTAAGTTTGTCATTCTTGATTTATCCGGTGAGTTATCTTACGGATATTTCCAATATGCCCCCTTATGTTTCTTCTAGCGATCATCGTTAATCGAACTTTTCTTCAGCTGTGAGTGGACTTGATACAAATGGTGTCTCATTTTTCAAAGATTTGAGGATGACATTAGAAAAGAAAAACTTAGAGGTAAGCTGTTTAAAACACTTAGTAATTAGACTTCTCATTTTATTTTTTTTTATTTTTATTTTTTGTCTTGGAAATAGTCTAATGTTTGTGTTTGTTATATATGTGTTTAATTTTACAGCTTGTATTGGTGAATCCACTTGGTGAAGTGATTGAAAAATTGCAAAGAGCAGATGATTCAAAAGAATTGGCAAGACCTGATTGTTTGTTTTTGACAGTTGGGGAAGCAGTAACTTCCCTTTTGTCAACAGTTAAATCATCTAATTATGTATAATCTTTATTTCTTTATTTTTGTTTTTGGTTGTGGAATGATATTTCTCAATTACTGGTTCAAATTAAATAATTATATGTAACTTTTGCTACCCAAAAATATAGTGTAATTTCTCACTTGTCGCGGGTCTTGGTCTTTTAAACTCGACTCACTCTCTTTACAAGATATATACCGAAGGATTTGTAATGAGTAAGTTGGAGACGAAAATGGGGTATATATATACATAGTCAAAAACTTTCCGATGGGAACACAAAATATGTCACAAAGGTTTAATCTCTTTCGAGACGCGTGTCTAAATATAGATTATTAAATTATTGAGGATTTAAGGTTTTGCAAAACTATGTTATTTTGATTGTTTTATTGAATTTCCTAATCATGGATAGTTACTCTAAGATGTTTGTTGATTAGATCTAATATCGTTATCGTACTCGAAAGACGGAGATTAAAATTAGATTAAATAAATTGAACCGTAGTTGAATTATAAAGTGCGAAATATAATGTGCTCGACAATATCTCGAAATGGTTAAAAACTTAAAATCAAATCAAAGAATTAAATAACTTTGAGAACAAAATTTCTACAAAATTTGACCATAAATATAATCTCTTGGAGATGCTTAATATAGGGAGAAATATAATGTGCTTGACAATATCTCAAATGGTTAAAAACTTAAAATCAAATCAAAGAATTAAATAACTTTGAGAACAAAATTTGACATAAATATAATCTCTTGGAGACGCTTAATATAGGGAGGCCATTAACCAGTAAGGTTACCGATTCGATGGATATTTCATAATGACGTCATGCTGGTTGAACCAGTAATTAAAACGATTAAATCAATCCAACCAGTAGCTAGTAATCTACCGATTCGATTTCCGGTCCAATTTTTTAAAACAATGGAATACTGTGATAATTGGGTTCCATTAAGTTAAATATTATGAAATTTGCTACACAGATAACAGTAAGAGTGATCAATATTATAAATGAAGATTTTCCTCTGTAAAATGATAATATCCATTTCAATTTCTTATTTACATATGACAAAAAAAGTTGTAATGAATCATAATGCAAAATCCATGCTCAAATGGGATGCATGTATTGCCTACTTGGTATCAATTTGTAAGAGTTAAATTGGGATTAATGAGTTTTGAATGATTATTTTTGGTGAAATTCAATCTCAACAAGCTTTGCTTACGGCTCGTATTCCGATCCCTCTACCTCCATGTAACCGCGATCGAGAATATTGACGACGATTTCAAGTTGAATCGAGAATATAAAAGCTCATTGTCGTTTTCTCTGATAGAGTGAATATCCAACGAACGCAGACATTAGAAAGGTCCAAAGCACCTACACCCACAAACGGAATCGCCTTAATTAGTACATATATAGGATGACAACATTAATTATCTTGTTGAGATTAGAGAACAAGATTAATTAGTGGGAAGTTAATTACAGTATTAATCGCATGCCATCTTTCGAGTCGTTTAATCCTCGATTGCATATCTTCGATTACGCCTTCAAGAGGAGAAGCTTCTCTACTCGGTGATGACTCGGAAGATGAACTGCTACTCTGTTCAGCACCAAAAAATCACAAGAGAATTTGAGGAAAATACAAACTTTCTTAATGTGCTTTAAATTAATTTGATTTTCACAAAACCACAATTGCAAATCAAAATCAATTACTATCTATGTATGGATCTTCTATTACATAGTTTATCAAACTGTTTTAGATAATTTAAACAATTGTCATTGATAGTGACATAAAAACGCTAAAAGTTAAGTTGGAACAAAAAAACGATGAAACGAACGTAACGAAATTAGAAACTACCAGTACTTTTAAGCTGAGCTAAATGCAAAAATACCCCTGTGCTTTGCATAACTGGCAAAAAAAACCGTGTTATCTTAATTAGCAAACCCCCAACTTGAAATTCCTTTATAAGTCAATAGGGAAGTTATTATCAATTTTTTACGTGAACAAGGGGGGTTATCGCCAATTCTCAGAGTCAAAAAAAAGATTATTGATAACTTTTTAGGTTAAGAGGGGTGTTTTTGCATATTTTGTGAGGGTATAGTTGTTATTTTTCCTGCAAAATATGTATTCCGACATGGGAGGTTTTTTTTTGCCAACAAAAATAACACAGGAGGGTTTGCTAATAAAAATAACACGGTGTTTGTTTTATAAATTAGGCAAAGCATAGGGGGCATTGTTGCATTTCACTCTTTTATGTTCGATTTAAAAAGAAAAAAACTTCAATCCAGAATACCTGAGACTGTATATATTCAACAAGTTCCTGCAATCTTGTAGCTTGCTGTGAATGAATCCCACTTGAACTCCTCTCTAGAGCAGGTAATCTTTCAAGAATTATCTGAAGATAACTCTGAGATCGAAAGAAAAGAGTTCGGTAAAAATTTAAGAGACACATTTTACTTATCGTATGCTAATTGACCCTCGAGTTTCAAGGAAGAACCTTTGTGGTATATGAGCCATCGAGTTTAAGAGTCGAGCCAGCAGCCACTACGGTCTCTTTATTAGCACCCTTTATTTGAAGGTAAGGACTTGGGACATCTTGTAAATGATCAACCTCAACAAGAATCTATAAAAAAATTAAAAAAATGAAGAAAATGAATTGAAATATAATTGAGGTATATGATATTGAAAATAAACTAAACAATGGAGTATAAACCTTTCCATCTTGGTAAATATAGGCCGACGCTTCGATGTACGCGACAGCTTGATAACTGAAACCAAAGGAATATAACATGAAAATATCGACAAGCAATATTTAAGATTTATGTATTCATTCTACACTCGAATTTTGATAGTCAAAGTTCAATTAATAATATGTAGAGATGAGTAAAATCAGATATTGCACGAAAAGAGAAAAAAAAACGTATAATCCAGCAAGATTATGCATTTGAGTCAATACCATATTTGAGCCGAAACGAAAAAAGTAAAGAATAATGGATATTTGACGTACCCGAGATTAAGAAGGCCAGCCACTGTACTTATGCCGATATCAAAGTCCACTTTTGGCTGAATTATGAAGTTTCCCTCTCTGATAGGCTTCAGAAGGCAGAGAAAGAATCAAATAAGCATGCCGAAACCTAAATGCAAAATGCTACTAAAAAAGAGAAGGTACAATTACATTTCCAGTCCCACAGGACTACCTCTCAGCACTTTAAGTCCGCGTATCGCATTTTGGTCTTATCGCCCCATTTCTATCCAATTCAGGACCAAATGTACAAAACCGAGATAATCCTATAGGTCCAAAAGTGGAAAAAAGAGACTATTCTGCAGGACCAAAAGTGCAAAAATTGATTCGGAAAAGAGGGCAATAGGACCAAAGTGCCGAAGGTCTAATCATGTAGGACCAAAAATGCAATTTTTCTTAAAAGAGACTCATAATCTCAAAAAAAAAAAAAAAAAAAAAAAAAGAAAGGTACAGACCTCTCGGATGAGGAGCGCAAATCTACCCTCACATATTCTAACTCTTATACAATCACTCTCTGTCAACTGTCCATTAGAAGGTATTCCGGACAACCTTATATATATATCGATGAAGTTCTGAACGGAACTCCATATCTTAGTTGGATCAAGAATTTTAAGAATGTCTTGATAAGCCACCTGTAAATAATAAATAATATAGGACACATCAAATAAAATGCATTGCCATTCAAGCAGCACAGAAGAAGAAGAAATAAAAAGTTACCTGTTTATTACTTTTCAACACAAACAATGAGCTTTCGGGTGATAGCACAGGGTCAAAGTCATTTCTAATCTTCAGCTGTAACAGAGAGAATAACAAATTAATCAGAAAAAAATTGAGACAAACTCATTTTTCTTTTTCTTTCAATAACCATAATATTATTTTTTTAAAAAAATTAAAGGAACTAACATGAGCTTCAACAAGATGTGGTTCAATGTGTTGGAACATTGGAAACACGGTTGTCATAATTTCGTTTTGGGACATGAAGCAACTAACTCTACTTTTGTCTCTTTGAACTCTAGAAATAAGATGTGAATGGACTCCTCCAACCTGTTTCATAACAAGAAATTACTATAGAAATTACTCAAAAGTCGAGAAATCTTGAAAGTGAAAGATAGTAATGGATTATTATTAGTTTTTTCTACTTACAACAGCAATCCATAAGTCCAGAGGTTTACGGATGTTTGGGTGCAAGGCATAGACACCTTCAAAAATTACCTTGCCAAAAAAAGAGGGTCCATCTTTTTAGACAATGATGATAAAATGAAACTAGGTTTAACATTATACACCCACGTATGTATGTATATATATATAATTTGAGATTATTGATAAAGCAAAGCAATATTTTTGGCATACCACACCACAATCTTCAGATACTTCGAGTTCTTTGAAACCACTGCGAGCACCACTCTCTAGATCAAAGATAGGTACTTTTGTTCTTCGGCAATTTTTTATGTCATTAATGTTCTGCAATGGCCAGAAGAAAAAAAATATGTATATATAACCAAAACAAAGAGAAAAAAATGATTTTAGTAGCTATAAATCCACCTTCTATGAGCACATGCTTCTGTCTAATGCTTTCAAAGGTTTCATCATATTGAGAAGGTCTTGAACTCTAAACATGGGGAACTAGTAACTAGTTCAACACTTAATAATTTAATGATTAATCTTTATATCCAATCAATTATTGGTAGGAGAGATGAGATTATGAAAAATATACTATATATAGTATGAGATAAGTATCAAATATTTGGTAGCTTAGATTATTTATAGCATTGATTTCGAGTGGGTGAAGTTAGGTGAATTGGGAAGACAAGATGCACATCAGATGGGGGTAATCTTGTAATTTGACTGGTACATGGGTGGAAGAGCACAATTTGTTTTGTGTGTATTATGTCGGTTTTCCTTTTATGGGCCGACCCAATTCTTTAATCTCACAAACCAAACACAAGATAAGGTGAGATAACTAACAAACGCACTTTTTGCATATCCATGGCCAAAACAAGGCCTATGTATAGTTTATGTATTCATGCATTTAAGCTCTGATCGAGTTATCATACAGAGAATATATTCAAAACCAGTTATTGAATATTAATTAAAAATAAGAAAAATTAGTGGACACAAAATAAAATGCATACTTTTGACAATAAATCCAGATCAAGAGAGCTGAAGTCATCGTACTTAAAATCCTTCATTTGTTCAGGTTTGTAGTAGCTTTCGAGGGAAACAACTTCACAACCGACAATGTTTGCCATCTTACGAGCCAAACTTGTTTTTCCTGATCCACTTGGACCTCCTATTACAACAAGATTAAAAGGAAAAGAAAGGTAGCATAAGAAACTAGATTTAATTCCCAAATGACACGGAATATTGAATTATCATCACATACTAAAAGGCCTTCATAGAAGAAGTAAAAGATTCTAGTTTGGAAACAAGAATTCAAACAAACTAGATATGATTTGGAGAGAGAGAGAGCCTACCAATTCCAACTATGACTGGAAGACCTTTATTCTCCAATAAAGCCTGTAATAGTTTTATACACATGTAAGTTTGTTGCTTACTGAACATCAAACAGTACATGAAGCAAATAAACGATCCAGCTTACTTGTATTGCTTGTACAGCAAGAAGCAATCCTCTATCTAAGTCATATGAATCAGGCATCGGAGCAAGATCCAGGGCATCCCTGGAAGAGGAAGGGCCTGTGATTGTTTCGTGAGTATAATAATATAACACAATGAAAAAAAAAAAAAAATCATTTTTTTCTATAAATTAACCTGCACATACATACCAGTAATAGATCCATCAGTTAGGAGAGGATCTTGCGGGACAAAATGCCATGTTGGCAGAAACGGTTCCATTTTGGACTTGGTTGGTGATCGAGTCCATGGCTGAGATAAATCATCAATCCGGTTAACCAGGTTCGGAGCTATACGAAGTGGCTTTGGAGATACCATCAACTTTTCTTGAGTATTTGGCAAAGGTGCACTCGACACCGGTGGGGGTGTGTTAAGCCGAGGTACCCCTGCAACATGAATAAATATATTAAAAAGACATATCGCAAATATTTGCATCAACATTAGGGATAAAGACCTATACAGTATACACACACACACACGAGATTAGGTGAAACTACCTCGCCTCCTAATATTTCAAGAATTATCAAAGCCTCCTCTACTTAAAATTTTACCTAACAAATACCCTCCTTATTTTCAAAAATGATCCCACATTTACCCGTTATCAACGTTGATTTGAATCTGATAAGCCCCTAGGTTAACCATCTCTCTATCACACACATTTGACATGCACAGATCAATTCAGTCATTATCAAGACCACTTCATAACCATTTAATTATCCTCAAATTTACTTGATTCATTTTAAAGAAATCATAGTAATCGAAGGGAGTGATACATTGACCACAAGTTTAAATCATTAAAGCCAACCTCTTTTACAAATAAATATGAGGTACAAAAACAGGAAGAAGCAAAAATGAGATATCCAAGTTCAAACCTTGACTCTCGAGGATCATCTCAAGATATGATTTAGTGATCCATGGTCCAGTGATACCCATCCTTGATGATTCAATTCCAACCATCTACAGAGGATAGACATTTCATATTCATTGCTTATAACGTTTAATAAGCATCTAGATTTGAAAACTTATGGTTATGAATTAATTAGAGAAATAATCTACTAAACTAAATAGTTGGTGCATGCTTATAACAAAAAATTCCTGTTTAGTTATAAATAAAGGAAGATAAAGAGTCCATACTTTTCTATTTGTGCCCCTGAGTACCAAAAAGGTCTCCCCAAGAGTATCAATTGTTTCCAATGACACTGAAAGATTTCCATCAATAATCGAGGTTGATGCTCGTTTATAACTCACTACCACTGTGTATCCCAAGGCGAGTAATCCACCCAGAGTCATTCTACCAACCTGATGCATTTTAGATATGATGAGTGATGCAAGATAAGTGAAAGGTATAATTTCTAAATCTTTCTTTACGATAATAAAAACCCTCTGATAGTTAAGCCCTTTTATAGAGAATAATATAGAAAAAAAAAAGGAGCTAATGGCAATTTACCCCCCTCTGAAATGCATACTGTTCTAAATGTCACATGTATCATAACACAGAGGTATAAAGTGATACATATAAGAGGGGTAGTTTTGTTAATTCGTATTTCCTTTAAGTTTAAAAATGTCAGGGCGGCAGTGGGAAACTTTTATAAGAATATAGGGCCGTTAGGTGCTCTTGTTCAAATCACAGGGGGTTAAATTGAACATTATGCATATCACAGGGGGTTCAATTGCCATTAACTCTAGAAAAAAGTTGCAGGTGGAAATAGTATAGTTTACCTCAAATTCAGCTCTTGGTCGGATGATGAAATTTTTGTCAACAATCCTCTGATCACCTAATGATAGATAGTACTTGATACCAGATTGTCGAACCTTGACCCAATCATTTATCCGAGCCTCTTCACTTGCAGAAGGGGGCCTCAAGTACATCTCAATAAAACTAGCACCAAAAAATCCATATGCTCAGATTCAACCAACATAACACCAAATAATAAAAGGAAATGACAAATGAAATTGCAACGGACCATCTTTATCGAAATTACGGTGGCAAAATGCTTTGAGCTCAACAAACTTACTTGTCGAGTTGTGCTTCCTTTCCATCAAAAATGTAGGCAGCATGCCCACTTTGAGACTGTTCCAGAGAACGAGATCTCACTTAAGGAGGTATAGAAAGATATAATATCAAATCATGTAGAGATTAAAATTTCAGCAAAATTACATGTTTAGTCCACTGGTTTTTAATCCGTGACAAAATTAGTCCTTAATTTTCCGAACCAACACATTTTTGGTAACTTTAACAAATTAATCTTTTATCTTTTATCTTTTGGGTTTAATTTAACACACTGAATCCTTTATCTTTTGAGCTATCAAATTTAGTTCCCTAGTCATAGGTTTTAGAAATTTATCTTTTTATTTTATTAAAAAGTACATGTATATGGATTTTTTATATTAATTGCATAAAAAATCATTTTTAGGCCACAAACTTATCCAAATTCACCCTATCGGACTAAATGTGTTAAGTTCAGGTGTACATAAATTTGACCCAAAAGATAAAGGAATAGATTGAGTTTGACCAAAAAGATAGTGGACCAATTGTGTTGAGCCTAAAAGATAAAAGGATTAAATCTGGAAAATATTAGGACCACAGGTGTAGAGCCCAAATGATAAAGGACAACTTATTCGCTAACTGAAACATAGAGGACTAAATATACAATTTTGCCTTAAATTACTAGGTTCCGAAACGCATACATGGAAGATTCTTAGATAAAGAATAAATTTTTCAGGTCAAGAATTGTACATAATTTTAATTATCCACAAGACTTCACCACATGAGTTAGTCCAAACGGAACCTAATTCTTACGTACCTCACTCTTGCACTTGAGCTTGTAAATTGGCTCTCTAAATGATGAAACAAAACTGTTGTTAATCCTGATCTACAAAAGAAATACAGCCATTGAAGAACAATGAAGAAAAATAATCGTTAAAATTCTGAAGACTGAGGTACCAAACGCCAACCTGTGCATGATGAAGGTCGGGCTCAATATGCTTTCTAAATAGTGGGAAAATGCTGTCAATCAGATAATCCAACGAACAAGACTCTCCAATATCATGTTGAACTTTTGAAAGTAAACTAAAATGAACTCCACCAACCTAATATCCCATACATATTATAAATTTAATCAAAAGCTATTATAATTTATAATGACAAAATAAATACAAATGTATATAATAAATACAAAAAATTACCACGGCAACTCGTATATCCAGAAAAGATCGTAACTTTGAATGCAGAGCATAAGTACCATCAACTATAACCTACAATCAAAATTTGGGGATTTAAACTCGGTATGGATGATTTAAACTCGATAGGGATTTAAGAAATAAAAAAAAAAGGCATAATATTCAGGCAATCTTACCACCCCTGATGAAAGGCTATTAATAGTTTTTGAACCAACGCGTTTTCTTCCTTGAAAATCGAACACCGGGGTCAATGCATCGCGGCCGTTAATCAAGTCCTATTTCGCAAAGATTGCTCGGTTATAAAATGCATATTTATAAAATTCAACAGAATAAGCATTATAAAGCTCCAACATGTTTCAGATAGCATCTCTTCCTAAACCCAAACACCAAATATGATAATACCAAAATAACTCTTTAGATAGCAAGTATAGAACAATGGCGAATATGTTAATTATGTCATAAAGGAAAAGATTATATAATTTTTGGACTTGTTTGGCGTAGGAGTCTAAAGTATAGGTCAATGGCAAATTAGTAAAATGCGACAAAATTGACCACCTGAAGGTTGATAGAAGACCTAACCAAACCTTCTTTTTTTCCTACTAATCGAGTTCTTTACATACCAACAAGTCTACAAATATTCGATAATATTTAAAGCCAAATGAAGATGAATAATTCTTAGCTTGATGATAATGCTAGAGAAACACAAAAAAAACATACCTCAAGATTGTGCAATAGAAGGTCAAAATCTATTGAATCCAAATCATTCCCGTCATCAACCCCAGTACGATAGTTCTCCATTAAGATAACAGTGCAACCAATTACAGATGCTACCTTTTCAGCTAAGCTTCAAGAACCACAAAATACAAGAACATATTGAGTGTAAAACAACCAACCAACACATAATAAACGATCCAAGACATTTGAAAAAATCATAAGTAGGTGAACTAGAGACAAACCTCGATTTGCCTGATCCACTTGGACCTCCAATTCCAACAGTGACCACCCCATCTTTCTTCGATCTAAGTTCTTGAATAGATTTCACCAACAAGTAATATCCATGATCAAAAGACTGAAAAGATTCAAAAACTCATACACTTAGAAATCAAAAAATTTACAAAACTTAATTAAAACCAAAAGCATAAAAACTCTATCTAGTCTTAAGCTTGAAATGTTACAACCCAATTAACTCAATAATCAAATAAAAGTCAAAAATGCAAAAAGCCAAAAACATTAAGGTAACCATTAAACTAAAATGGGGCCATCCAGGAAAATGTTAAGGACCCATTAAAACCCAAATTCAGTTTCCCACAAAAACAAGATAATATACAAACAACCCACATGAATACAGAATTATACTTGATCATAATGTTACCCAAAAAATGAAAAATCCAATACCAATTCGAGAATTCTTAAAAGCAATAAATTGAAATAAAGCAAATTAAAGGGGAAATAAGCATCATTACCACATGGAGAGGAAGAGACTGTAGAATCGATGAAGAAGAAGAAGAAGAAGTGGAAGTGGAGGGCTGCTGTTGGTAGAAATCACGCCCACCCTCTTGGAATACACGTTGCATCACCTCATCGTCCATTTATGAATTTTTTTCCTTTTCTTTTTTTGGAAGAATTACAAATTTTTGGGGTTTTTTTTTTTTTATGTTGATGGTGATAAAAATCCAATCTTTGATGGATTGTTAAATTTTGGGAAATGAATCTTTTGGGTTTTGCTTTTTGGGGTTCTGTTGCTATAAGGAAGTGTAAAACATTGGTAAAGGTTTGTTCTTCAGTTTTAAATTAGGCCGACGCATTGTACTATCAGCCATAAATTATATTGATAATAAGTAACAATTTTCTCATTTTTTTTAGATGAGTTCAAATTTAAATCATCTTTTTTTAATAACTAATTTAAATCATATGAATATAGTGATTTGTAAAGATTATAATTTCTTTGTGATTATAGAACTAAATTTTAATGATGATATAACTTATTGTGTACAAAAAAATTAGGGGTGGGATCGGATTTTTTGGATCGAGTATCAAAATTGGTGTGTGTTGATCTTTCAATCCCGAAACCCGTTTTAGCCCCATGGGTACCCGACAATTTAGGTACGAGAAAATGCCATTACAGCTTCGTGTAATCCATATATTACATATTTTTTCATATAAAAACTAAAAACTACTTTAATTCAATTATAAACACAATAAAAGATGTTACAATAACAATATATAACATGTTATGAAACACAATTGCATGAATTAACAACTTTGTAAATGTAATGAATCCTAAAAATCAAATAATGCAATAACTTCATAAAATAAAACATGAGTTTCAGGTCTCGAACAATATTACAATTATATTGTAATATTCCAAATTTCCAATCAAAGACTCCTCAAATGTCGGATTAAGAGTTAAGTTCAAAGTTAATATTCGACAATGCAATATTTAACTACACCAAAAACATCAAAAATCAAATTAGAAGTTCACAATATGTAATGTTTGACACTAATACTTCATTAATCAGGATTAATTCAACTACGAGCTTGAAAAATCATCTAATCCATGGATCAAAATTTCCATCTTTTCCATCGAAAACATCGAAAAGTTTCCGTTTTCTTATCAGGCGAAACGAAAATAGGATGTAATTCCGAAACAATTTATTTGCCTTAAACCTTGTTATTTTCCTAAATTTACTAATTTTTTTTACAAATTTTCCTTAGTGTTTCCGAAACATTTCCGAATAGTCTCGAAAAGTTTCCAATATTTGACTGACCGAAACATACATTTGAACCGAAATTTTGATCCATGATCTAATCAAGGTTCAAGCATTGATGAATCCATGCACAATCCAATCAAATCTACGAGAAAGCTTTTTTAGATTAGATGCTTAGAAATAGTGACATTATAAAATAACATTTTTTTTTTATTTTCTAAGAATTTAATCCCTTTCGAGACGGGTTGGGTACATTAAGTGGGTACTTTTCCTAACAGAAATTCGATCATAAGTCCACTACTTTGTAATTACTAGTCCCTTCCACTAGACCACACATGTTGGTCATTATAAAATAACATGACAACATGTTGTAACTCTAAAAATTTTAGTCTTTAGAATTTAGATAAAATCTCATAGTATATATCAAATTCATAATGTGATGAAGATCTTTCTTAAAGTTGTATTGTGATTGCTTGATGTAATAAAATAAAAATAGTCGTTCAAAAAAAGTATAAATGTCTCAAATAAATTAAAATTTCTTCTCTATAAGTTTTTCAAATCATACAAATTTTTATCCTTGTTGGTTGAGAATCCGAGCTGACCCAATCTTAAGTACAAATTAGATCTTGAGCAAATCAAGGAGACAAATAACTCATATATACATCAAGAATATGACTTCTCATGCTAAATGCTACCTCCGAAGCAACGGTGGATACTAGAATAGCCAATACATAACAAGTCATCCTTGATGGAAACAAAAAGCGATGAATTTATACTTTAACCAACTCAATGTGTCTCGCAATCCTTATTTAAATACTTGTTCAACTCGAACTTCACTACTTTCTCCTTCCTCGTATCTCGCTTTCACTATCTAATTATCTCGCTGAAATTAGTCACACTGGGGCAAATCCATTGAACTTGAACTTGAACCACTTGCTTTAAGACACGAGCTTGTTGTCCTTGAATAACAATGTCATTCTACCATGTCTTTGTAAGTTGGGGTTCCATCTAATTTTAATCTTTGGGAACATACCTATGAAGGGGAACTTCAAATAAGCAAATATACGATGTGGATAACATAAATTTTACATTTTATTAATAGATCCCAAATATTTGGCGTATTTTTCCTTCATATTTTTAGAACTCAAATTGAAGTCAAGAGAATATATCAACGAGTAAGAATTTCGTCAACTGCACTAATTTCTCTAAAAATAATGTTTATTCTGACATGCAAAGATCCTCCAATGTGTAGTGTCAACATGGATCAAAATTTCCAAGTTTTCCGTTGATAAAATCAAAAAGTTTCCATTTTTTAATCAATCAAAATGAAAACAAAATGTAATTTCAAAACTATTTGTTTGTCTTAAATTCTGTTATTTTTCTAAATTTAATAACTTTTAAAATAATTTTGCCTTAGTGTTTCTGAATTTTTTCGAAAAGTCTCATTAAATTTTTCGTACATACTCAAAGAACTCCTAACATACTTACGGGTAGATCTAATATGAGATATGGCCATGTGATCATCGTTCAGTTAATCTACATTTTTTCTAGGAACTAAGTCAAAAATGAATAGATCATTAGGTAAAACATTATCCACATTGACCACGAAAATCTTTTCAATTCCTCAATCTTTCAAACATTTGTCATATCCAAAGCAATATTTTCATCTTTATGATAAAAAAAAGTGGACAATTTCTTTTTTCGTGCAAGTTCCATTCATCATCATTAAAATGTATGGTGAGATACATGCAGTCTACCTTTTGAACATAAGTCTACGTATCAGTGGTAATGCTTACCCTTTGTAAGTGCTCTTTTCTAAAGGATATTAACTTTAATATTTCATTCATATACACATTTGGTAAATATATTTAGTAATTGTCCTGCGAGGTAAAATGGAGAACATAGGGCGTGTAATTGACATGAAAATTTTGAACTCGGATTTTTCAACTGTTTGGAATGGAAATTCATCAACAATGAGCATATGCCATAATGCACCGAGACTTTTACCTTGATCAATCTGCCAATTATTAGCCCTCCTCTTTGAAACAAATGAATTTGTTGAATTCTAAGGCGATTTTGATCATTTGTTTCAACTTTATGGGCCTTTTATTTGCTAGCGTGTTGAATTCAAGAATCATTAACTATACATTTGTCTTTGCACTATTAACAACAACAAATAAAACTATATAACCTAGATCTAATAAAATAATAAATTATCATAAGGCTGAGCATATTCCTTAGTAAAATAAGAGATTAAGTGATACAACCTGGATTAAATCAATGGTAAATTGGAAATTTTCTCAAATTAAGCAAACGTAAACTCCTCTGAATTTTCAATCCAAATGCAACAACATACAACCGTAATCTCTATAAAAAAATTAAAGAAATTGACAACAAATGAAGATAAGGCAGAAATTACAGAGAGAGTAAATGTTACTAATCGTCTCTTTTATCATTAATTTTTTACAGATTGTGTTCTTCTGTTAGTCTCCTCTATGAATTATTTGTTTCACTTGGTCATTTATAAGTGGTATTTTACTTACAGTGTTATATTTTAGTCCCTCATAAAATTATTTCTTTATCTATTTAGTCCCTCGTAGAATTGTTTTGACATTTTAATTCATCTTAAATCATCTGAAAATGATCAAATGAAACAAATATTTTATAATGGGAATTAATGTGAAAACAAAAATATAACAGAGACTACTCTATAAAAAAAATTAAAAATAAAAAGGATCATTAAATGTTTTAAATGTTTACCTTATAGAATGAAGAAATTGGTCGAAGTGAGCACAAATATGTCTAGATACAGAATGAATATTAACACTTTCCCCCCTGAGTATTTAACTAACTCTAACGGCCTCCACAAACGCACTTCTTCCTTGTAAAGACGTAAGTAACCAGATGCATTTATGAAAGGACTCTTATGCCCCTGATGCTTATAACAGAATGCAACATTAAGCAATAGTGGGAGACGTCACGTGCGTAAGTGAGAGGAACTCGTTTAGTCATTAGGCTGTATATGCATCTAGTTTGTCAAGGTTTGGTTTCACTCAAATCGGGTTAAATCTCATCAAGTAAAGAGTTTGAAGAGGTCTCAGGCGAAACTCCAAGTTTCAGACAAGTCGAAATCTACACAATCCTACTTGAAACCTATAAAGTCATTGATTTGACATATGTCATCTATTTTTTACACATAAAGTTATTGATTTGACATCTACCACCTATTTTTCTTCTCCAAACCCCAACAATCAAACCTCAATTCAAGTCATATCTTAAAGTTTCAAAATCCACTAACTATTATTTAATAATATTTTACAATCTCAATATTCCATTGAAACCATTATCCAAATCGAGTTTCAAAGGTTTCGGCGAAACCTCTGAAATCAATTATTGAGACCAAACCGAGACCAAACCCAGCCAAACTACTTCCATATTAACCCTTAGTTTTAATATGGGCTGGAAAAATAAAATTCAAAACCCAATTGGATACCCAAAGACCCGTTTGGGTGCAATATTAAATCCCAATACCCGAAATATTAATACTATTAATTACTCGGGTAATCGAGTATATACCGAAAATTTAGAAAACTCATTTTTTGTCCCCAAACTTTACGAGACCCAATTAGGTCAAGTCTAGTACCCAAATACCCAAGCTCAACGACCACAAAAAATAAATAAATTAAAAAAAAAATATATCTAAGAGAAACTTTATGTTGTGCACAATAACATATGAATTTGTAATAGATAGAATACAAGAAAAATGTGGGTCAAATTTAGCATAACACTGTAAATTCTCATATTCATATTTCCAAAAATTGGATGCTGAAATTTTGATTTTTTGAATAAAATATTATAGTATTTACTTTGTTGCAATTACTTGCAGACAGATATGCAACTAATTAAGGATGTAATAATTTGTGGTCATTGACTCTAATATTTCATTTATGTAGACATTACATTACATTACAGGGTCATCATTTCAATTACCAAATAGTTGATGATATTGATCCACATTATATTTATTGGATTCTAAATATAACATGGGCCATTGGCCAGCCCACCTTAATACCCCATTAACAATTAGCTCTCTCCGATCCAAAACTCCTATTTATTTATTATTTTCAAAAAATACAAGAAGGTTTTATTGACGCAGTATCTGAGTAGAGGTATTGTACTCGAGTCGAGTAGTGTTGAACGAGACAATGTTTAAATTTGGTTTAAATTTTATCAAACTTGAAATTTTGTATTTGAGTTTGATTTGATTGTTAAACGAATCGAGTTCATAATTGAATTTATAAAACCCGAAACCTAGAATTTATTATAATTGAATTTCACTCTTACGAAAGTAATTTATTTCAAGACCTATATATACAAATAAACTTATTTCATAACTAAATTAAAATAAATTTGGTTTAAATAAAATTTATATATCCAGAAGTCACTTATAAATTGAAAAGTTGGATGATGAAATTGCGAAACAAAATTTTTTAATTGGATCAAGATTTTCAATTGAATAAGTATGAGTAAAGGATCAATGGATGAAGTTAGAAAGTCAAGTTCTAATCGAAACTAAATCTTCCGTTTCTTTTGGATTTATGAATTAGTAGATAGAATCTCGCGGGTTATCTCGTAGTTTTAATTTGTTTATATGTTCTCATACGTTTAAAAAAAAAAACGATGATATTGTTCATGCACTAGTAAATGTAACTTTTAGTATTGCTCCTATTTCGGACTTTCTTGATTTATTGTTGACATTGTAAGTGATGATTTTCCTTATAAATGAAAATTTTGGTTTGAATTTCCTTAAAAAAATATTTAAAAAAAAAAGTCATGTATATATTTTTATCAAATATTAGATGCTTCACTCCACTATGATCAAATGTCAACGCCCACCTTTTTGCCCACTACTAGTGTTATGTACTCTCCACTTGAATTATTTCTATTTTCTTCCTCCACTATTGTTTCTATTTATATTGTGCGTGTATTATTCATTGACCACGCTCATTTGCGCCGTTTGTTGCGTATACATACATTACGGGAGAATATTTTTTCCCTGCAATAGGCCTTAAATCACTCCGGTGGACCTTCACCTTCCTATAAAGTTTATTCTTTAGAAGGAAGGGGAGGGGGTTATTTAATCAGCATTTTTAAAAACAAAAGAGCCTCTCAAGTAGCTGAGTAGTATCGAATGATATATTGTTTAAATTTAGTTTGAATTTTAACGAGCTTGAAATTTTGTGTTTGAGTTTGGTTTGATTTTTTAACGAACCGAGCTCAAACGAGCTTTTATGGAACGAGCTCAAACCAAGTATCGAGTAGCCTGGTACTTTACATGTGTTTTTTCAATATTTAGCTTATCTAGCCGAGCTTCAAAACTTATTAAACGAGAAATCACGTTCAAATTTGTTTGATTTGTTTGATTTGTTTGATGAACCGAACTCAAACGAGTTTTATCAAATAAGCTCGAGCCGAATATCGAATAGTTTAGTTCGATTTTCAGTCCTACTCTCAAGCACAATAATAGAATTACACTATGGTGAATTGTAAAATTATGTCCTTAATTGGTATTCAAAGAGTACATTGACAAATTTTTATTTAGTTAAGAAAAATTATAACCTAGTTTTGAAGTTAACTAACTCTACATATATAATGTAAGAATATTATTGATTTAAATTTATGTACGTAAAACATGTTAGTAAATGTGTGAAAGCGTATAAAATAAAATGAAAATTTTGATATTGTAAGGCAATTCGAAGATTTTTATTATTGAAATATCACACTATGTTTCTCTATATAAGATTTGAACCAATTTTAACCATTTGCAAAGAAAAAGAGGTATTTGTCTTATAGAAGTAATTATATATTTATCATGAAACATAGAAAAAGACAAAATAATTCCTATTGCATGCATTATCTAAGAAACACAAATGAAAAAAGAGTATAAATACTAATTGATCACGTCAAATTTATTTAATCCTCATCCTTAAAAACAAATTGATTTTCATAAATCTATCTCATATTTATTTCATGTTCATCTTATAAAGCATAAAGAACATCATAAGTACTGAAAAAGAAAATATTTACCCATCGCTCTCGCTTCAATTTTGACTTTATGAAAATTAATTAAGAAAGAAGCAATTGTTCCTCCTTCAAATAAAAGGGTAGTTTTTTTTTTTTTAAAATAAAAGGGTAGGTATTGACCCTTATAATTGATTCTTACTTTTGAAGCTTTTCATCTGACTTTTGTTTGAATCAATGAGTACAAAATAAGAAAACCATAAATGATTATTTTTCTATCTGATTTTCTAATAATATTTCTCCATCGATAATGCTCTCGTGTATTTATTTTAATTAGCAAATAAACTCTTATATTATACTTCTTGTGTAAATACTAATAGGTGATTGGTTTAGTGAATGGACTAGTCATTACAAAGTAGTGGACTCGATTCAGGTTCTGTCTCGAAAGGGATTAAACCCTTGAGAACAAAAAAAAATATATTCTCCTTGTGTGAACAATGATATTCCTGTGCATGTTAAGTGTCATGTACGCATGATAATCGAGATTGAGATTTCATTTTCTCTTACTTTTTATTTGATTATATACTTTACAAGAAAATAAATTATTTTAACATGAAAAATAAATACAAAAAAGTTATATTTTCTTCAACTTCAAAACACTGTTATAAAATTATTGTTTTCAAATCCAATTCCATTCCAATAAAATAAGATACTATACCAATTATACTTATAGATAGATGATTATAAATACTGATCAATGAGTATAAGCATAATTTATGAGTGGGTAAGACACAAGCCGATTGGATAAGAAGGGTTGGGTGCGGAAAATTTCGGGTTATGAGTTGGGCAACTCAGTTGGGTCGTTGAGCAAACAAAACATTGAGTTGGAGTGTAGGAGTGACTTACTTGGTTGGTCCCTTGGGCGGATACCCTTATTGGTATCAGGACTGGATGAACTAGTCTCAACCCCGTCCGATGTTATTGTACTTTCAAGTTCGAGTTTCTAGGGCTTAAAACTAAACCAAGTTACTTGATACTCGATTCGAGTTCGCTCGATAAAAGCTCGTTTGAGCTTGGTTCGTCACATTAATCAAACAAGCTTGAACATCTTTTTTTGTTCGATAACTTTTGAAGCTCGGCTCGAGCTCGACTTGATAAGCTAAAAAATTGAAAAAATACATGTAAAATATCAAGCTACTCGATACTCGGCTCGAGCTCATTCGATAAAAGCTCGTTCGAGCTCGGCTCGATTGAAAATCAAATCAAGCTCAAACACAAAATTTCAAGCTCGATAAAAATCAAACCAAACTTGAACAGTGTATCGTTCAATACTACTCAGCTCGATTACAGCCCTACGAGTATCTGATTATCTTGTAAATTTGTCTCATTCACCTTTTAAGAATTCGAAATGGGTCGTGTTTGGACAACCAAACCCAAAGCCCGACCACTCTTAGATTAAGCCATAAATGGGGAAATTTGATTTTTTTTAACAATAGGATATATCATCTTGCAACTTTTAGACATGAAAATGCAAATTTGGTACAACATGATAGATTTTCACTGCAATTTTGGTACTATTAAACAAGAAAATGCAAATTTGATACCACATTATAGGTTTTCTTTGCAACTTTGGTATCATATGGACGAAAACGAACGAAAAAGCGTCTTGGGAAAAAAATTGAAAAATCTGACATAGGATTAATCATGTGTAGGGGTGCAAATCACGCGAGTGATTTATCGACGCCTTTTCATTCGTTTCCGTCCAGATAGTACCAAAATTGCCATGAAAATCTATCATATGGTACCAAATTTATATTTTCATATCCAATTATACAAATATGGAATGATATCTAATCTATCATTGTTAAAGAAAGTAAACAAATTTCTCAAAGAGAGCTCACAATAAGATCATATGTGTTCCACATCACCATATAATATCTCCACCATTTCCTAAAAAGAATTCACCCAGAATTGGATGCCCCACGATGAGAAAAAATATAAAATAAAATAAAAAAATGCAGAAAAGTCTTCTTTAAATCTGAAACTCACTCCACGTCATCATCACCTCATTCTTACACACAGTACACACACTGACACATTACATTACATATCATATGAATGTGTTTGACTTTTATTTTTTGACAGATAGTGTGATTTATTTCCATTAATTCCCCAGACCAAAACAACAAAAGAAACAAAACCCACTCTCTCTTTTTTCTCTCTCTCATTTTTCATTTTTGGGTTTGATTTTCCTTTTTATTTTTATTTCAAAGTGAATTTCTTTCAAGAAATAAAAACCTAAAAAATCAATGGAGGGTCTGCCCTCTGGTTATCGCCCCAACGTTGGAGTTTGTCTCATCAATGATGATAATATGGTAAGGAAAAATTAAACATCTTTATTTTATTTTTAATTTTTTTATTGATTCAGTAATTTGTTAACTCTGTTTTTTGTTTAATTAAAAATGTAATCTTTTTTGTCTATGTTGTTTAATTTTGCTTATTGTTTGTTTTGAGCCATCAATTCTCATATTTAATTTCTGGGTTTTGTGTGATTTAGTGTAATTTTTTATTTTTTCTTATTTTGGGTAGTTCCCAAAATTACTTTTGGAAAAAAGTGTTTGGTTGTCAATTTTCTTGATCACTTTTAGATCTCTATAGTTATCCACAATTATACAAAATCAATATTTATTTTTTATTATTATTAGAATTAATTGCAATCACCGAGTCAAAGCCCTTAACTTTCTTAGCTTTTTATGAATTAATTAGACATTAATTGCTTAGCTAATTGCCCCTGTCTTTCTTTGATGACAGAACATTGGTGTACATCTAATAACACACTTTATGAGGATTTAAAATTAAAATAATGTTGTGAAATTAGTTACTCTTTATAAGAAAATTGTAATTAAAGAGATTCAAATTAAGTTTTTGAATTTTGTTAATTTTCAGGTGTTTGTGGCTTCTAGATTGAATGTTCCTGGAGCATGGCAGATGCCTCAGGTAAATACTCTGTAAAAATATATAATTTGTCTATTTCTTTTTCTTTCTTTTTTTCAATTTTCGCTCTTTTATGCAGAATTTGTCTTGATTTTTTTTGGGTATTTTATGTTTGTTTTAATGGAATTAAGGCCTAATAAACGAAGTTCAGAAAGTTAACTCTTTCGGAATTATTTGTATTGTAGTTTACTTCTTACATTACATTACCAAATTATTTGCCATGATAAAAGCTGAGAACGCGAAATTTAGCATACGTATGCGTAAAATTTAATTTTGAAGATAGTTATATTATATTATATTATATAAATGTTTTTTTTTATGTATTCTGAAATGAACTTATATAATTACTTTGTATTAATTTTCTTATAATCTTTGATTATCAGGGGGGTATTGAAGAAGGTGAGGATCCGAAATCTGCAGCAATCAGAGAATTGAGGGAAGAAACTGGAGTGGTATCGGCTGAAATAATAGATGAGGTCTGTCTCAAAAAATTGATTCTTATGAGTCCATTTTTTTTTCAATAAAGGATATCGTAAATTAAAGATTTTACATGAAAATTTTGTTTCGATATATTAATCTTGCTCAACACATGGAATCCTTATTGAATTAATGGAGAAAGTCGGATGCCAAAGCTGAATATCATAGTCAATCACATACACACGTTCTTGGTTCCTTTGAGAAATCCGCTTGAACGGTTCAAAATGATTCCCATACGATGGGACACTCTAACGGGTGGATTTTTCTAACAATATATTAAAAAGGGTATTTATGTCCTTTAAATGATTCTAACCTCTTAAGTCGTTATGTTGTCGTTATTTGGCTACTTTGAAAGAAATAAACTACCGACAGGACACTCTAACGGGTGGATTTTTCTAACAATATGTTAAAAAGGGTATTTTTGTCCTTTAAATGGTTCTAACCTCTTAAGTCGTTATGTTGTCGTTATTTGCGTAGTTTTTTTTTTTGAAAGAACCAAACTACGACATTTATAACGGCTTTGAAATCCGAAAGTTGTTGTTTATTTGTTTTGAAGAAGTCGTATTAATTAATTATCAGGTTCAAGAATGGCTGACGTACGACTTTCCCCCGGCCGTGAAAGCAAAAGTTAATCGTCTTTGGGGAGGAGAATGGCACGGCCAAGCACAAAAATGGTTAGTATATTTATTTCGTATTTTAATTATTTAAAAAGTGGCGAGAAATGATAATGCTTGTTAGTATATTTTAGACTAATGCATGTTAAATAATTAACTCGGTTAATTTAATTTAATAGGTTTCTAATGAGATTGACATCAGACGAGAGTGAAATCAATTTATCGACTGGTGAAGCCGACCCAGAATTCGCAGAATGGAAATGGACTACCCCTGAAGAAGTCATTGAGCAGGTACATCTATTTTCAATCTTTTAATTCCTTGATAAAATTATGGATTTTTGTTGTAAAAAGACTTATTTGCCCTTACCCGTGACCTCGACCAGGCAGTGGACTACAAGAGGCCGACGTACGAGGAAGTTATGAAAACTTTCCGACCTTACCTAACTTCTGGAAGAGCTACAAAATGTAACTCAACAAAATGGTGAAAAGTATTGCATGTATTTTGCAGATTTTGTTTGTTTTGATATTTTCCTCGTTTTTCTGAACTGTTGTTACTGTGTTATTATGTTTGGAGTTGTGACCGTTTGTAAATGTGTATGAGGTCAAAAAACAAAAATGAACTTTAGATTAGGTGGTTATTGTTAATAAATTTCTTCAATAATCTAAGTTTCTTCATAATATTTGATATTTGAATGTCCCAAATATTAACGAGCTTAAGGATAATTACAACTTGAGCTAATGTCAATTCATCCCTTGTAAAATGTATAACTTTTAATTTACTGTCCTGTGATTTGAAAAAGAGAATTTTATCCCCTATAAAATTTTTAAAAAAACAATTTACCTTCACTAGCCGAAATTGAGAGTGGACATGATATTAAATATGTTTTGTAACATAGCAGAGTAAATTATCATATTTATTATAATACATGGGTCATGGGGGTAAACTGTTACATTTTCATAACACGGGGAGTAAATTACCACTTATAAAAACTTTAGGAAAGCGTATGAAATTTTTATTAGATTACAGGAAGTAAAATACTCTTTTTCAAATCAAAGGGAGATAAACTAAATATTATGAATATGAACGGGGTAAATTTTCATTAATTTGTATCTAATCTCAATATTTTTTTCAATTAGCTTGTAATATACTTATTTTGTAAACAATTATAACATGGAATAGACGAGTTTGAATTAGAATTTATTGCATATGGTTGGATTTTGTTTTCTTAATGAGATGGGTGTTTTCTTTAATGACATGTGTCCAGATTTACTTTATTTTGTATATTTTAAAATTTTGATTTTATATATAGTAGTGACAAATGGAACACATAGGAGATGCTTATTTGCATGTCATATAGTATCTAAAAGATTGTATAAGTAAGTTATCGGATCATATCGCAAGGGTTTGGGCAGGATCGGGTTTGGGTTCGGATTTGGCCCGACCTATCAATTGGCTACAAGAGATGGTCTTCATAGGGTTGGGTGTTTGAGTCGGATATTTTTCGTTTGGGACTGAAAACATTTTTTTTTGACATTTCGGGTTCGGGTACACGAACCCGAAATATATTATCCGAACCCAAAATATATTTTTGGGTCGGGTTTCGGGTATCATATTTACACCCGAACGGGTACTTCAGCCGTTCGGGTAATGAATTAAAAAAAATGGCCCAATATTATTATATTTGGTCTATTATAATTTTTAATTTCATTGTGTTATTTTGATACTTGGAGTCTTATTGTAATATTGTTGAATGTTGAAGATTTAATACTTGTATGTTGTGTTCTGTTTAGGAGTCCTTGATTGTAATATTGTTGGAGACTTGAGAAGTTTATGTTGTATTTATTTTAAAGTTATTGTATACAATTTAATATTTGAATTCAATTATTTTACAATTTTATATACATATATGTTAAAAAGTAAGATTTTTTGTACATTTAGATATGAATATGTACAATTTTACATACATATATATATATATATAACAAAAATAAACAAAAAGGTGAAATTTTCGGGTACCCATCAAATCGGATCGAGTTTTGGGTGTGAAAATTGACTACCCGCCACATCGGGTACCCGACCCGAGATACCTGAACCGCGTCCACCCCTAGGTCTTCACATGTATGGAAAGCCCATAACCTTTGTGTGCCTTCTTCTTTTGGGTCATTCCTCAATCCGTTGATGATAATTTTCTTTCGGGCTGTTCTAAAAAAAAAAAAAAAAAAAAAAAGTTCTTTTGGGCTAAAATTCTTAATTCGAAAGGTTGAAAAATAGGATTCGGGTCTTAATTTCGAATTCAATCCTATATCTAGGATACATCTTATCCAATTAGAAATTAATAGTAATTTCCAACTAAATGGAGCGTACATGAATATTGAATTATCCGTTTTCATTAACTAATAACGTAATAAATCCTCTTATTTTGTATAACTGATTTTTTTGCGCTCAAGAGAGTTGGTTAAAACAATCTAATAATTGAATTCTGTATTCGTTTAATTTTCGATATTTTTTTGTGTATTGATTTCCTTTTCTCATTAATATCTATGTAAATAGATACATATTACGTGACACTTAAATAAAATACAAATTTAAACTAGAAGATACATTTGTGATATTGGAAAATAAAAGATATTTTGCTCTCAAAGAAGTAATTATACAATAAACAAATTTCTACTATAGTTTTATTTTTAATCTAATATTAGTACAATAAATATTATAGGCTACTTATAGAAATTCTTTAGGATTTATATAATTCTAGAACTAACTAAAAAATATAAACGCCATTTATAAAATCAAATTCACTAAATTAAATTCATTAGTTCACAATATAAACTCTCAATTTCATTTCAAATCATATATATATATATATACCATTATCTCACCAAAAAAATCATCATTTCCTCCTCCATCGCCTGAGCTGTCTTTCTCTACGCTTTGATTGATCACACAATTCTTCTTCAAAGCCAGGAGGCCTTTCGGGAGTAGTTGAAGTTGCAGCTAATTCATCAAACACTCCATTTTCAATTTCTCCCGGTTCTTGGACTTCGTGTTCTCGATTTTCCAGTTTTCGATTCTTCCGACCCTTATTATCACCGTGCCTCTTTGACGGCTTCCTTTTTCTTTTTCGACTTTTTGTGATCGTCGAATTCGGAGTTGGATCAATTACTCCTTCTCCAGCAATCATATACTTGTTGGTATGTGTCAGAACAATGTCTTCTGACTCGCAGAGTTTTTGTAAGTGGTGTTTTAGTAATATCGAGTGGGCCCATGGTAAATGGGTGTTATATTCTTTCTCTAGAAATTGGGATATGGAATTTTCAGTTGAACCTCGTTTCTCATTCAATTCACGGATGGCCCTTTCTATCATCTGAAAAAGTAGGAAAGGATCAATTAATTTTCTATTATTTATTTTATATATTTAAACAAATGGAGTAGGTAAAATATGTCCAAAACAAGAAAATGTAACAAAGATCAATGTATTTATCAAACTCAAATAACTGTATTTTCAATTGTGACCCATAAATTTAAACGCTTGTCAAACATACGTCCATATGAACTCGCAATGACATTTAACATGACAAATATCGGAATGAATTACTTGTTTTAGAGTTAAAGAAAAATGCACAAAATTGAAATATATATACTCCCCTTTTTATTTCCTAAAATTACTTTTTTATCAGATTCTCTTCATACTCTCCCCTACTCCGTTTAATTTATAGCTAAGATCGATATTTTTTTATTAAGTTGTATACGCTACAACTTAAATCACTAGCACTTGTTCACAACTACGTAGGTCAACAACAAAGCTTAACCCCAAAAGATCGAGAAGCCGGTTTCGTGTAAGAAATCTGATAACATGAGATAATATTATGACGTATAAAAAATTTAGAGGGGAGTTTTGCGAAGGTTTTCAATAACACGAGGGTTTTCTTGATTTACTTAAACATGTTTAGGGTTTTGGTAATATTAAGTAATTTCATAAAGTATTTTTTGTGATTATTTATGTTCAAACACTTAACTTCACAACCGAAAAAAAGATAAACAATAATAAAAATAATAATAATAATATATAAGTCCTAAGTTTCTTCTGCCATGCATGAAGCTAATTCGAAATCCATACAAACACATTTAGGGCAGACAATAAATTAATAAGGAAATTAAATATTCTAAACACAGGAAGAAAAATCATAACCCTAATTAACAAATCAACGCAGAATCCCATCAAAACATGACTACAGTTAAATTAAAAAAAAAATTAAAAATTAATAAAGACTAAAACATGTTTATAAATTAGATTAAAATATTACCGCAGAATAAGGAGGATGATCAGGGGTTTGATACTGAGAAGACAACTTGTTCAAGCGATCTTGAACGAGGGTTTTCTCCAACGTAGTTAAGGGCCTGTTTGGATGAGTTTCTGCAAGTTTCAAGACGAGTTTTTGAAACTTTTCCATCGATCGGTATATAGCTTTCTTATTTAGGAGTTCTTTTTATTTTGTGAATGATATGAGTGTTATGATTTTTGGCATTAAAGTGTTTAGGTTATATATATATATATACAGTTATACACTTAATTTTGGAAGTTGTTAAGACTTCCGATTTTCGAGGATTTATTGTTAGAGAAAGAAAGGGAATTGACTTCGGATTTGGTAACTTGATGTTGGGGTAAGATTTACGTAGTATGTTTTGAGATTTTTTTAATAAAGTCTATACTTTTTTTTTTTTTTTTTTTTGATAATCCAGGTGTACAAGCTTACACTCGACTAATCCTGGACCCTCAGAACCCTTGCCCTAGAATCCTGAAGGATGTAAATCGCAGGATGTGCCTCCACCAAGCCCCGGGTTCCCACCATACTGCTGTACACTCTGCGCACAAAGGAGTCTTCACCACAAATGACCCTTAGATAGACCCATAGAAATGCTTCCATCCAAGTTCCAGATGAGATTCGAACCCCCACCCTTGCCGCTGGAGCAAGTCTATACTTTTTTATATTACTAAAATTGGCAAAAGTTGTAATTAATAAAAGTCCCCATATCTAGTTTTCTATTTTATTATATTACTAAAATTGACACTAATTATAATTAATAAAAGTCCTACTTAGTAGACGTATAATATTTCTATGTATTGAGACTAAATATTTCACATTGACTGAAAACAATAGTTAAGTCCACCTTATAAGGCCTTCAACAATTCTCACTTTACAAGCTAGCCTTTAAGGTTGAGTTAGACCCAAGCCAAGTAAATGAACTTATTCCAATCCATGTGGTGAATTCCAACACCATGAACCCTATTAATTTTGAGCAACTTTCTCAAATGAGTTAGACCCAAGCCAAGTAAGTGGGCTTAGTTCAAATCTCTGTTGGAAGAGGAATTCCCATTTAATGTGTCTGACGTGTTGTTTAAAAAAAAAATTGAGCACAATTATAGTTCCGACGAGATTCACTAGTGGAGTATATTTTGACAATATATTTTCAAATTTAATATAATTTTCTTTGAGATTGTTGTTGGACTTAACATAATGAGCTGTCATCGTGTCGAATATGAGCTCAAATATATTATTTAAGATTTTTAATGTGTTATAAAAAAATTAATTTGAACTGAGGTTGAAATGTCAAATAGAACATTATAGCAAAATTAAAATTTGGGGGTAAAGACACATACACGTTTAATAGAATGAAAATTAAAGAAATTATGGAGATGAAAATTACAAAATATTTTGTGGAGGTGAAAATTGTAAAAAAATATGTACTATAAATTCCAGAAAGCAAAATTCCTCCAACCAATTAAATTGAGTTGTACATTATAGTACTGTCATATTGACATTTTCCAAACAAATAAACCTGTTGGATATTTTTACATTAGTGATTACTAACTCCATTTGAGTATATAATTTTATTAATGTATAAATATTAATAATCAACAATCCTTAATATTTTTAAAATTAGTTCCTGAAATATATCGATTCAAAACTATCTATTTTTTTAAATTGGATATTATTTGCAGAGTTTTTAAAAATAAAAAGAAGTTTGGCGCAATAAAATTTTCACGGGGTAATTTCTTGCTGGTTTAGTATAATGCAGAGAAGTATCTTGCATTTCCCCTAAGGTTGTTTATAACGTTCAAGAGATATGTGTCCTTTTCCTGGTTTGTTTGATGTGATTTGCTTGTAAGCTAACTTCAAATTGAGTGATCCTGAAATTTAAAGTATGAACAACCAAATTCGGGTAGATATTAGAAGAAACATACACTAGTGAGAACTCAAGAGTGGCATGAAAATTTTATTAAATCCAAATCCAAATCCAAATTCAATTTTTTTTTAATGGAAATTCGTCTAAAGTATGATTCTCGATGGACTTTGATATTTTAAATGTTTTGAAAATTGGAAAAAGTCCAATCAAAATAGATTTTAGGTAAGCAAGACCAAGTGGACTTGGTAATTTTTTTAATGCTTTAGTAATTGTAAATTCCATTGTCCATTATCAAACTAAAATTTCATCCACAAACTAAGATTCTTTCAGAGTAGAGGTATATAATGATATGGCTCATCAGAAAACATACGTACCATTACACTATTAACAAAGGTTCTTTGTATACCATGGTGTCTGGTCCAGTGAAAACGACTAGCCTCTAAATATAGCGAACTCATATTTGTCTATGTGCGAGATATTTTACCTTAAAGTTCTTGAAATTTCTAGGCTTATCATGATATATCATGAATGTGCAAATATCATTTTGTAGCAGCATTCACATTTCACACTTTCTAGATTGTACTATAAATGTGTATTTACCACTAAAATGTAAGGAAAATGATTATATAACAGCCCATTTCTTCACAGCCTTTTGTACAGCCTTATTTAATGTTTTCAAACTTAGTTGTGTTACCTATTACCTGTTTAACAGGTTACTTTTTCAAATAATTTTTCTCATAATATACTGGCTGTACAAGTAGACTGTGATAAATGGCTGTTATGCTAGTAGTGTCCAAAATGTAATTGAACCAATTGAATGAAAAGTTTCCTCTAAAAAAATTACTTTCATCCATTAACTACAAAAGCAAAAGGGATTAAGCTAGCTAGGTCCATTTTTTTAGAATACCCTTGGAAATCTCAAATATATAATATATATTAATCTTTATTTTTTAGGATTCGGTCAAAACATTTCAAGTAAATATTTCAATAGTATCTCCTTACCCAACATGACATATTTTATTTGTAAATAAAGAAATACCCTTCTTGTAAGGGCATCTTCATTGATGGAGTGGGAGAGGGAATCCATTTTGTTCACCCACTACTTGAAGTGGTGGGGTGGTGGTAGTCCAGATCGCCCCACCCACTTCATTAATTGGCTGCAATGTGCCTAGTCCCATTATGTTCTTTTTTTTTTCTTTTTATCTTTTTTTCTTTAGGTATAATTTAATTTTTAATAGGCAAAATTAATAAAAACATTTTTTACTATGAAAAATTATTAAAAATGTTTTATTTTTCATCCTAACCTTAAATTAATTGTATAATTTGTGCTTTTATTTAAAGAACTTAACATTAATTTAATTTTATTATTTGTAATATTTTAACTTTATGGACAATGTTAAATATATTATTTAGCTACGTTATTATTAATTTTATTAAGTGAGAGTGGGAAGATATAAGAATAAAATTTGATTAAAAATATAATTAAAAAAAATTTATGAAAATTTAATACGATTTATGAATTAAAACAATTATACGTTACATAACTAATTATTATTAATGTCAATGTTAGATTTCTTATTATTAATGACAATGTTTAATTTAGTATCATTATAACTATTACTTATATTATTTTTATTTGATTATTATTAATATTATATATTTATTATTATTACTATTATTATTATTGAAATTAAATGGAATGAGAAGATTGAGTCATTGAAAATGACCATAAAGAAAAGGAGTTATAATGACTAAATCTTTTTTTTATTGAGATAATATCTTTAATGACTTAATCTTCAATGAGTAAAAAAATAAAATAAAATGAAAATATTGAGTCATAAACAGTTTTTTCATTTTTGAAATCCGGATTTCACGTCCGGACTCCATCTATTAATTCTCCCTCTCTTCTCATTTTGAGGCAAACCCTCCCCTTTTATATTTTCTTTATTTTATAACCTTATTTTGTATTTTGTAAATCTATTGTAAAAATTCCTCCAAACATATAAAGGCTTGAAGACATTTAAAGGTAATATTTACTGTTTTAAAAGGAGATGGGAGATCAAATCGATTAAAAAACGGGACAAAAATAAGTAAAATTGTCAAAAAAAAAGTGGCACTTTGCTAGTGACATTTTATATATAACAATATTTTTCAAACTACCACTTGTAACGGTGTGATTAAAAGTTAAATGTCACTATCATAACAAAAACTGTCACTTGTAACGGTGTGACTAAAAGTTAAATGTCACTATCCTAACAAGATGTAACATTATAAAATGCCATAATAATATTAAAATATCACTAAATAGTATATTTAACATTTATAATCCCTGTTAAAAAATGTAACTGTATTTATTTTTTCTCATATTTCCTTTAAAATGTCATCAAGCTTGATCCCACCAAAGATTATTTTTGTTGTAGTGACTTGAGAGTAAAGCTTACTTTTAAAAAGTTTGAGTGAGTTAAAAATACATTTTTTAAAAAACATAAATATACATTATTCACTAATCACTTCATCATTGTTTTGAAACTACGATAACTTAGGGTGTGTTTGGATGGGTTTTGGCCCGGTCTCGCGGGTTTCGTGAGACCGAGCTACAATCCTTTTAAATGAGTTTTCGCCAAACCCATAAAACCATAAAAAACCTATTCAGAAACTCACACTCAAACTCTTCAAACCTATAAAAACCCAAGAGCCAAAATCCATCCAAATGAAGTCTCAAAGGTTTCATCGAAACCACCAAAACCAATTTATTTAAACCGAGACCCGCGAAACCGAGCCAAAACCCATACAAATAGACCCTTAAGTTTTTCACTAGTACACTAACTGAATGTAAATCAAACGGCATGTGGGGAAAGGGCGAAGATTGGGAATTTAGGGTTCAATTGGGGATTTTAGTTTTCGGCGAAAATTGAATGTAATAAGAGGGCTGAAGCAATAGAAGCGCCACGTTTGCATCAACAAAGACTTTAAGAATAAATTGGGGATTTGAAATGGGCTAACTGGAAATTTCGAATTTGACTGCAGAGATTGACTAAATTTGCATCCCCAAATTAAGTTAATTTAGCATTTTGCGCCCTAGAAAATTAATTATTTCACTTTACATTCCCGAAACACCTTATTGACTTTATTTTGCATCCTTCAACAGATTTTGTATTGGAGATAATAAAGGCTCAGACTTATTTAATTGAAGGATTCAAGGTGGAAGAAAAGGTTTGAAGGTGGTAGAGATCGTCTGGGTTCAAATTTGGGAATTAGGGATTATGTTGATTTATTTTTCTGTAATTTTATTTGTTTTATTTTCCACTTTGTATTTTATTTCCTATTTAATTAGTTCTGCAGTTTATTAAAGCGTGTATACGTTTTTCCAAGTTAGTTAGGCAGTTATATGTTACACATATAAAAGCAGGGTTCGACCCTTGTAACTTACAGTTGAGATAATATAATTTTTCTGCATTTTTCTTCATCCAGTTTTCTCTCTTCTTCATCAAGATTTTCTTGAGAAGTTTTCTGATCTAATAATTCATCTAATACGTGATCTAATTCTAGATTACAATATGGCATCAGAGCTTTAAATTTATTAACAAAAGCTTTAAATTTACCTCGTTTTTTGCTTCTGGTTTCCAAGATGGCGATGCTCGATATCCATGCTCCATCTTGAGGGGGGAGTATTGGAGATAATAATTATTAGTTTCAGAAAGATATTCTAATAATTCCATCTGATCCAATATGGTATCAGTTTGATTCCATTTTTTTACAAATTTCCGTTGCTATCATACCAGTTTTTTTTTCTCTACATTCTTGTTCCTTTTTTTTTCCTTCTGGTTTGGTTCCTTTCCACCCACCATGTCAACTGAATCTGGCTTAGGATCTTCCTCCACTGGCAGCATCCGCATTAAACCACCTCTGGAGGATCCATCTGGCCCCTATTTCCTCCACCCATTTGACGGACCTGGACTGCTTCTTGTCCAAAACAAACTCACTGGTGAGAATTATTCAGCCTGGGCCCGTTCCATGACACTTGCCTTGAATGTTAAACGCAAGTTAGGTTTTATCAATGGTTCAATACCCAATCCGTACATCTGATCCGATTCTTTTTGAGGCTTGGTCTAGCAATAATGATATAGTAGTATCTTGGATATTAAATTCTGTGTCTACTGAAATACATTCAAGCATCATCTATTCTACTGTTGCAAAGGAAATTTGGGAGGATTTAAAGACAAGGTTCCAATAGAGTAATGGACCTAGAGTCTTTCAATTGAGAAGAGATCTGGCTACATTAACCCTAAGATTCTCAGTCTGTCAATATCTACTTTACAAGATTAAAATCCATATGGGATGAGTTACATTCATATAGGCCTGTAATGGCTTCTTGTGAGAGTGACTGTGGTAATGCACATAAAATTCACCATCACAACCAAGAAGAATACATGATGGCCTTTCTAATGGGTTTAAACCCATCTTTTGACACCCTAAGGGAACAAGTGCTTTTAATGGACCCCCTACCTACAATCAGCAAGGTTTTCTCCCTTGCCACACAAGCTGAAAGGCAGAAACTAGTGGGACAGAAAGCTGCCCAAGATTTTTCATCATCTATGGCCTTTGCTACAAGAACCTCCTCTCAAAACCAGCAAAACCCAAGCCCCTATAATCAGTTCAAAAACAATTCACAACCATCAAATCCAAACAATACCAATTCAAACTCCTACAAGAACAAACCTAAACCAATTTGTGCACATTGCAATATCCCTGGACATACAATTGATAAATGTTTCAAGTTACATGGATATCCCCTGGATTCCAGTTCAAACCTAAACAACAACCTTATCAATCTAACTCAGTCAATCAGGTTTCAGAAAACCAATCACAACAATCTGCCAACATGAATACTAATGACTCCACCAGTCAACTGACTCCCTTACTTCATAACTTTACTCCAGAACAGTGCCAACAACTGATCAGTCTATTCTCCAATCAACTCCATACTTCACAGTCTACTGCTGCTCATACTACAGATTCTACACACATTTCATGTGTCTATGGTATTTGTTCTAATATTTCTCATTTTAATATTCCTTTTTTTAATATTCATTGGGTACTTGATTCTGGTGCTTCAAAGCACATTTGCAACAACAAAAGTTTATTCACCTTTTTACACCCTATTTCAAATACTAAAGTTGTGTTACCTGATACATCAAGTCTTCCTGTTTATGAAATAGGTGATATATCTATTAGTCCTGACCTACATCTTAGAAATGTTTTCTATATACCTCAATTCAAGTTCAACCTTATTTCAGTAAGTGAGTTGTTGAATTCCAGCAATTAGTTAAATTTACACCTACCTCCTTCATCATTCAGGACTCCAAAGAGAGGATGATTGGAAGGTGTGAATTACAGCAAGGCTTATACATACTAGAACCTAAGAAACTTACACCTACAGTCTCTACTTACTGCAATAAAGTCTCCTTTTCCACATGGCACAGAAGATTGGGTCACCTACCCCTAAAAGCTATGACTTGGCTTAAGAGTGATTTGAATTTGTATTCTTCTAGTAATTGTAATACAGATCCTTGTTACATTTGTCCATTGGCCAAACATAAAAGAAATCCTTTTCCTACTTCGTCCACTCATTCTACAGACATTTTTGAACTTCTTCATTGTGATATTTGGGGTCCTTTTCATACCCCTTCTTATAATGGACATAGATATTTTGCTACAGTTATAGATGATTATTTAAGATTTACATGGGTTTGTTTTCTAACAAGGAAATCTGATATAAGTTCTGTTCTTCCTAATTTTATTACCATGGTTAAAACTCAATTTGATAAAAACATTAAAGTGTTTAGGAGTGACAATGCTCCAGAATTAGTTTTTACAGATTTGTTTAATAAACATGGCATTTTGTATCAATATTCTTATGTTGAAACTCCACAACATAATTCTGTTGTGGAGAGGAAACACCAACACCTTTTAAACATTGCTAGGGCTCTCTTTATTGAATCTAAAATTCCTACAAATTTTTGGACTGAATGTGTTGCTACTGCATCTTACCTTGTCAATAGGACACCTACCAAGGTTCTTAATTTTCAAACTCCTTACAATTGCTTGTTTAATAAAGAAGTTGACTACAATTTTTTAAGGACATTTGGTTGTTTAGTTGCTTCTACATTAAAACAAGGAAGGACAAAATTTAATCCTAAGGGGAGAATATGTGTTTTTCTTGGTTATCCCTTTGGCATAAAAGGTTATAAACTTTATGACATTCAAACTCAACAGATTTTCATATCAAGGGATGTCATATTCCATGAAAGTATTTTTCCCTTTCACACTCTAAACAAAACTGCTACTGTTAACAATGATAATATTTTTCCTACCACTACTTCTGATAATTACAGTGCTTATGACTCATATCTTTCTGAAACTAACAATTTTGATCCCACTTATAATTCTCATAATAGTTTCAAAACTGGTTGATCTAATTCATCTAGTTAACCGGTGTGAACGTGAGCATGTCTTTACCATATTTACATAATGAAAAAATTGCGACCCTCGAAGAAAATTTCAATATAGAAAGAGAAATTACATCATATTGTACAATACTTTGTCAATTATGGTGGTGCGAGTATTTCTTTTGTATTTTATTCTTATATATATATGTTGAATTAATCTTTTTGTTTATTTAAAATTTCAAAAAGATGTAGGATGTGACTTTTTTATGTGGTATGAACTAAGATTTTTTGACAAAGCTAGGATAATAATGCTTGAATATTACTTAATAAAGGATGTTTGAGGTTTAAATCGAGAAAACTAGGGTAAATGCAAAATACTCCCCCGTGTTATGTTAAACCTGTAAGAAACTACCCTATGAAATTTTACTGCGTCACATTTTCTTGTGTTTTTAAAAACCCTGCAAAAAACACTCAATTTGTAAAAAATAGGTCGTTTTGGATTGACATTTTTCAAGAAATCATTTTAAAATATATCACGTGAAATTGTAGGGACCAACTTGAAGTGTTTTAGAAATTATTTCTTGTAATATGTCGATCCAAAACGATCTATTTTTACAAATTGGGTGATTTTTGCATGGTTTTTGAAAACAGAAGAAAGTTTGGCGCAATAAAAAATTTACAGAGTAATTTTTTGCAGGCTTAGCATAATATAGAGGATTATCTTGCATTTTCCCCGGAAAACTATGTTTAGACTCAATCTACTATCAAACGAAGAAAAAAGGGGCATGCTTGTTTCTATTTTGTTTGGTTTGATTATAATTTGATTCCAATAAATAATTTTTATATTGATTTTATATACCGACAATTCATAAACTCCAGTTTCTAATTAAACTTTGTTAAGGCATTAGATAACTTAATATAACTAATACTAGTCTATTCCCGTGCTATGCACAAAATCACATTAAAATATTGCTAAATTACACTAATCGTTCCTCATATTTAAAGTTGGTTACGCTTTCGTCCCTCATATATAAAATATTATATTTTCGTCATTCTTAGATATATATTATATATTTTACACTTTCGTCCCTTGTAGATAAAATGTTAATCTTTCATCTCTCTTATATAATATGTGTAACACTTTAGTCCCTCTTAAATAATATGTGTTACACTTACGTCCATCATGTTACACTATTGTACATATACCCTTTTATACAAAATATTAACATAAGGATGAAAAAGAAATAAAATATTAATATGAGGGTAATTGTAACACATATTATCTAAAATGGACAATATTGTAATACATATTATGTAAGAGGGACGAAAGTGTAACATTTATCTATGAGGGACGAAAGCGTAACTAATTTTAAACTTGATGGACCATTAGTGTCATTTAGCCTTAAAATATTTAAAAGAATTTTCTTATGATTATTATTTTTATGAGTTATCCAAGACTCGGTTATAAAAAATAGATGAAAAATATGAATAATTAAAGTGTGATTAAAATTGATGAAAATGAAAGTAATGGAACGATAAAAACATAAATAGTTCACCGAATCAATATAAAAATCAGGAGGTTATTCTATTCAAGTTTTATTAAGTTTATTTCATACATCGTTGGGAGTTAGTGAAGAGTACATTTGTGAGTTTCTTGTTGACGTTTTCTTGCCCTCTATGATATGCACTTTCAGTCCTCATGAGATAAAATAGTAGTATTTTGCATAAAATAGAAAACAATCTAAAAAATTCATTTCACAAAGACCAAATTTTTTTCTCTAAAAAATAATGGAAAAGATGGAAGAAAATTTCCTACATACTCGTTACAGTTTATGTTTGAGTCGTCTATCACTGTAAAATCTATCTCTTGAAGTCCATTCACTTTCAAAAAAATGTTATAAAAAATATGAATCATCTCATTGCATAATAACACAAAAACAGAATAACTATTTCATTTTCAGTTGAGTGAAAAGCACTAAATAAGATGTGTCTTCGAGGAAGAACATTTTACTTATGTAATTCCACTATAACCTAAAACCCCTATATATATATATATATATATATATATATAAGGAGCTCCACTTTCTTTCACGGCAATCAAAACTTCATCTCTTAGTTCAAGCTCTGGGCCAGCTGAATTCCATTTCTTGATTAAAAGTTTCGGATGAAAACCTCCAAATATGTTTCGACTTATTTCAATAGGTAAAAGACAATTAAAACTCTAATAGAATTTTAGAAATATAAATTCTAAGACCCATAATTATTTAAGACAAAATAATGAATATTTAGCAATACAATACATTCGATATTACAAACATCACTTTGCTTCACTATTTTGAACAGCAAAAACTTCAAAATTTTCCATACCTAAAAATAAAATTAAGAAATCATTGTCAATTTCATAGAAATCAAATTTCAACAAAACATAAAATTAAAATATCGTCAAATATAAATAAATGAATAAAACAGAAAATCAATCACAAACCTATTTCTGTTTGATGAAGCCCTCACTTGATAATTCTCAATCTTAAAATAATATATATATATATATATATATATATATATTACAAACATCACTTTGCTTCAATATTTTTTGCAGCAAAAACTTCAAAAATTTTCATACCTATAAATAAAATTAAGAAATCATTATCAATTTCATAGAAATCTAATTTCATAAAAATATAAAAGTAAAATATCGTCAAATATGAATAAAAGAATAAAACAAAAAATCAATCATAAACCTACTTCTGTTTTAGATCAGATGAAGTCCTCACTTGATAATTCTCAATCTTAAAATAATATATATATATATATATATATATATATATATATATATATATATATATATATATATATATATATATATATATATATTACAAACATCACTTTTCTTCAATATTTTCTGCATCAAAAACTTCAAATTTTTCCATACCTATAAATAAAATTAAGAAATCATTATCAATTCCATATAAATCAAATTTCATAAAAATAAAAACATATAAGTAAAATATCGTCAAATATGAATAAAAGAATAAAACAGAAAATCAATCACAAATCAATTCCATATAAATCAAATTTCATAAAAATAAAAACATATAAGTAAAATATCGTCAAATATGAATAAAAGAATAAAACAGAAAATCAATCACAAACCTATTTCAGATGAAGTCCTAACTTGATAATTCTCGATCTCAAAATATCTATATCATTAAAAAGTTAAAACAAATTAAATCCAAAAAAAAAAATGCATATGATCAAATTATTAACAATATAGAATGGAATTACCATATAGATTAAAAAAAATGTCGAATGAGTGGAGAAAATGAGATGAAAGCTTTGGAGCAATGCAATGTGTTTATAGTTTATACTGAAGTCATTTTTAAGTATATATAGATGAAATATTCTTCTTTACATATTATCTAGAGTTAATGCAATTAATTAATTAGCTTTAATCGCAGCTAAAATTTGGGCCATAATAAAGAATTTAAATAATTGCCAACTCAAAATTTCCAAATTAGCTATAGGTGTCCTTAAATAACTTAATGATCTTATAAAAAAAGTTTTATTATTCAATGTCAGAATGATTGTCGGAATTTTGAGTAAATTACCATACATATTTTATGACAATTAATGGCACATTTTGACCAAAATTCAAATTAAATTAGATTTAGAGTTGTAATTAAATGAATTTTTGAAATGGGAGGAAACTTCTTTTTATTGTATGATGACAATTAATAAGATTCTTTTAAAACATAAAAGAATTTAAATTTTTTGTTGACCAATCAAAACTTTTTAAAATAATAAAATTAAATCAAAATTACCAGAAATTAGTATTGAGTCCAAATTGCAAGATTTTGGTCAAAAGACCATTCTCCTATATATATATACTAGCTTAAGACCCGTGCTATGCACGGAACTATTTTAAGTTAAATTTTGTGAAAGTATATATATGATATAATATAGAATCATCAAATATATTTCAAATATGAAAACAAAAACTTATAAATCTTTTACAGATTTAATTATATATACTACTAAATAAATAATTACTTGTTGTAAAAAAACTACTTAATATAAGATCATATTTTAGAACAACATTTATTATAATACAAATATTTATAATAGCTTGCAGTCATTTGTCGTATCCACATAAGAAAAAACTAATAAGAATTTTAATGAAAAATAAATATGTAAAACAAAAGATTGACCTTCATGAAGTCGATGACATAAAGAATTAATTAAAGAGAAAAACAGAAAATGATAATTAAAATTATAATTATAATTTATAATAAATAATGACAAATTCTTTTAATAGTAAAGCACAAAAAGTTAAACGTAGAGTGTCAGTAAATAAGATTATTATATTTGAACAAAGTACACCAAAAATCTCTATGAAACGTGAATTATACCAATAAAAAGTTAAAGATCAATGAAAAATAAGATTTTATTAGTGGATTTTTCCATTGCTTTTCTTTTATGGTACACATATGTCTACTTAAAAGATTTATACTTATTACATGATAAAAATAATTAAAATAAGATTTCCTTCCATTTAAGTACTGACTTGTGAGGCTAAAATAATTAAACTTACAACATAAAATTCATGAAAACTTGAGATTATTATATATAAAAAGAGTAAAATTTAATATATTGTTAAATTGGTATGATATATGACATACTAAAACTGATCACTTCAAATAACTCGGAATGGATAAGTTAAACATATAACAAACTTTATATTATACATCTATATAGTATTAGGCAAACTTTTTTAAATAATTCAATCAGTAAAGAATCTCTATCTGCTAAAAATATCAAAATTTTAATTCAACTCAATATTTAATTAATAAAAAATACTAATTGGAGTCAACATTATTATTCAAATGTGTGTTTGTATAGATGCAAAATAGTGGGGAAAAAAGAAAGAAAGAAGAACTTGCGAAAATAAAAAAAAATGAAATAATCTAAAATCAAAACAAATCAATTTATAATCACATTATTTTAAAAGATGAAACCCAAAAGAAAGAAAATGAAATTAAATCTATAACAATATTAATGACAACTGCAAATATTAATGAAACTTGTGAAAATAAAAATGAAATTATTTAGAATCAAAATAAATCAATCTATAAGCTCACTAAATCGAAAGATGAAACCCGAAATAAAATCTATAAGAAAAACAATGAAAAGTTCAAAATAATAAAACAAAATTTATGAATATTCAATTTAAAATAATGTATCTAAAATTAAAAGAAATTAATCTATAAGCTAGTGATATGGCTCATCAGAAAACATACGTACCATTACACTATTAACAAAGGTTCTTTGTATACCATGGTGTCTGGTCCAGTGAAAACGACTAGCCTCTAAATATAGCGAACTCATATTTGTCTATGTGCGAGATATTTTACCTTAAAGTTCTTGAAATTTCTAGGCTTATCATGATATATCATGAATGTGCAAATATCATTTTGTAGCAGCATTCACATTTCACACTTTCTAGATTGTACTATAAATGTGTATTTACCACTAAAATGTAAGGAAAATGATTATATAACAGCCCATTTCTTCACAGCCTTTTGTACAGCCTTATTTAATGTTTTCAAACTTAGTTGTGTTACCTATTACCTGTTTAACAGGTTACTTTTTCAAATAATTTTTCTCATAATATACTGGCTGTACAAGTAGACTGTGATAAATGGCTGTTATGCTAGTAGTGTCCAAAATGTAATTGAACCAATTGAATGAAAAGTTTCCTCTAAAAAAATTACTTTCATCCATTAACTACAAAAGCAAAAGGGATTAAGCTAGCTAGGTCCATTTTTTTAGAATACCCTTGGAAATCTCAAATATATAATATATATTAATCTTTATTTTTTAGGATTCGGTCAAAACATTTCAAGTAAATATTTCAATAGTATCTCCTTACCCAACATGACATATTTTATTTGTAAATAAAGAAATACCCTTCTTGTAAGGGCATCTTCATTGATGGAGTGGGAGAGGGAATCCATTTTGTTCACCCACTACTTGAAGTGGTGGGGTGGTGGTAGTCCAGATCGCCCCACCCACTTCATTAATTGGCTGCAATGTGCCTAGTCCCATTATGTTCTTTTTTTTTTCTTTTTATCTTTTTTTCTTTAGGTATAATTTAATTTTTAATAGGCAAAATTAATAAAAACATTTTTTACTATGAAAAATTATTAAAAATGTTTTATTTTTCATCCTAACCTTAAATTAATTGTATAATTTGTGCTTTTATTTAAAGAACTTAACATTAATTTAATTTTATTATTTGTAATATTTTAACTTTATGGACAATGTTAAATATATTATTTAGCTACGTTATTATTAATTTTATTAAGTGAGAGTGGGAAGATATAAGAATAAAATTTGATTAAAAATATAATTAAAAAAAATTTATGAAAATTTAATACGATTTATGAATTAAAACAATTATACGTTACATAACTAATTATTATTAATGTCAATGTTAGATTTCTTATTATTAATGACAATGTTTAATTTAGTATCATTATAACTATTACTTATATTATTTTTATTTGATTATTATTAATATTATATATTTATTATTATTACTATTATTATTATTGAAATTAAATGGAATGAGAAGATTGAGTCATTGAAAATGACCATAAAGAAAAGGAGTTATAATGACTAAATCTTTTTTTTATTGAGATAATATCTTTAATGACTTAATCTTCAATGAGTAAAAAAATAAAATAAAATGAAAATATTGAGTCATAAACAGTTTTTTCATTTTTGAAATCCGGATTTCACGTCCGGACTCCATCTATTAATTCTCCCTCTCTTCTCATTTTGAGGCAAACCCTCCCCTTTTATATTTTCTTTATTTTATAACCTTATTTTGTATTTTGTAAATCTGTTGTAAAAATTCCTCCAAACATATAAAGGCTTGAAGACATTTAAAGGTAATATTTACTGTTTTAAAAGGAGATGGGAGATCAAATCGATTAAAAAACGGGACAAAAATAAGTAAAATTGTCAAAAAAAAAGTGGCACTTTGCTAGTGACATTTTATATATAACAATATTTTTCAAACTACCACTTGTAACGGTGTGATTAAAAGTTAAATGTCACTATCATAACAAAAACTGTCACTTGTAACGGTGTGACTAAAAGTTAAATGTCACTATCCTAACAAGATGTAACATTATAAAATGCCATAATAATATTAAAATATCACTAAATAGTATATTTAACATTTATAATCCCTGTTAAAAAATGTAACTGTATTTATTTTTTCTCATATTTCCTTTAAAATGTCATCAAGCTTGATCCCACCAAAGATTATTTTTGTTGTAGTGACTTGAGAGTAAAGCTTACTTTTAAAAAGTTTGAGTGAGTTAAAAATACATTATTTAAAAAACATAAATATACATTATTCACTAATCACTTCATCATTGTTTTGAAACTACGATAACTTAGGGTGTGTTTGGATGGGTTTTGGCCCGGTCTCGCGGGTTTCGTGAGACCGAGCTACAATCCTTTTAAATGAGTTTTCGCCAAACCCATAAAACCATAAAAAACCTATTCAGAAACTCACACTCAAACTCTTCAAACCTATAAAAACCCAAGAGCCAAAATCCATCCAAATGAAGTCTCAAAGGTTTCATCGAAACCACCAAAACCAATTTATTTAAACCGAGACCCGCGAAACCGAGCCAAAACCCATACAAATAGACCCTTAAGTTTTTCACTAGTACACTAACTGAATGTAAATCAAACGGCATGTGGGGAAAGGGCGAAGATTGGGAATTTAGGGTTCAATTGGGGATTTTAGTTTTCGGCGAAAATTGAATGTAATAAGAGGGCTGAAGCAATAGAAGCGCCACGTTTGCATCAACAAAGACTTTAAGAATAAATTGGGGATTTGAAATGGGCTAACTGGAAATTTCGAATTTGACTGCAGAGATTGACTAAATTTGCATCCCCAAATTAAGTTAATTTAGCATTTTGCGCCCTAGAAAATTAATTATTTCACTTTACATTCCCGAAACACCTTATTGACTTTATTTTGCATCCTTCAACAGATTTTGTATTGGAGATAATAAAGGCTCAGACTTATTTAATTGAAGGATTCAAGGTGGAAGAAAAGGTTTGAAGGTGGTAGAGATCGTCTGGGTTCAAATTTGGGAATTAGGGATTATGTTGATTTATTTTTCTGTAATTTTATTTGTTTTATTTTCCACTTTGTATTTTATTTCCTATTTAATTAGTTCTGCAGTTTATTAAAGCGTGTATACGTTTTTCCAAGTTAGTTAGGCAGTTATATGTTACACATATAAAAGCAGGGTTCGACCCTTGTAACTTACAGTTGAGATAATATAATTTTTCTGCATTTTTCTTCATCCAGTTTTCTCTCTTCTTCATCAAGATTTTCTTGAGAAGTTTTCTGATCTAATAATTCATCTAATACGTGATCTAATTCTAGATTACAATATGGCATCAGAGCTTTAAATTTATTAACAAAAGCTTTAAATTTACCTCGTTTTTTGCTTCTGGTTTCCAAGATGGCGATGCTCGATATCCATGCTCCATCTTGAGGGGGGAGTATTGGAGATAATAATTATTAGTTTCAGAAAGATATTCTAATAATTCCATCTGATCCAATATGGTATCAGTTTGATTCCATTTTTTTACAAATTTCCGTTGCTATCATACCAGTTTTTTTTTCTCTACATTCTTGTTCCTTTTTTTTTCCTTCTGGTTTGGTTCCTTTCCACCCACCATGTCAACTGAATCTGGCTTAGGATCTTCCTCCACTGGCAGCATCCGCATTAAACCACCTCTGGAGGATCCATCTGGCCCCTATTTCCTCCACCCATTTGACGGACCTGGACTGCTTCTTGTCCAAAACAAACTCACTGGTGAGAATTATTCAGCCTGGGCCCGTTCCATGACACTTGCCTTGAATGTTAAACGCAAGTTAGGTTTTATCAATGGTTCAATACCCAATCCGTACATCTGATCCGATTCTTTTTGAGGCTTGGTCTAGCAATAATGATATAGTAGTATCTTGGATATTAAATTCTGTGTCTACTGAAATACATTCAAGCATCATCTATTCTACTGTTGCAAAGGAAATTTGGGAGGATTTAAAGACAAGGTTCCAATAGAGTAATGGACCTAGAGTCTTTCAATTGAGAAGAGATCTGGCTACATTAACCCTAAGATTCTCAGTCTGTCAATATCTACTTTACAAGATTAAAATCCATATGGGATGAGTTACATTCATATAGGCCTGTAATGGCTTCTTGTGAGAGTGACTGTGGTAATGCACATAAAATTCACCATCACAACCAAGAAGAATACATGATGGCCTTTCTAATGGGTTTAAACCCATCTTTTGACACCCTAAGGGAACAAGTGCTTTTAATGGACCCCCTACCTACAATCAGCAAGGTTTTCTCCCTTGCCACACAAGCTGAAAGGCAGAAACTAGTGGGACAGAAAGCTGCCCAAGATTTTTCATCATCTATGGCCTTTGCTACAAGAACCTCCTCTCAAAACCAGCAAAACCCAAGCCCCTATAATCAGTTCAAAAACAATTCACAACCATCAAATCCAAACAATACCAATTCAAACTCCTACAAGAACAAACCTAAACCAATTTGTGCACATTGCAATATCCCTGGACATACAATTGATAAATGTTTCAAGTTACATGGATATCCCCCTGGATTCCAGTTCAAACCTAAACAACAACCTTATCAATCTAACTCAGTCAATCAGGTTTCAGAAAACCAATCACAACAATCTGCCAACATGAATACTAATGACTCCACCAGTCAACTGACTCCCTTACTTCATAACTTTACTCCAGAACAGTGCCAACAACTGATCAGTCTATTCTCCAATCAACTCCATACTTCACAGTCTACTGCTGCTCATACTACAGATTCTACACACATTTCATGTGTCTATGGTATTTGTTCTAATATTTCTCATTTTAATATTCCTTTTTTTAATATTCATTGGGTACTTGATTCTGGTGCTTCAAAGCACATTTGCAACAACAAAAGTTTATTCACCTTTTTACACCCTATTTCAAATACTAAAGTTGTGTTACCTGATACATCAAGTCTTCCTGTTTATGAAATAGGTGATATATCTATTAGTCCTGACCTACATCTTAGAAATGTTTTCTATATACCTCAATTCAAGTTCAACCTTATTTCAGTAAGTGAGTTGTTGAATTCCAGCAATTAGTTAAATTTACACCTACCTCCTTCATCATTCAGGACTCCAAAGAGAGGATGATTGGAAGGTGTGAATTACAGCAAGGCTTATACATACTAGAACCTAAGAAACTTACACCTACAGTCTCTACTTACTGCAATAAAGTCTCCTTTTCCACATGGCACAGAAGATTGGGTCACCTACCCCTAAAAGCTATGACTTGGCTTAAGAGTGATTTGAATTTGTATTCTTCTAGTAATTGTAATACAGATCCTTGTTACATTTGTCCATTGGCCAAACATAAAAGAAATCCTTTTCCTACTTCGTCCACTCATTCTACAGACATTTTTGAACTTCTTCATTGTGATATTTGGGGTCCTTTTCATACCCCTTCTTATAATGGACATAGATATTTTGCTACAGTTATAGATGATTATTTAAGATTTACATGGGTTTGTTTTCTAACAAGGAAATCTGATATAAGTTCTGTTCTTCCTAATTTTATTACCATGGTTAAAACTCAATTTGATAAAAACATTAAAGTGTTTAGGAGTGACAATGCTCCAGAATTAGTTTTTACAGATTTGTTTAATAAACATGGCATTTTGTATCAATATTCTTGTGTTGAAACTCCACAACATAATTCTGTTGTGGAGAGGAAACACCAACACCTTTTAAACATTGCTAGGGCTCTCTTTATTGAATCTAAAATTCCTACAAATTTTTGGACTGAATGTGTTGCTACTGCATCTTACCTTGTCAATAGGACACCTACCAAGGTTCTTAATTTTCAAACTCCTTACAATTGCTTGTTTAATAAAGAAGTTGACTACAATTTTTTAAGGACATTTGGTTGTTTAGTTGCTTCTACATTAAAACAAGGAAGGACAAAATTTAATCCTAAGGGGAGAATATGTGTTTTTCTTGGTTATCCCTTTGGCATAAAAGGTTATAAACTTTATGACATTCAAACTCAACAGATTTTCATATCAAGGGATGTCATATTCCATGAAAGTATTTTTCCCTTTCACACTCTAAACAAAACTGCTACTGTTAACAATGATAATATTTTTCCTACCACTACTTCTGATAATTACAGTGCTTATGACTCATATCTTTCTGAAACTAACAATTTTGATCCCACTTATAATTCTCATAATAGTTTCAAAACTGGTTGATCTAATTCATCTAGTTAACCGGTGTGAACGTGAGCATGTCTTTACCATATTTACATAATGAAAAAATTGCGACCCTCGAAGAAAATTTCAATATAGAAAGAGAAATTACATCATATTGTACAATACTTTGTCAATTATGGTGGTGCGAGTATTTCTTTTGTATTTTATTCTTATATATATATGTTGAATTAATCTTTTTGTTTATTTAAAATTTCAAAAAGATGTAGGATGTGACTTTTTTATGTGGTATGAACTAAGATTTTTTGACAAAGCTAGGATAATAATGCTTGAATATTACTTAATAAAGGATGTTGTTTAAATCGAGAAAACTAGGGTAAATGCAAAATACTCCCCCGTGTTATGTTAAACCTGTAAGAAACTACCCTATGAAATTTTACTGCGTCACATTTTCTTGTGTTTTTAAAAACCCTGCAAAAAACACTCAATTTGTAAAAAATAGGTCGTTTTGGATTGACATTTTTCAAGAAATCATTTTAAAATATATCACGTGAAATTGTAGGGACCAACTTGAAGTGTTTTAGAAATTATTTCTTGTAATATGTCGATCCAAAACGATCTATTTTTACAAATTGGGTGATTTTTGCATGGTTTTTGAAAACAGAAGAAAGTTTGGCGCAATAAAAAATTTACAGAGTAATTTTTTGCAGGCTTAGCATAATATAGAGGATTATCTTGCATTTTCCCCGGAAAACTATGTTTAGACTCAATCTACTATCAAAACAAGAAAAAAGGGGCATGCTTGTTTCTATTTTGTTTGGTTTGATTATAATTTGATTCCAATAAATAATTTTTATATTGATTTTATATACCGACAATTCATAAACTCCAGTTTCTAATTAAACTTTGTTAAGGCATTAGATAACTTAATATAACTAATACTAGTCTATTCCCGTGCTATGCACAAAATCACATTAAAATATTGCTAAATTACACTAATCGTTCCTCATATTTAAAGTTGGTTACGCTTTCGTCCCTCATATATAAAATATTATATTTTCGTCATTCTTAGATATATATTATATATTTTACACTTTCGTCCCTTGTAGATAAAATGTTAATCTTTCATCTCTCTTATATAATATGTGTAACACTTTAGTCCCTCTTAAATAATATGTGTTACACTTACGTCCATCATGTTACACTATTGTACATATACCCTTTTATACAAAATATTAACATAAGGATGAAAAAGAAATAAAATATTAATATGAGGGTAATTGTAACACATATTATCTAAAATGGACAATATTGTAATACATATTATGTAAGAGGGACGAAAGTGTAACATTTATCTATGAGGGACGAAAGCGTAACTAATTTTAAACTTGATGGACCATTAGTGTCATTTAGCCTTAAAATATTTAAAAGAATTTTCTTATGATTATTATTTTTATGAGTTATCCAAGACTCGGTTATAAAAAATAGATGAAAAATATGAATAATTAAAGTGTGATTAAAATTGATGAAAATGAAAGTAATGGAACGATAAAAACATAAATAGTTCACCGAATCAATATAAAAATCAGGAGGTTATTCTATTCAAGTTTTATTAAGTTTATTTCATACATCGTTGGGAGTTAGTGAAGAGTACATTTGTGAGTTTCTTGTTGACGTTTTCTTGCCCTCTATGATATGCACTTTCAGTCCTCATGAGATAAAATAGTAGTATTTTGCATAAAATAGAAAACAATCTAAAAAATTCATTTCACAAAGACCAAATTTTTTTCTCTAAAAAATAATGGAAAAGATGGAAGAAAATTTCCTACATACTCGTTACAGTTTATGTTTGAGTCGTCTATCACTGTAAAATCTATCTCTTGAAGTCCATTCACTTTCAAAAAAATGTTATAAAAAATATGAATCATCTCATTGCATAATAACACAAAAACAGAATAACTATTTCATTTTCAGTTGAGTGAAAAGCACTAAATAAGATGTGTCTTCGAGGAAGAACATTTTACTTATGTAATTCCACTATAACCTAAAACCCCTATATATATATATATATATATATATATATATAAGGAGCTCCACTTTCTTTCACGGCAATCAAAACTTCATCTCTTAGTTCAAGCTCTGGGCCAGCTGAATTCCATTTCTTGATTAAAAGTTTCGGATGAAAACCTCCAAATATGTTTCGACTTATTTCAATAGGTAAAAGACAATTAAAACTCTAATAGAATTTTAGAAATATAAATTCTAAGACCCATAATTATTTAAGACAAAATAATGAATATTTAGCAATACAATACATTCGATATTACAAACATCACTTTGCTTCACTATTTTGAACAGCAAAAACTTCAAAATTTTCCATACCTAAAAATAAAATTAAGAAATCATTGTCAATTTCATAGAAATCAAATTTCAACAAAACATAAAATTAAAATATCGTCAAATATAAATAAATGAATAAAACAGAAAATCAATCACAAACCTATTTCTGTTTGATGAAGCCCTCACTTGATAATTCTCAATCTTAAAATAATATATATATATATATATATATATATATATTACAAACATCACTTTGCTTCAATATTTTTTGCAGCAAAAACTTCAAAAATTTTCATACCTATAAATAAAATTAAGAAATCATTATCAATTTCATAGAAATCTAATTTCATAAAAATATAAAAGTAAAATATCGTCAAATATGAATAAAAGAATAAAACAAAAAATCAATCATAAACCTACTTCTGTTTTAGATCAGATGAAGTCCTCACTTGATAATTCTCAATCTTAAAATAATATATATATATATATATATATATATATATATATATATATATATATATATATATATATATATATATTACAAACATCACTTTTCTTCAATATTTTCTGCATCAAAAACTTCAAATTTTTCCATACCTATAAATAAAATTAAGAAATCATTATCAATTCCATATAAATCAAATTTCATAAAAATAAAAACATATAAGTAAAATATCGTCAAATATGAATAAAAGAATAAAACAGAAAATCAATCACAAATCAATTCCATATAAATCAAATTTCATAAAAATAAAAACATATAAGTAAAATATCGTCAAATATGAATAAAAGAATAAAACAGAAAATCAATCACAAACCTATTTCAGATGAAGTCCTAACTTGATAATTCTCGATCTCAAAATATCTATATCATTAAAAAGTTAAAACAAATTAAATCCAAAAAAAAAAATGCATATGATCAAATTATTAACAATATAGAATGGAATTACCATATAGATTAAAAAAAATGTCGAATGAGTGGAGAAAATGAGATGAAAGCTTTGGAGCAATGCAATGTGTTTATAGTTTATACTGAAGTCATTTTTAAGTATATATAGATGAAATATTCTTCTTTACATATTATCTAGAGTTAATGCAATTAATTAATTAGCTTTAATCGCAGCTAAAATTTGGGCCATAATAAAGAATTTAAATAATTGCCAACTCAAAATTTCCAAATTAGCTATAGGTGTCCTTAAATAACTTAATGATCTTATAAAAAAAGTTTTATTATTCAATGTCAGAATGATTGTCGGAATTTTGAGTAAATTACCATACATATTTTATGACAATTAATGGCACATTTTGACCAAAATTCAAATTAAATTAGATTTAGAGTTGTAATTAAATGAATTTTTGAAATGGGAGGAAACTTCTTTTTATTGTATGATGACAATTAATAAGATTCTTTTAAAACATAAAAGAATTTAAATTTTTTGTTGACCAATCAAAACTTTTTAAAATAATAAAATTAAATCAAAATTACCAGAAATTAGTATTGAGTCCAAATTGCAAGATTTTGGTCAAAAGACCATTCTCCTATATATATATACTAGCTTAAGACCCGTGCTATGCACGGAACTATTTTAAGTTAAATTTTGTGAAAGTATATATATGATATAATATAGAATCATCAAATATATTTCAAATATGAAAACAAAAACTTATAAATCTTTTACAGATTTAATTATATATACTACTAAATAAATAATTACTTGTTGTAAAAAAACTACTTAATATAAGATCATATTTTAGAACAACATTTATTATAATACAAATATTTATAATAGCTTGCAGTCATTTGTCGTATCCACATAAGAAAAAACTAATAAGAATTTTAATGAAAAATAAATATGTAAAACAAAAGATTGACCTTCATGAAGTCGATGACATAAAGAATTAATTAAAGAGAAAAACAGAAAATGATAATTAAAATTATAATTATAATTTATAATAAATAATGACAAATTCTTTTAATAGTAAAGCACAAAAAGTTAAACGTAGAGTGTCAGTAAATAAGATTATTATATTTGAACAAAGTACACCAAAAATCTCTATGAAACGTGAATTATACCAATAAAAAGTTAAAGATCAATGAAAAATAAGATTTTATTAGTGGATTTTTCCATTGCTTTTCTTTTATGGTACACATATGTCTACTTAAAAGATTTATACTTATTACATGATAAAAATAATTAAAATAAGATTTCCTTCCATTTAAGTACTGACTTGTGAGGCTAAAATAATTAAACTTACAACATAAAATTCATGAAAACTTGAGATTATTATATATAAAAAGAGTAAAATTTAATATATTGTTAAATTGGTATGATATATGACATACTAAAACTGATCACTTCAAATAACTCGGAATGGATAAGTTAAACATATAACAAACTTTATATTATACATCTATATAGTATTAGGCAAACTTTTTTAAATAATTCAATCAGTAAAGAATCTCTATCTGCTAAAAATATCAAAATTTTAATTCAACTCAATATTTAATTAATAAAAAATACTAATTGGAGTCAACATTATTATTCAAATGTGTGTTTGTATAGATGCAAAATAGTGGGGAAAAAAGAAAGAAAGAAGAACTTGCGAAAATAAAAAAAAATGAAATAATCTAAAATCAAAACAAATCAATTTATAATCACATTATTTTAAAAGATGAAACCCAAAAGAAAGAAAATGAAATTAAATCTATAACAATATTAATGACAACTGCAAATATTAATGAAACTTGTGAAAATAAAAATGAAATTATTTAGAATCAAAATAAATCAATCTATAAGCTCACTAAATCGAAAGATGAAACCCGAAATAAAATCTATAAGAAAAACAATGAAAAGTTCAAAATAATAAAACAAAATTTATGAATATTCAATTTAAAATAATGTATCTAAAATTAAAAGAAATTAATCTATAAGCTAGTGATATGGCTCATCAGAAAACATACGTACCATTACACTATTAACAAAGGTTCTTTGTATACCATGGTGTCTGGTCCAGTGAAAACGACTAGCCTCTAAATATAGCGAACTCATATTTGTCTATGTGCGAGATATTTTACCTTAAAGTTCTTGAAATTTCTAGGCTTATCATGATATATCATGAATGTGCAAATATCATTTTGTAGCAGCATTCACATTTCACACTTTCTAGATTGTACTATAAATGTGTATTTACCACTAAAATGTAAGGAAAATGATTATATAACAGCCCATTTCTTCACAGCCTTTTGTACAGCCTTATTTAATGTTTTCAAACTTAGTTGTGTTACCTATTACCTGTTTAACAGGTTACTTTTTCAAATAATTTTTCTCATAATATACTGGCTGTACAAGTAGACTGTGATAAATGGCTGTTATGCTAGTAGTGTCCAAAATGTAATTGAACCAATTGAATGAAAAGTTTCCTCTAAAAAAATTACTTTCATCCATTAACTACAAAAGCAAAAGGGATTAAGCTAGCTAGGTCCATTTTTTTAGAATACCCTTGGAAATCTCAAATATATAATATATATTAATCTTTATTTTTTAGGATTCGGTCAAAACATTTCAAGTAAATATTTCAATAGTATCTCCTTACCCAACATGACATATTTTATTTGTAAATAAAGAAATACCCTTCTTGTAAGGGCATCTTCATTGATGGAGTGGGAGAGGGAATCCATTTTGTTCACCCACTACTTGAAGTGGTGGGGTGGTGGTAGTCCAGATCGCCCCACCCACTTCATTAATTGGCTGCAATGTGCCTAGTCCCATTATGTTCTTTTTTTTTTCTTTTTATCTTTTTTTCTTTAGGTATAATTTAATTTTTAATAGGCAAAATTAATAAAAACATTTTTTACTATGAAAAATTATTAAAAATGTTTTATTTTTCATCCTAACCTTAAATTAATTGTATAATTTGTGCTTTTATTTAAAGAACTTAACATTAATTTAATTTTATTATTTGTAATATTTTAACTTTATGGACAATGTTAAATATATTATTTAGCTACGTTATTATTAATTTTATTAAGTGAGAGTGGGAAGATATAAGAATAAAATTTGATTAAAAATATAATTAAAAAAAATTTATGAAAATTTAATACGATTTATGAATTAAAACAATTATACGTTACATAACTAATTATTATTAATGTCAATGTTAGATTTCTTATTATTAATGACAATGTTTAATTTAGTATCATTATAACTATTACTTATATTATTTTTATTTGATTATTATTAATATTATATATTTATTATTATTACTATTATTATTATTGAAATTAAATGGAATGAGAAGATTGAGTCATTGAAAATGACCATAAAGAAAAGGAGTTATAATGACTAAATCTTTTTTTTATTGAGATAATATCTTTAATGACTTAATCTTCAATGAGTAAAAAAATAAAATAAAATGAAAATATTGAGTCATAAACAGTTTTTTCATTTTTGAAATCCGGATTTCACGTCCGGACTCCATCTATTAATTCTCCCTCTCTTCTCATTTTGAGGCAAACCCTCCCCTTTTATATTTTCTTTATTTTATAACCTTATTTTGTATTTTGTAAATCTGTTGTAAAAATTCCTCCAAACATATAAAGGCTTGAAGACATTTAAAGGTAATATTTACTGTTTTAAAAGGAGATGGGAGATCAAATCGATTAAAAAACGGGACAAAAATAAGTAAAATTGTCAAAAAAAAAGTGGCACTTTGCTAGTGACATTTTATATATAACAATATTTTTCAAACTACCACTTGTAACGGTGTGATTAAAAGTTAAATGTCACTATCATAACAAAAACTGTCACTTGTAACGGTGTGACTAAAAGTTAAATGTCACTATCCTAACAAGATGTAACATTATAAAATGCCATAATAATATTAAAATATCACTAAATAGTATATTTAACATTTATAATCCCTGTTAAAAAATGTAACTGTATTTATTTTTTCTCATATTTCCTTTAAAATGTCATCAAGCTTGATCCCACCAAAGATTATTTTTGTTGTAGTGACTTGAGAGTAAAGCTTACTTTTAAAAAGTTTGAGTGAGTTAAAAATACATTATTTAAAAAACATAAATATACATTATTCACTAATCACTTCATCATTGTTTTGAAACTACGATAACTTAGGGTGTGTTTGGATGGGTTTTGGCCCGGTCTCGCGGGTTTCGTGAGACCGAGCTACAATCCTTTTAAATGAGTTTTCGCCAAACCCATAAAACCATAAAAAACCTATTCAGAAACTCACACTCAAACTCTTCAAACCTATAAAAACCCAAGAGCCAAAATCCATCCAAATGAAGTCTCAAAGGTTTCATCGAAACCACCAAAACCAATTTATTTAAACCGAGACCCGCGAAACCGAGCCAAAACCCATACAAATAGACCCTTAAGTTTTTCACTAGTACACTAACTGAATGTAAATCAAACGGCATGTGGGGAAAGGGCGAAGATTGGGAATTTAGGGTTCAATTGGGGATTTTAGTTTTCGGCGAAAATTGAATGTAATAAGAGGGCTGAAGCAATAGAAGCGCCACGTTTGCATCAACAAAGACTTTAAGAATAAATTGGGGATTTGAAATGGGCTAACTGGAAATTTCGAATTTGACTGCAGAGATTGACTAAATTTGCATCCCCAAATTAAGTTAATTTAGCATTTTGCGCCCTAGAAAATTAATTATTTCACTTTACATTCCCGAAACACCTTATTGACTTTATTTTGCATCCTTCAACAGATTTTGTATTGGAGATAATAAAGGCTCAGACTTATTTAATTGAAGGATTCAAGGTGGAAGAAAAGGTTTGAAGGTGGTAGAGATCGTCTGGGTTCAAATTTGGGAATTAGGGATTATGTTGATTTATTTTTCTGTAATTTTATTTGTTTTATTTTCCACTTTGTATTTTATTTCCTATTTAATTAGTTCTGCAGTTTATTAAAGCGTGTATACGTTTTTCCAAGTTAGTTAGGCAGTTATATGTTACACATATAAAAGCAGGGTTCGACCCTTGTAACTTACAGTTGAGATAATATAATTTTTCTGCATTTTTCTTCATCCAGTTTTCTCTCTTCTTCATCAAGATTTTCTTGAGAAGTTTTCTGATCTAATAATTCATCTAATACGTGATCTAATTCTAGATTACAATATGGCATCAGAGCTTTAAATTTATTAACAAAAGCTTTAAATTTACCTCGTTTTTTGCTTCTGGTTTCCAAGATGGCGATGCTCGATATCCATGCTCCATCTTGAGGGGGGAGTATTGGAGATAATAATTATTAGTTTCAGAAAGATATTCTAATAATTCCATCTGATCCAATATGGTATCAGTTTGATTCCATTTTTTTACAAATTTCCGTTGCTATCATACCAGTTTTTTTTTCTCTACATTCTTGTTCCTTTTTTTTTCCTTCTGGTTTGGTTCCTTTCCACCCACCATGTCAACTGAATCTGGCTTAGGATCTTCCTCCACTGGCAGCATCCGCATTAAACCACCTCTGGAGGATCCATCTGGCCCCTATTTCCTCCACCCATTTGACGGACCTGGACTGCTTCTTGTCCAAAACAAACTCACTGGTGAGAATTATTCAGCCTGGGCCCGTTCCATGACACTTGCCTTGAATGTTAAACGCAAGTTAGGTTTTATCAATGGTTCAATACCCAATCCGTACATCTGATCCGATTCTTTTTGAGGCTTGGTCTAGCAATAATGATATAGTAGTATCTTGGATATTAAATTCTGTGTCTACTGAAATACATTCAAGCATCATCTATTCTACTGTTGCAAAGGAAATTTGGGAGGATTTAAAGACAAGGTTCCAATAGAGTAATGGACCTAGAGTCTTTCAATTGAGAAGAGATCTGGCTACATTAACCCTAAGATTCTCAGTCTGTCAATATCTACTTTACAAGATTAAAATCCATATGGGATGAGTTACATTCATATAGGCCTGTAATGGCTTCTTGTGAGAGTGACTGTGGTAATGCACATAAAATTCACCATCACAACCAAGAAGAATACATGATGGCCTTTCTAATGGGTTTAAACCCATCTTTTGACACCCTAAGGGAACAAGTGCTTTTAATGGACCCCCTACCTACAATCAGCAAGGTTTTCTCCCTTGCCACACAAGCTGAAAGGCAGAAACTAGTGGGACAGAAAGCTGCCCAAGATTTTTCATCATCTATGGCCTTTGCTACAAGAACCTCCTCTCAAAACCAGCAAAACCCAAGCCCCTATAATCAGTTCAAAAACAATTCACAACCATCAAATCCAAACAATACCAATTCAAACTCCTACAAGAACAAACCTAAACCAATTTGTGCACATTGCAATATCCCTGGACATACAATTGATAAATGTTTCAAGTTACATGGATATCCCCCTGGATTCCAGTTCAAACCTAAACAACAACCTTATCAATCTAACTCAGTCAATCAGGTTTCAGAAAACCAATCACAACAATCTGCCAACATGAATACTAATGACTCCACCAGTCAACTGACTCCCTTACTTCATAACTTTACTCCAGAACAGTGCCAACAACTGATCAGTCTATTCTCCAATCAACTCCATACTTCACAGTCTACTGCTGCTCATACTACAGATTCTACACACATTTCATGTGTCTATGGTATTTGTTCTAATATTTCTCATTTTAATATTCCTTTTTTTAATATTCATTGGGTACTTGATTCTGGTGCTTCAAAGCACATTTGCAACAACAAAAGTTTATTCACCTTTTTACACCCTATTTCAAATACTAAAGTTGTGTTACCTGATACATCAAGTCTTCCTGTTTATGAAATAGGTGATATATCTATTAGTCCTGACCTACATCTTAGAAATGTTTTCTATATACCTCAATTCAAGTTCAACCTTATTTCAGTAAGTGAGTTGTTGAATTCCAGCAATTAGTTAAATTTACACCTACCTCCTTCATCATTCAGGACTCCAAAGAGAGGATGATTGGAAGGTGTGAATTACAGCAAGGCTTATACATACTAGAACCTAAGAAACTTACACCTACAGTCTCTACTTACTGCAATAAAGTCTCCTTTTCCACATGGCACAGAAGATTGGGTCACCTACCCCTAAAAGCTATGACTTGGCTTAAGAGTGATTTGAATTTGTATTCTTCTAGTAATTGTAATACAGATCCTTGTTACATTTGTCCATTGGCCAAACATAAAAGAAATCCTTTTCCTACTTCGTCCACTCATTCTACAGACATTTTTGAACTTCTTCATTGTGATATTTGGGGTCCTTTTCATACCCCTTCTTATAATGGACATAGATATTTTGCTACAGTTATAGATGATTATTTAAGATTTACATGGGTTTGTTTTCTAACAAGGAAATCTGATATAAGTTCTGTTCTTCCTAATTTTATTACCATGGTTAAAACTCAATTTGATAAAAACATTAAAGTGTTTAGGAGTGACAATGCTCCAGAATTAGTTTTTACAGATTTGTTTAATAAACATGGCATTTTGTATCAATATTCTTGTGTTGAAACTCCACAACATAATTCTGTTGTGGAGAGGAAACACCAACACCTTTTAAACATTGCTAGGGCTCTCTTTATTGAATCTAAAATTCCTACAAATTTTTGGACTGAATGTGTTGCTACTGCATCTTACCTTGTCAATAGGACACCTACCAAGGTTCTTAATTTTCAAACTCCTTACAATTGCTTGTTTAATAAAGAAGTTGACTACAATTTTTTAAGGACATTTGGTTGTTTAGTTGCTTCTACATTAAAACAAGGAAGGACAAAATTTAATCCTAAGGGGAGAATATGTGTTTTTCTTGGTTATCCCTTTGGCATAAAAGGTTATAAACTTTATGACATTCAAACTCAACAGATTTTCATATCAAGGGATGTCATATTCCATGAAAGTATTTTTCCCTTTCACACTCTAAACAAAACTGCTACTGTTAACAATGATAATATTTTTCCTACCACTACTTCTGATAATTACAGTGCTTATGACTCATATCTTTCTGAAACTAACAATTTTGATCCCACTTATAATTCTCATAATAGTTTCAAAACTGGTTGATCTAATTCATCTAGTTAACCGGTGTGAACGTGAGCATGTCTTTACCATATTTACATAATGAAAAAATTGCGACCCTCGAAGAAAATTTCAATATAGAAAGAGAAATTACATCATATTGTACAATACTTTGTCAATTATGGTGGTGCGAGTATTTCTTTTGTATTTTATTCTTATATATATATGTTGAATTAATCTTTTTGTTTATTTAAAATTTCAAAAAGATGTAGGATGTGACTTTTTTATGTGGTATGAACTAAGATTTTTTGACAAAGCTAGGATAATAATGCTTGAATATTACTTAATAAAGGATGTTGTTTAAATCGAGAAAACTAGGGTAAATGCAAAATACTCCCCCGTGTTATGTTAAACCTGTAAGAAACTACCCTATGAAATTTTACTGCGTCACATTTTCTTGTGTTTTTAAAAACCCTGCAAAAAACACTCAATTTGTAAAAAATAGGTCGTTTTGGATTGACATTTTTCAAGAAATCATTTTAAAATATATCACGTGAAATTGTAGGGACCAACTTGAAGTGTTTTAGAAATTATTTCTTGTAATATGTCGATCCAAAACGATCTATTTTTACAAATTGGGTGATTTTTGCATGGTTTTTGAAAACAGAAGAAAGTTTGGCGCAATAAAAAATTTACAGAGTAATTTTTTGCAGGCTTAGCATAATATAGAGGATTATCTTGCATTTTCCCCGGAAAACTATGTTTAGACTCAATCTACTATCAAAACAAGAAAAAAGGGGCATGCTTGTTTCTATTTTGTTTGGTTTGATTATAATTTGATTCCAATAAATAATTTTTATATTGATTTTATATACCGACAATTCATAAACTCCAGTTTCTAATTAAACTTTGTTAAGGCATTAGATAACTTAATATAACTAATACTAGTCTATTCCCGTGCTATGCACAAAATCACATTAAAATATTGCTAAATTACACTAATCGTTCCTCATATTTAAAGTTGGTTACGCTTTCGTCCCTCATATATAAAATATTATATTTTCGTCATTCTTAGATATATATTATATATTTTACACTTTCGTCCCTTGTAGATAAAATGTTAATCTTTCATCTCTCTTATATAATATGTGTAACACTTTAGTCCCTCTTAAATAATATGTGTTACACTTACGTCCATCATGTTACACTATTGTACATATACCCTTTTATACAAAATATTAACATAAGGATGAAAAAGAAATAAAATATTAATATGAGGGTAATTGTAACACATATTATCTAAAATGGACAATATTGTAATACATATTATGTAAGAGGGACGAAAGTGTAACATTTATCTATGAGGGACGAAAGCGTAACTAATTTTAAACTTGATGGACCATTAGTGTCATTTAGCCTTAAAATATTTAAAAGAATTTTCTTATGATTATTATTTTTATGAGTTATCCAAGACTCGGTTATAAAAAATAGATGAAAAATATGAATAATTAAAGTGTGATTAAAATTGATGAAAATGAAAGTAATGGAACGATAAAAACATAAATAGTTCACCGAATCAATATAAAAATCAGGAGGTTATTCTATTCAAGTTTTATTAAGTTTATTTCATACATCGTTGGGAGTTAGTGAAGAGTACATTTGTGAGTTTCTTGTTGACGTTTTCTTGCCCTCTATGATATGCACTTTCAGTCCTCATGAGATAAAATAGTAGTATTTTGCATAAAATAGAAAACAATCTAAAAAATTCATTTCACAAAGACCAAATTTTTTTCTCTAAAAAATAATGGAAAAGATGGAAGAAAATTTCCTACATACTCGTTACAGTTTATGTTTGAGTCGTCTATCACTGTAAAATCTATCTCTTGAAGTCCATTCACTTTCAAAAAAATGTTATAAAAAATATGAATCATCTCATTGCATAATAACACAAAAACAGAATAACTATTTCATTTTCAGTTGAGTGAAAAGCACTAAATAAGATGTGTCTTCGAGGAAGAACATTTTACTTATGTAATTCCACTATAACCTAAAACCCCTATATATATATATATATATATATATATATATAAGGAGCTCCACTTTCTTTCACGGCAATCAAAACTTCATCTCTTAGTTCAAGCTCTGGGCCAGCTGAATTCCATTTCTTGATTAAAAGTTTCGGATGAAAACCTCCAAATATGTTTCGACTTATTTCAATAGGTAAAAGACAATTAAAACTCTAATAGAATTTTAGAAATATAAATTCTAAGACCCATAATTATTTAAGACAAAATAATGAATATTTAGCAATACAATACATTCGATATTACAAACATCACTTTGCTTCACTATTTTGAACAGCAAAAACTTCAAAATTTTCCATACCTAAAAATAAAATTAAGAAATCATTGTCAATTTCATAGAAATCAAATTTCAACAAAACATAAAATTAAAATATCGTCAAATATAAATAAATGAATAAAACAGAAAATCAATCACAAACCTATTTCTGTTTGATGAAGCCCTCACTTGATAATTCTCAATCTTAAAATAATATATATATATATATATATATTACAAACATCACTTTGCTTCAATATTTTTTGCAGCAAAAACTTCAAAAATTTTCATACCTATAAATAAAATTAAGAAATCATTATCAATTTCATAGAAATCTAATTTCATAAAAATATAAAAGTAAAATATCGTCAAATATGAATAAAAGAATAAAACAAAAAATCAATCATAAACCTACTTCTGTTTTAGATCAGATGAAGTCCTCACTTGATAATTCTCAATCTTAAAATAATATATATATATATATATATATATTACAAACATCACTTTTCTTCAATATTTTCTGCATCAAAAACTTCAAATTTTTCCATACCTATAAATAAAATTAAGAAATCATTATCAATTCCATATAAATCAAATTTCATAAAAATAAAAACATATAAGTAAAATATCGTCAAATATGAATAAAAGAATAAAACAGAAAATCAATCACAAATCAATTCCATATAAATCAAATTTCATAAAAACAAAAACATATAAGTAAAATATCGTCAAATATGAATAAAAGAATAAAACAGAAAATCAATCACAAACCTATTTCAGATGAAGTCCTAACTTGATAATTCTCGATCTCAAAATATCTATATCATTAAAAAGTTAAAACAAATTAAATCCAAAAAAAAAAATGCATATGATCAAATTATTAACAATATAGAATGGAATTACCATATAGATTAAAAAAAATGTCGAATGAGTGGAGAAAATGAGATGAAAGCTTTGGAGCAATGCAATGTGTTTATAGTTTATACTGAAGTCATTTTTAAGTATATATAGATGAAATATTCTTCTTTACATATTATCTAGAGTTAATGCAATTAATTAATTAGCTTTAATCGCAGCTAAAATTTGGGCCATAATAAAGAATTTAAATAATTGCCAACTCAAAATTTCCAAATTAGCTATAGGTGTCCTTAAATAACTTAATGATCTTATAAAAAAAGTTTTATTATTCAATGTCAGAATGATTGTCGGAATTTTGAGTAAATTACCATACATATTTTATGACAATTAATGGCACATTTTGACCAAAATTCAAATTAAATTAGATTTAGAGTTGTAATTAAATGAATTTTTGAAATGGGAGGAAACTTCTTTTTATTGTATGATGACAATTAATAAGATTCTTTTAAAACATAAAAGAATTTAAATTTTTTGTTGACCAATCAAAACTTTTTAAAATAATAAAATTAAATCAAAATTACCAGAAATTAGTATTGAGTCCAAATTGCAAGATTTTGGTCAAAAGACCATTCTCCTATATATATATACTAGCTTAAGACCCGTGCTATGCACGGAACTATTTTAAGTTAAATTTTGTGAAAGTATATATATGATATAATATAGAATCATCAAATATATTTCAAATATGAAAACAAAAACTTATAAATCTTTTACAGATTTAATTATATATACTACTAAATAAATAATTACCTGTTGTAAAAAAACTACTTAATATAAGATCATATTTTAGAACAACATTTATTATAATACAAATATTTATAATAGCTTGCAGTCATTTGTCGTATCCACATAAGAAAAAACTAATAAGAATTTTAATGAAAAATAAATATGTAAAACAAAAGATTGACCTTCATGAAGTCGATGACATAAAGAATTAATTAAAGAGAAAAACAGAAAATGATAATTAAAATTATAATTATAATTTATAATAAATAATGACAAATTCTTTTAATAGTAAAGCACAAAAAGTTAAACGTAGAGTGTCAGTAAATAAGATTATTATATTTGAACAAAGTACACCAAAAATCTCTATGAAACGTGAATTATACCAATAAAAAGTTAAAGATCAATGAAAAATAAGATTTTATTAGTGGATTTTTCCATTGCTTTTCTTTTATGGTACACATATGTCTACTTAAAAGATTTATACTTATTACATGATAAAAATAATTAAAATAAGATTTCCTTCCATTTAAGTACTGACTTGTGAGGCTAAAATAATTAAACTTACAACATAAAATTCATGAAAACTTGAGATTATTATATATAAAAAGAGTAAAATTTAATATATTGTTAAATTGGTATGATATATGACATACTAAAACTGATCACTTCAAATAACTCGGAATGGATAAGTTAAACATATAACAAACTTTATATTATACATCTATATAGTATTAGGCAAACTTTTTTAAATAATTCAATCAGTAAAGAATCTCTATCTGCTAAAAATATCAAAATTTTAATTCAACTCAATATTTAATTAATAAAAAATACTAATTGGAGTCAACATTATTATTCAAATGTGTGTTTGTATAGATGCAAAATAGTGGGGAAAAAAGAAAGAAAGAAGAACTTGCGAAAATAAAAAAAAATGAAATAATCTAAAATCAAAACAAATCAATTTATAATCACATTATTTTAAAAGATGAAACCCAAAAGAAAGAAAATGAAATTAAATCTATAACAATATTAATGACAACTGCAAATATTAATGAAACTTGTGAAAATAAAAATGAAATTATTTAGAATCAAAATAAATCAATCTATAAGCTCACTAAATCGAAAGATGAAACCCGAAATAAAATCTATAAGAAAAACAATGAAAAGTTCAAAATAATAAAACAAAATTTATGAATATTCAATTTAAAATAATGTATCTAAAATTAAAAGAAATTAATCTATCATCAAATTAAGTCAAAATGCTAACATAAAAATGAAATTATCTAAAATAAAATTAAATCAATCTATAATCTCATTAAATCGAAGGATGAAACCGAAATAAAATCTATAAGAAAAATAATGAAAAATGCAAAATAATAAAACAAAAATTATGAATATTCAAATAAAAATAATATATCTAAAATTGAAAGAAATTAATTAAATAAAAAAAGAAAAACAAAAGGAGATATGATAAAATTAAAACGAAAACATCAATGACAAATGCACATATTAAAAAAAAAATATGAAAATTCAAATGGAAAGGGAATATATAAGATCAAACAAAATATCTATCATCAAATTAGGTCAAAACACACACACACACACACACACAAAAAAAATGCTGAAACTAATTCCACAAAAAAATAGCGAAATATGAATCAAACAAAAACTAAAATATGGCTATGTATAAAATTCATCTACATCAAAGTATGATAACCAAAAATTGATGCAAGAGATTTAGAAAAAAATAAATATTTGAAGCTTTCAATGATATGAAGAAAAAAAGTATGACATATCATACAATTCAACAAAATCGTAAAAGAAAACACCACTCAGAAAATTCAAAATAAAATCAGAAATTGTGAATTAGCTATGAGAGAGATCTAGAAAAGAAAATGATGTAGCCTATATATATATATATATATATATATATATATGAAATCATATATATGAACTGAAATAAGTAATATAAGAGAAAAATTACAAATAAATATAAATTAAATAATATAAATTACAAACATGAAATTAATGAAAAAATTGTATATTAGAAAGTAGAAACTAAAATCATATATATGAACCGAAATAAGTAATATAAGAGAAAAGTTACAAATAAATATAAATTAAATAATATAAAAGCTATTGATAAAACAATGGAAGAGGGTGCCAAAATCTCCATGGGCGCCACTGTATAAAATATGAAAAAGAATGAAGATAATATATGTATATATAGATATCATTAAAGTGTAGTCAAATTCAATATTTTGAAATATCCTAAATTATGGGGGAGGTTGAGGTTCTTAATTGATATAATTGCTTCTTTTGTGCAAATCAATCAATTTCAATTAATATATTCCTTATTTAATGAGTAGGTTATATTTTTCAAATGAAGAAAATCTCAAAATTAAATTTTAAAGGAATAAAAGAAATTCAAAATTCTGAAAAAATAGTATTTGGTCAAATTTGAGCAAATGGGGTCAAAAGACACCCTTCAAATATATATATGTATTAGATTAGATAGATTAGATGTATTAGATATATATATATATATATATATATATATATATATATATAAGATATATAAGATAAGATACCATGTCTTCAATCATTGACATGGACACTACACGTCAGATTAGTAAATCAGAATCAAGATTATATATGACCTATTCGATATATGCAAGGACTGATTTTGTTCGACATACTCCAAAATCTGAACCTGGCTTAATCCCTTAAAATTCCTTCTTTTCGACATAGATCAATTGGGTCGAAGCAGTTTGTGAGCTCTTATGAAGATCAACAATCACTATATGTTGAACGTGGGTAATTTATGTCCCTTCGAGTGATTCTGATACCAAATTTTGCTACATTATCCCGTCAATATAGTTCTTCGACTGAGATACTTCAATTGGGTCGAATCAGCTGAGATCCGACCCGAACCGACCCGAAAACTGCTTTGGAAAACTATAAATAGAAGGCATATATGATTCTTCAAAGGTAAGTGATTCAACAATTATTAACATACTTCTGCTATTCTGATCATCAACTATACTGACTTTATCATCGGAGGGTTTACGCCGGATCAACCAACCGGCAACACCTAACGAGTTCCTTTGAACGCAGGATTATGATCCTAAAGAGGAGTTCTATTCGATATGACCGACGTGAGTTCCTTACCGTAGAACGGATATTAGCAATTACGTGGCACGATATAATTGGACCAAGTACTCAGACGAAATATCCCTTGTGAAACCCCAAAATAACTAATGGGCTATAATTCGTCTTTTCTACAAGTTAAGATAAAGAGGAATTTGGTCCCCAAATTCCTCTTTATCTTAACTTGTAGAAAAGACGAATTATAGCCCATTAGTTATTTTGGGGTTTCACAATCTAACCCCCTTAAAAGAATTTGGTCCCCAAATTCATCTCTATCCTTCTGATAGCTCGATATTTAGATTGCATTTCTGCTTCTAGTTTCCAAGTAAAAAGCAAACAAGCACATAAAGCAACAAGAAAGTAAGTCATGCAAAGGATGACTTACGACTCAATTGAATGACGCTATCCGAGGATCCAAACCCGACAAGAGCCTAGGCCAAAATAACTAATGGGCTATAATTCGTCTTTTCTACAAGTTAAGATAAAGAGGAATTTGGGGACCAAATTCTTTTTAAGGGGGTTAGATTGTGAAACCCCAAAATAACTAATGGGCTATAATTCGTCTTTTCTAAAAATTAAGATAGAGAGAAATTTGGGGACCAAATTCTTTTTAAGGGGGTTAGATTGTGAAATCTCAAAAATCTCTATTTAGGGACTATTACGTAATTTCAAGAAATTATGATATTTTCTTTTATGTAAACTTCTAATTTTAAAGGACTTCTATTTTAAAGTTTAATGTTTATCATGCCTTTTAGCCAGTCATATGTTTATGGTAGAATTGAGTTATTAATAGGACTAGATCGAATTAAGTTGTTAAATAAGGCCCTTAGTATGTAATATGTTAATTATTCAGTGAGCCAAAACTTATAAACCAATTAAAAACTAATAACTAGGTTAATAAGTTAATTAAACTTAAGAAGAACAGTTCATCTTTTTCAAATCGCTACTGCCGCCGCTGCTCCAATTTCTGGGATTTCTTTTCTTCCATTCGCGAAAGTAAGCACATATAACTTCTGGAGGCAGTCTTTGATTTATTTTATTTCGTTCATTGTTGATATTGAGAACTATATTCGGTTGACGATTGTGTTTGAGGCTCGAAAATGGAACTAGGATCGGAGGTTGAGAATGGAGGCTTGGGGTGCGAATAGGGAGCAGGGGTCACGAAATTTGGAGAGTTAGTGAGGTGGGGATGGTGGGGCGGCCATGATAGGTTGGAGAAGAAGTGGGGAAGATAATGAACAGGGGAATTTAATTTGGGTTGAGGGAGTGGGCTGATTTTGGACACGGGTTTCGGGTTCGGGTTTTAGGGAAAGGATGGCCGTCCGGAGCTTGTCGGGGAAGATGAAGGGTAGGCGGAGAATGGTGTTCAAAACTGATTTTTTTGCTGAAAATCTAGCGTAGGAGATGATGAATAGTAAAAACAGGCTGAGTGGACTGGGTTGAGTTGACTGGGTGGTGAGTTTAGCTGAGTTTAGGTTTACAATTGCACCGGGTTTGGACTTAGGAATTGGGCTGAGTTCGAGCAGGTTTATGGACTGAGTTTGGGTAGGAATGGGTTGGAGCTTCTGGTCGGGTTGAGTTTGGGCCGAGTTGAGTTCGGGCCGGGCCGAGTTTGGGCCGAGTCGGGCCGAGTTTGGGCCGGGCCAGGTTGCAAAATTTAGTTTTTTTGGGCCGGGACTTAGGCCAACTGTTTCGGATGATGAAACCAAGCGAATATGGGTTCGGGCCTAGTGGAATGTGGGTTAATTCAATGTAGTGTGTTCTTTAATTTAAACAAATAGTTAGTGGACTTTAATTTAACTAAATCATTGGCTTTAAATAAGTTTTGAATGTTAATTTGATAAAGAATCTTTGGGTTTTAATTGTTCAAATTACTGAGTTTATTTCTACGGTTAATTACAGGTTTCTAAACTAGTATTTGCGTCTTGTTATCCCTAGCGTCTCGATTAATCAGGTGAGTGTTCTTGTACAAGTTTACTTGGTGCTGCTTGAAGCAACTTATTGAATGAGTTATGACAGTTGTGTGTATACTTTAATTGCCTTGTGAATTTTGAATTGCGCCTGCGACTAGAAATTTATGAATTATTGATGTGCGAGTGTTGGTGCTTTATTAATTTTATTTTATTTATTTGCTTCATCATTTGCATCGTTGAGTCTGATCACATTCATTCGAGCCCTCTATGTGGCTGGATGAGATGTCTTTTTATCACATTCATTCGAGCCCTCTATGTGGCTGGATGAGATGTCTTTTTATCACATTCATTCGAGCCCTCTATGTGGCTGGATGAGATGTCTTTTTATCACATTCATTCGAGCCCTCTATGTGGCTGGATGAGATGTCTTTTATCACATTCATTCGAGCCCTCTATGTGACTGGATGAGATGTCTTTTTATCACATTCATTCGAGCCCTCTATGTGGCTGGATGAGATGTCTTTGCATGAGTCTGATCACATTCATTCGAGCCCTCTATGCGGTTGGATGAGATGTCTGTTGCATACATATGTGTGAAGCGTCTAAGGTGTGCGTGTTTGAATTGATATTCGATTATGTTGCTTGCTCGTTGCTGTCATGTACATTTGCACATGAGCTCACTAAGTTGGATGATCAACTTACCACTCTTTGTGGATTACTTTTTCAGGTACTTTCGGTAGTTGAAGTGTGTGGTAGTTGGTGATCCGGGATCCGAGTCGGTCTTGTCCTGTATTTTTATTTTCTTCTTAGATTATTTTATTTGAAGGTTTCAAGTATGATCGGATAGTGTTTTCGCGTTTTAATTTAACGGTTTATGTAGTGAAGTTTTGAATTTATCCGATAAATTGTTTACGATATTTAAATTAATTCAAGTTTTAAGTTATATGTTATCCGCTGCTAGTCTAGTTTAAATTACATGTTTGGTTATTGGGTTTGTTTTGGCGACCCGATTCCAGTTGAGGGCCATCTTTGGCCCGAGGACGTGGCTGGGAAAAAACGGGGCGTCACATCCCTTCATCAATAACATCACTGCATAAGCCTTTCAAACAGAAAGCAACGGAACGCGCATATCTCTGTTAAATTCATATCTACTTTGTTGTTACCTTTCAAACTATTTTTAATGATCTAAACATTTGTTACTTATAGAACTGTAGAACGTGAATGATGTTCTGAAAACAAAGAAAATCCTACATTTGAGAATAATTAACAAGAACTAATAAATTCTAACAATCTTAGGAAGAACAAAAAATAGCATATGATGAATCGGACAAAGTAATGTTAGATGAACAAAATTTAAGATGACTATAAACTGAAGGTTGTGGAGTTTTTCACTTACTTTGTGAAGGCAATGTGCATATGAAATAAATCACTTATGATATGTAGACAACAACTTGAAGCAGTCTATTTCCAAGGCCTTTCTGTTCATTCTCTATTAGCATAGCTGAAGCCAGGACTGAAGGGCTAGATTCATCTACCTCGATTAGTTCAATTGTAGGTATGTATCCCATATGACAAGGAAGTTTCTCCAATGAACAACATCGTCGAACAACCAGACGCTTAAGTCTCGGGAAGTTGGTGCCACATGATGTCCAATGCACTAGATTCAAGTCTTCCATAAGCAAGGAGATCAATCGAGGGAATTCCCCTTCCCTTGTATCCCATTCTGGTTCCATTGGCTCCAAATCTATGTCTACAAAGTCACTTTTTTGCAGTTTGAGCAGTTCAAGATTTGGCAAGGAACCAACTGTTGCCATAAACCTTAAAGGGATTTTACACAAACTCAGAGTTAATTTTTTGATGGAAGGTGGAAATGTAAGGTAAGACAAGAAATCCCGTGTTACCATTGACCAATCAGATGAACACTTCAATGTTTCGAGTTTATGTAGAGAAGCGAGATCAAAGACATCATGAAGTGCAACGTTACAGAAAACTCCAAGTTTCTTTAGGTTGGGAAACTTTTGAAGAACCTCGTTTGTAAGTCCACACACCTGGATATTTGTGAGCGTTTGCAAATCCTCTTGAATAACATTTTTCCCATTTCCAGGACAATACCAGATGCAAGCTTTTTTTGACTTGATATGTCTCAGTTGTGTCATCTCCCACACTTGAGATGGGAGAGCGAATGCCCTGAACGATGGTAGTCTACCAATAATTAATGTTTGTAAGTTCCAGAATCTAGATATCGAGGGGGGTAAAGTTGATCGACATGTGAACGCCAAGTACCGTAGGTTGACTAGTTCCAATATTTCCATTGGGAACTGAAGAAGTTCTATATTAAATACATCCAATATCCTTAACAATCTTAAGCCAAAAATTACAGGATCCAGAGCATTTGATGCACGACCAAAGTATAAAGAAGAACGAGCAAGTGTCATCATTAACTCAATGTCATCATTAATTTCTCTACGACACATAATTATTGTATCTTTTGGGATATTGGGGACACCCCTGTGTCTTACCCTCAGGAAGTTCTCCGCAACAGCGTATATCTGGCTGAAATCCCTCAAGAGACCATGAATGCTAAAGGTCTTTACTTTTCCATTGAAATCTTGTTCACAAACTATGAGAAAGTTTCTATGAATAAGAGCCCTTAAGTAGTCCTCTGTAGTCTCTTCCAAGGTCTTATTTGCAATCGGTATTATAAATCCCTCAGCAACCCATAACCTAATGATTTCTGAAGCCTTAATCTCACGATCTTCACTGAAAGCTCCCATATAGAGGAAACATGGTTTCAGACAGTGCGACAAATGGTTGTAACCCATGTCTAAAACTTCTATAGAGAACTCATGACTTACATATATGATTCAATCTTTTCCTCCACAAACTCCCAGAAATGTCGTGTCTTGGATGTCAAGAGTATCCCCGCTATCACGATAATCGCTAGGGGATGTCCATTAAAAAATCTACAAATTCTTTTTCCAATTTTTTTTAACTCGGGAGGGCAGTGTTCCCGTGCAAACACCTTCAGGCATTGTAGCTCCCAGCATTCATCCAAAGTGAGAAAACGAGCATAGTGAGCAACTGTTGAAGATCTAGCTACATTAGAATCCCTAGTCGTCAACAAAATTCGACTTCCATTTCCGACATCTGGAAAGAACCTTCTCAGAATTTTCCAGTCCTCATAAAACCATATATCATCCACCACAATTAAATACCTTGTACCCCTTAATGTTTTATATAGATATTTTCCTAACTCGTCATCACTTTCCCTATGCATCCTACTAGTAAACTTTCTTAGGGATTCAAGAAGTCTAACTAGACTATCTCGCAAAGTAAAGTTCATTGAAATCGTAATCCAGAGACGAGTGTCAAAGTGATTATTAATTGATGAATCATTATAAAATTTTCGAGCAAGAGTCGTCTTACCCATGCCTCCCATCCCTATGATGGCGATTTCTTCGAGTTGTGATTGTTGTCCAGTGATTACATCCTTCAGGAAAGCAAATTCTTCCTCCATCCCGACCAAAATGTTCCTCAAACTTGGATCAGGATCTGGTGATGATGATGATGAAACAACAATAGGTGAGTTTAAGTTAAGTGCCGGTACTGGAGGAGCATCTTCTTTCATAATCATTGCAATCTCTTCATTGATGGAATCAAACTCTTCCACCAAATCTTTCAAGTCCAACAGATGAGTTGAAATTGATGAAAGAATTCGATCCGACATGTGAGCTTCGATTATGTCTTCTCCTTTCTGTGAGGCAATTACGATTCGTCTCTCCAAAATCTCTATTATTCCCGTCATCTTCAAATAATTTTTCAAAATATTTACCTCGTCCAAAAGGGACTGGATCTTATTTTTGTGATCAAGAATCAGATATTGTTGGTTATATGGATTCAATACCTGCTTAAGAATAAGTGAAAAGGACTCGACGGCATAAGCCATAGCTGAATTCTCTCTCTCTCTCTCTCTTTTTCTTCTTTCTTCCACGATCTCAGATCTCACTCCCAAGTTAAAACCAATTAATGCACCACAAAATAAATAATTAGCAATTTTTTATTGTATATGTATATACGAATCAATCTTACCACGTTGAAGAAGAAATAGTCGTACTCGAATGCTAAACACCGGAAAGAAGAACTCAAAATTGTCTTCATCATGATTTCTTATTGGGATTTTTGCACTTCACCCCGTCAGAGAAGTTTTATTTATTGAAGACACAAAAATCAATAGCAAGAGTCAAGGCAAAAGAATATTATAAGAGATTTGTCAAGATCATAGAAAATCACATGTGCTTCTAATTCTAAGGCTTATCATATTTTTACCTTGTATAGATGTGTACCTCTTGTATATAAATGTGTACATCATAAACAATGTTTAATCAAGAAGAATGAATAGTTTTACACTCTAAATTTCTTCATTATTTTCACACTTTCCCCCTTACAATTGAAAAAACATGACAGTGCCCCCTAGAAGTTGATAAATTAGTGCACTTTGCTCCCTGGTCATTTTTAAGTAATTTTAAAAGGGTGAAAACGTCACTCAAGGGGTTTTGTGCAAAATAAAAAAAATTTAGGGGGTTAAGTACACAAAATTTTAAAATATCTAAATGCGAAAAAATAAAAAATGTTTAGTTATCTTTTTGTACAAAAATTCAAATTTAGAATTTTTTTTAACGAAATCTTCTTTAGTCTTAATTGTTTATTTATTTATTTACAAATAAATTATCTCCATACTAAAAATATTTTTAATCATATCAAATAAATAAAAAATATGTTATAGGACTAAAATTAGATTACGATGTAATTATCAAGGTAAGGAATTTTATGAAAATGTGCTTGAAATGTTAATATTCTAATAACTTAAATAATAATATTTTGTGCACTTAGCCTCCCAAAAGAATAAAATTATTGCACTAAACCCCAAATTTACATTTCTATCATTTGAAATCCAACAAATTATTGAGCAAGGGGCAAAGTGCACTCACTTAGCAACTTCTAGGAGGTAATGTCACGTTTTTTCAATCATAGGGGGGAAAGTGCGAAAATGAAACTTTTATGGGAGAAACGTGCAAAAATCTCTTTCTTATTGAATGAGCTAAATGCAAAAATATATACCCCATGACTTTTGCCTAATGGTTAATAATCCTCATGTGTTCTTTTTATTAGCAAAACACCCATGTATATCTTTAGTTTATTAACAAAAATCCAATTCGAAATTCCTTCATTAGCCAATATGAGGTTATTGTCAATTTTCATAGTTAACAAAGAGATTATTATTATTATTATTATTTTAGTAGGTGAATATGAATGTCTTAGTATTTTATGGTGGGAGTATAATTGTTATTTTTTCCTTAAAATATATACTCGATCTTGAAAGCTTAATATATTTGTATAATTACTATAAAGTATTATACATAGCTTTATTGTTCTATATAATTCATTTTAGATGTTATCAAAAACTATAAAAGCTTAATATATTTGTATATAAAATCATATTTAAATTTCTATCTTCTAATTTTACGATAATATGTTTAAATATTTAATAAAGTGAATTCAAAATTCAAATATACAAAAATGGCCTCAAATTTGCTGTCAAATTGTGTAACATCTCCCGTGCCATTCTTAACATCTTGTTTGTTTCAATTTTTAATTATAATTAAAATTGTATTATGTTAATTAAGTTTGTTAACTTATTATGCCTCATAATTTAGTTATACCTTGTAATTCCACATCTAACTAAGCTTTTTAAGTTTATTTTGCTTTTTAAAACATTTTAGTAAGAATTATATTATGTTAAGTCTTTTAACATCTAATGTCTCCTAAGATAACTATACTTCTTGAGTTTATTTTGATTTTTAAAATCACATAGGGGTATTTTAATTCGTACAAAAAGTTAAGAAATATTCATGCTTATAATAGTAGAGAAAAAGTAGCACATGAGCATTTTTCCTATATGTCAAATTGAGCAGCTGGTCGCCGATTAGGCCTTAGTCAAATGGTTAAAGATGAAGTTCCATGACCAATAGGTCATGAGTTCAACTCTCACGAATGTGGGCTCTAGTTTCATATTAGCTTTTCTTTAATTTAATACTAGTAATTAGTTCACTTTAATATCATTGGAATAATTTCGATTCGATATAATGTTTGATGTAACAATGTATTCACAATCTAAAAAAAAAACTTGAGAGGTCATGGTTTTTTGTTTGGTATTGTTGTCCAGTGCCACTTGCATTATAAAATGCAAATCTCCTTAATTTCCAGTTATTTGACTTAGTAATGCAGATAGCTGACAATGAAATATAAACATACCTAAGCAACTAAATTAATATCTGATAACGCCATGAAAATATCGTTATTACATGCTTTCTTAAGTCAAATATTTGCTTTGATTCGAGTTTTGTGTGTCTTTTGCTTGTTTTTGTCTTTTGGCCTAGCTTTAGGCTTTTGTGTGTTTTCTTTTATTTTTCGACGTTTTTGTCGTGTTGTTGTTCTGTTTGAGTTTGAGGATTTTATAAGGCTAAAAAGAAGTTCGAGAGGATATGGTTCAATACAATTCCAAAAAGAGCTTAAAAGAAAAAGAAACCCGAAGCAAATTATAAAAGAATGTAGATAACTGCTCACTAAAACATGCACAACTATATCATAGATGATCCAAATGAACTAAATTTTGAAATGTTATAGATGAAGGAGTTAGCTACAATTGGAATTCTAAATCAAATATATGCTGCTCAGAAGGAAGTGTGGCAGAGCAGAAAACTCACTACCCATACCTCACTGCGGTGAGGCCCCTGTTCCAACATCTCTAAATCTGCGGCAGCAAATGGACCTTTTTGTATTTTTTTCCTTTAATCTCATTTGTAATATAGGCTTTTTGGGGGGCACTTTAGTCTTGGTTGCCATAGTTTTTGGTTTAACTTAGACAATTTTAAGTTGGTGTTTCTCTTGCTAATAGGGTAAGAAAGTTGAAATCCAACACAACTTTTCTTTCCAAAAGTTCATATAGCTAATTGATTTTTGAGTTTGAATTAATTTTGCTTAAAATTTTGTTGTATTAATCCTGCAAAAAACACCCCATTGATAAAAAAAAAAATGTCATTTTCGATCAATTTTGTAGTATGCACGCCTGAAGATGTAAACTCTAATGGGTACAAATGAGTACTTATACGAAAAAAAAATGAGAAAAAAAAAATGTGGGATACAAGACATGACTTGTTGCACAAGAAAGATCTGAAATTGATTATGATGAAACATGTCACGCTGTGGTATTTAATTAACTTTGCAGTTGCGGTCTCTGAAAGACTAGACATGCGTCTAATGGATGTAGTTACCGCCGCATATTTTGTATGGATCACATGATAGTGACATTTACATGAAAATCTCTGAAGGATTTAAATCCATGTAGCGCATAATAAAGGTCTCATGGATTATATTATATTAAACTACAACAATTCGTATGAGTTAAAATATTCTGATCAGATATGGTATAATCGGCTTAGTGATCACCACGCAAAAGAAAGATTTGTGAATAATTCAATTTGTCCTTGTGCTTTTCCAAACAATTTGAAAAATGGTTTTTTCTATCATTGCATTACATGGACGATTTAAATCTCGTTGACACTCCCGAAGAGCTCACAGGAATCGTAAATTACTTGAAGAAAGAATTTGAGATAAAAAAATCTCGGAAAAACAAAATTTTACATCGACTTGCAGATCGTGCATTTATTAGATATTATATTTGTCCATTAATCGACATATACAAAAAATATTCTGAAAATATTTTTTATGGATAAAACTCATCTATTTAGTAGCCCCATGGTTGTTCAATATAATGAAAGATAATGAAAGTCCCATGGTTGTTCGATATAATGAAGAACTATTAGGTCATGAAGTACTTTATATGCCATTGAACCCTTACAATATCTTGCAATTTGTATAAGACCTGATATAGCCTTCTCGGTTAATTGTTAGCAAGATATAACTATGCACCAACACGAGAACATTGCAATGGCGATAAAAATATATTATGCTATTTTCGTGGAACAACTAGCATGGGCTTGTTAAATGTCTGATTCACATAAATGTAGATCTCAAAATTGACATGTATTTATGGTGCTACAATTCCATGACGATATATGAAATAAATTTTAGTATCCACTTATCCCTACCACTCTGAAATTTAGCATTGCATGAATCAAGTCGTTAATGTTTATGACTGAGATCTACGTTTTAATATATTCCAGAATGATGTGAGTTGCCTTCGACAAAGAATACATCAATTATTATATGAAGACAATGTTGACAATATTGGAGATGATATAAATATATATCACCTAAGTCCTCTTCACCCACGAGATTTGGATTAATGGTGATATTGACGTTCATCAAATTATGTCAAGAAATAATTTTATTTGCTAGAGCATTGTCAACTATATCATTTGTAACGGCCCGAAACCGGCACCTGCCTGCTATGATATAAATAATTAATAAGATAACATTAATAAATTTCCAATAACTGCAGTTCAGAGCTCTAACTATCTATTACAACAGAATGATTCTTCCAACTAACTTATTGCTTTAAAACTTTTGATTACAAACTCAAACCTTCACCTGACAAATTCTAGAAACTCTATGGTAGACGCCCAATTGAAAACCCTTAGTCTGATGTGGCCCATCCTGCCATTTGGTGAGATTCTGAAAGAGTAATAATTTGAAAGTGTAAGTTGTAAAAACAACTTAGTGAGGCCTGTGCTAGGGTGCAATTGAATTTTATGCAAGAAATGATTTAGAAATCCATGAATTGCCTATTTAAATTATAAAATCAATCCACAATAGTGTAACAATTATATCGATATCGCAGATGAAATCACGTTCAATTACCCGGCAAAACGGGCTAAACAACTCCTCCACTTTAAAAAGGATACGATGATCACATAATGGATCAATAGTTAGTACGTCGGTTAAATAAGGGAGAAGGTGCTACCTTTCCCTTCTCGGTGGCACTGACATGTCTTAGCCGGATAATGTGAGTCACTCCCCAAGGTGCTCTAATCCTTGGTTTGTGAGCCCGGTCAAATGGCAGAGCTCTGGTAACCCTGTAGCCCCCAGCTACCCAGAATTATCCAGAGAATACCATCAAACTAGAGCAGATGAGCGCACAAATAATCATGCACAAGCAATTGGTACTTAGGTGAGATAAGTACTACACCTTGGTACAATTCATCAATATGAAGTGAGATAAAGTACTACAACCCATTATTCAACAATTATCACATATTACGAGAAATACAGACAAATATAGAATTATCAGTACTACTATGAAGAAGTAGTACATGCTGCAAGCATTGCAGGCAGATATATGGCTATCAATTTCATTATGAATATGCAGTACATACTGCGAGCATTGCAGATCATAGATATAACCACTATAGTAATTTCAAATGAGAAATGCATATATATGATATGATTTTCTTTAGAAGCTCTTTCAGTTTTAAAAACGTTTACTGAGGCACTCACCTTTCTCAGGGCAGGGATTCTAGTCAACGGTAGATAGCTGACCTCAAGTCCTGCTAATCAATTTAAACCTTCTAGCATGGCTTTGTAGAAGAAAATGACTTCGATCCCATTTATTTCATGTCTTGATTCGATAGTCGAATAGTAATATTAACTATTCTCGAGTTACCTACAATCAATGTCCCAAATTCTATAAATAGTGACTCCATAAACGATTACCCTTTAATTTCATCTAACCTACTATCTCGTACCATTTGTCTAATCGTGATATTAATAAATTGTACTTATAGTTATAATCTAACTAGAGTAAAATAGATATTCTTATTTAATGAAGACATTGCATTTTTTTAATTTTAATTATTTAATTAACCTCAATACAGTAATTAAGTAATTACACAACTAATCAATAAATAACCTTAGTATGCTCTGTCAGCTAGTTATAACTAAATATATATAAACCGTCCAATCTTCATGTTTAGGCACTTGTACTTTGCTAATTAGTTAATCTATTTAAAGTTATTAAGCATATGCTTTAAGCTCAAATTATCCAATTCCAATTAATTCGACTTACTTAATTGCTCCATGATAAAAGTATTATTAATTATATTTCTTTATTCTTAACTAAAACATAGATCAGTATCTTAGAGGAATAATCTAATCATTTTATACAATTATTGTTTCTGTTTATTAATTATCATAAGCTAATCAATGTTTAAATAAATTAATTACAGCCATAATATATAACTAGGAAAATCTGATTATAAGATTCTATACTTCTCTAATAAGATTTGTAATCTTAGTGAATCATAGTTAATTATCATAGTTGATTAACTCGTGGATGAAGACAAGGTTTTCGTCAAATTGTTATCATATCAATTGTTAGTTCTTATCAAATTAATTATCCTCAAATTAATATTAACCAATCAATTATAACCTAATAAAATTTAATCAAAATAATGAACAAAATCTTTACTAATTAATAAACCCCTGAACCGTACAAATCAATTCAAAGCTCGAATACGAATATTTTGATTCAAAATAAGATTACCTGAAGTTGAATTGATATAAGAACAAACTAATTTCCTTTTTATTTCTTAATTAACTTCCACTTGCCACTCTAAATTATTTCACCAAGATATGAATACCTGTTTTGTTGTCTGAATAATAAGTGTGTAAGTTTGTATGTGTAGTTTGTTTTCTTATTCACTATTAGTAAATGACCGTGTTTTTTGGGTAAAGGAATGGGATAATATCATGGCATTATTGCTTAGTAATTTAATGGTCCAAGTAGATTAATGGTTTGACACGTTTTAATGTTATATAATAGTCTAGCCTACATGGAGCTCAACCAAATATGGTTAGTCATATATGTTGCTACGTGGGTGTAAGAAATAGGAATTGGAAGAACTTACCACTTAGTCCTTGACTTTTAGTAATTAAATATTAACCCCAAAACTTTAACTATAAAATTTATAGCTCATTATTAATTTAGTTGACTTCTTTAACTTTTATATATGATCGTTAAATTCCACTATATTTCTTAAAACATTCACTTTAGTCCTCTACTATAATTAGACACTCCAATTTATTTCTAATGTTTAATTATTATAATAAAATTTTGAAGTAGTTTGGTATCATACTATATATATATATATATATATATAGATAGATAGATAGATAGGTAAGCTTACAACTAATATTAATATCAAACTACAAATTTCACATTATGTCCATAACTTCATTTTGCTAATCATATTACCCTTATCTATGAAAGATCTATTCAATTGATCCTAAATGAATTTAATGACTCCTTCAACTTTTATTTAATCGACTAAGTTCCCTACATTTCAAGAATACCTTCATTTAAATCCTTCACTATAGTTGACATTTTATTTCATTTGTACAATACCAATTTATTTTCTTTTACTCCTTATTTTAATTAAAACTAATTAAGAATTCATTTTGCATTTATATAAAGTTACAGGGTATTACATCATTCATATACATGGTCCACCTCATTAAATGCTTTAACGTGTGGACCTTGTGTCAACATCAGGGGGAGTCTGTCATCAATAATAATCTACACACTGTAATCTTTTTTTCTTTGTCCAAGTTTTGTTCCAATGGATTTTTTTGACAAAGTTTTAACGAGGCAGCTTTACACGCTTATTGACCCCATATGGATGTGTACTCTTTTTTCCTTGTTCAGGTTTTTTCCATCATATTTTTTGACAAGGTTTTTAACGAGACATATTCCATAAAGTCATAAACATCCAAGGGGAATTGTTATGAATAGTCATATTTTGGTGGATGTTCAAGAGGGAATTTTGTAACTCTCATGAGACTTGTAACTCCTACAATTGTAACCCCACTATTGAAGATAATTTGTAACTCTCGTGTCTATTGATTCTTGATTTTCGTATTGATCATATAGTCTTATAAATAGAGGACATTATTATATAATTAATGAGAAGAATAATAAATAAAATAATATAATATCCTTTACCTTTACTCTAGATTTTTCTTTACATTCTACTAGATTGTTCCTTTTAACTTAATTTTATAACTAGAAGAATCTTTTGCGAGATAAAATGAAGTCGACGACAAGGGGTAAAAGACAAGAGTACTGTTTACTTAATAAAGTAAATGGTTTTTACTAATAAAGCGTTCGGACAATTTTAATAAAGTAAATAGAGTTTAACTGTTCATACACAGTTTTTTTCAATTTTGAAATCCGGATTTCACGTCCGGACTCGGTCTCCTGTCTATTTATTACCCCTCTCTTCTCATTCTGAGGCAGACTCTCGAACACTGCCATCTTTATATTTTCTTTATTTTGAAAGCTTATTTTGTGTTCTGCAAGCCTTTTGTAGAAATTAATTATTTCAAAAATATATAAAGTCTTGAAGACATTTCATGGTAGCTTGGAGGTCATTTATTAAGGTAATATTTACTGTTTTAATTAATTTATTTATTTACTTTTATAAACTACCTTAATAAAATGCTAAAATAAATGTGTTGAACTACAATTTAGGAATTGGAAATTCTTAGCTAAAGAATTCTTGATTTTACTTTTACAAGTGAATATTTGCAGGAATGATCCCTCGCGGTAGCAGTAGAGTTAGAGGTAGATGTAGGGGTAGAGGAAGAGGAAATTCCTCTTATAGAGGAAGAGGAAGAAATTATACATACCCAACTGGAAATTCATGGCTAATAGCCGAGAACAATTCAAATATTGCATCATCATCGGGTAATATCCAACAAGATCAAAACAATTCGTCATACAAAGAAATTCTTGATTTAACGAATCAGAAAAAACGAAAGAATAATAATATTCCCCCATCTTATGATGATGAGGACTCATATAATGAGCAAATAACCTCAGACGAAGTAATACTTGTTATTGAAAATTGCGATTTAGAATGGAAAGAATCCCCTTGGACAATTATGTCAAGGTATCTTGATAAAGCATCATATGCGATTGGTTCATACACATCGCGATCATATTATCTGAGTATCTTGAATTTTACAGAAACAGCTGAAATTCAGTATTCATATGGGAATACCCAAACTAATACCCGAACTATTGATTCTAGTAAAATAACAATCAAAAAAATTATGTCCGTTCAAGAATGGGGAATCTCACCCCTCAAAGAAAAAGAATTTACCCATCCTAAATTAAGGACTCAAATAAAATTTAACTATTGGGATTACATCCAAGCTTTTGAAAAAGCTCTTCTTTGTGAAAATGAGAAAAGAGAACATTATTGGTTAATAGAAATTTGTGGGGAAGTTTATAAGCACACAATACCAAATTGGTTTCTCCAATGGTGGAATTTTCATGGCCCTTCAGGTAGTATTATACCCGAGCCATTCAAAGGATTATATACGGAATGGGTGAAATTATCACCAAAGTTGAAAGAAATCGAGAATAAGAATAAAGAAAAATGGATCGAGGAAATTGCCCCGATGAATTTCTTTATAGAATTTTCGATTCCATGGATATGGAAATGGTCACCACGGTTTGGTTATACCGAGAAAAATATACCGTGTATCCACAGAAATTATCATATAAGATTTTGGAATAAATTATTAGAAACTGATCCAAGTACTAATAGATTATATGGACAAGAAATTGTAGATTCAATCAAGGAAGCTAATAATAACTCCCAGGAACATTCTCATAAGTCTCAAGAAATATGTCCAAACAATTTAGATACATCAATGGTCTTAGCAGGCATACAATTTGATTAATTTAGATACATCATAAAATCAAAAATATTTGATAAAAAATCTGGAGATGGTATCTTAATTGATACATCAAAAAATCAAAAAATATTTGATAAAAAATCTTTGGTATCTTAATTTAGATACATCAATGGCCTTATCAGGCACACAATTTGATTAATTAGCATGAGAATCTCAAATGGAAATCAAAAGCAGAAGACAAAATGTAGCTGCCGACAAGAAGTAGAAGAAAAAAGTACTTATTTACTTTAATAAAGTAAATTATATTTACTATTTATAAATAGTGTTGTGTTTTATCTATTTATTTTGATGTTTTCTTTTTAAATCCAGGCTCCGTCTATTTAGTTTTACTATATATTAAAAAAAAAAAAAAAGGGATTAAGTAGTTGTATTGCATGTATTAGTCTTATTTTGCATTTATGTAAAAAAAATAATGTAATTAATTGTAGTTTTCTTTTTTTAATAATATTTGTGTGTTTTATGATAGTTAAATAAAATTATTAGATAGTACATTCAACATATATACAAGGAAAGTTTTGAAAATTAGATAAACAAATTACATCTCTATAATCAATTATGAAAAATTGAAATCAAACGTTCGTAAGTATCTCAAAAGTAATTATAATATAATCCATTATTATAAAATAATTATGAAATTGTTTGATCAAACTCAACCTTACTTGTATTGGTGTAATTTTATGTGTGTATGACATCTCGTGTATATTGAAGGCTCGTTAATATATTTAGGTTTTTTTTAAACCAAATCTTGACAAGTGGACAATAGATGCGAAGTAGAATCCATTTAAAAAAAAAATACATAACCAATTTTGATTTATTGTATGTGCATCGGGGTTATAAATTTATGGTGAAAAATGTAAAATTGTATGCTACAATATGATTTATTGACTAGGTTTGATTAATTTACAAACTCTAAAATAAAATCTTAATTGAAGATGTAAGGGCATCTCTAATCGTTAGGGGGAGGGGAGGGGGATTTTGAGTGGGGAAATAATTGTGATCTTCAATAGTGAAGGGAGTGGGGAGGGGGAGGAGATTGGGAGTGGGAAAGAAAAGGCAAAAGCTTGCCCCTCCTTAGTTGAAAATTTTCGAAGTGTCACAATTATTATTATTATTATTACTAATATTATTATTATTATTTTTACTATTTTTGTTATTGTTACTATTATTATTATTTTTTATTTTGTTGTTATTATTATTATTATTATTATTATTATTGTTGTTGTTGTTGTTGTTGTTGTTGTTGTTAATTTTTACTATTTAATTTAATCATGTGTTAATCTATATAATACCTCCATGGCTCTGATACCATTTTGGACCCAGGTACAATCATAATATAAGGCTTAGGATTAGATCGGAAAAAGTTTTACAAGAAAATAAATCCGTCAAATAATAATCTTAATAAATTCATGTTCAATATCAAAAAGCCCAAGAAAACGCCTTCACAACGGCTGGAGAGGGGCAAGGATATTTACTGATGAATCCATAAGATTATTCTTGCCAGAAATATAATCTTAACCATAATCCTAATTTATTATATTATTCATGACCCATGTTCAAAATAATACTTTAAACACATGGGGTTTCTGATACATAGCAATATATGGTTCAACACATGATTAAAGAGTATTTAGCCTCTCATTAGGCTAAATATAAAACACAAATATAAAAATTAAAAACAGAAAAGTAAAAGGAATACCTCAGTATAAACTTCAAACCAAGCTTTATTTCTTCCAATATATTTTACAAGATATATTTTACAAAATAGAAAAACTGAATGTATTACAAAGGGAGTAATAGTAGTAATAGTAGTAGGATTGGTAGTGGAAAGATGCCTTCCTAAGCAGCTAATGTCTGCTTAAATAGAGTCTGGAATTCCGGACTTGAAATCATTCTTCAATATTATGTAATATTATTCAGAGCACTAATCACCCGTGTCCTTCTTTTTCAAAAGCTATGTCTTTTTTTTCAAAAGCCATGTCTTTTACTTTATCAAAAGTTTTACTATTTAGGAATCTTAAATAGTTTCTATTTTTTCCATCTCTTGTTGTCTCCATTTACCGACAATAATTATTTTCTTGTTTTGATATTATCAAATATGGTTTCCAACTCATACGCATTTTCTAGATCCTCATCATCATAATCCTCATAGGGATCTTGGGCTTCTCCTGCTAAATCACCTTTTGGTGCGGACGCCATAGACGTGTCAGATTTAGAATCATCTTCCATAAATTCTTTAGAAAAGGCTGTAAAATTTATAGTTTTGTGGTCATTGCCAACAGTAAAAGAACTCTGAGGAGGGAAAACACTCCTTAAAACATCTCCATTAGATAATTTATAAGTTCTTTCTAAAACTGAAATATGATTTTCAAGGTATGTCATAACAAACCAAGGAACAAAATGAATAATTTTGTTTTGTAAAGAAGTGAATTTATAAAATTCATTTTGAAAATAAGTTTGATATTCGATTGAAATATTCTTGAAAAACCATTCTCTAAATAATTTCCATTTTGGAAGATTAAATTCTTTTTTAATTAATTGTCTTGCCTGGGAACCAGGACTAAAATCAATTTTTGGTGTACTATCCATTAAATATCATCAAAGTTTGCTTCTGAGAGAGTTATATCTGCCTCTCCTATGTTTCTAACCGAAGCTGTAGAATTATCTTCTTCAGTATTTTTATAAATACCTTTTCCTATATTATCTTTGTTAAGAAGAATTTTTTCAACTTTATCAGACTATTCTCTAAATTGGGATGTAGAATTTCTATCAGGAAATTTTTCATAATCATACGAAGTTGAAGTTCTAGTAGGTATGACTAAATCATCTAAAGGTGATATATAAGACCTAACGGAAGTGCTTCTAGAAATATTATTTCTAGTACTATTTTCTATCATTTTTATAGAAATATCTCCTGTTTGAGATTGAAATATAGTCGAAAAATCATTACATATTTGTGGCTTAGGTTTAACCGCATTAGTAATTTTCCAAGTATCAGGAAATGGAATTTCATCCCACTTTATAGTTCTTCTAGTGGTTATATTAGATTTACCAAGATTAGTTTCAATTATGACAGTTTCATTCATTTTCTTATCCATTATCCTACAATTAGGATTTAAAGTATATAAAGGTTTAAAATAAACTCTGTAACAGACACACATAACTTCTGTTCCATGCTCATAATCATAACCATGAGTTATAACATTTAAAGTTAAAGCATCTAATAAATTAACATCAGTTAATGATAACTGCAAATTAGGATAAACATTAAAATAAACTGGTCCATGTGCCATACTAGATTGTATTATTCCTATTAGAGATTTTTTCCAATTTAAATTTCTACCATCACGTAGAGCAGCAATAAAACTTTCTGGTAATCCTACCAAAGTTAATGGCTTAAAAGCAATTTGAACTAATCCTATATGGATAAATTTATGAGTATACCTATAAGGTAAAATATCATTTTCATTTAATAACCTTATGGTTAATTCATCATTATCAAGGGATATAGACTCTTCTGTAGTCTTAACAATTTGTTTAAGTCCAATTCTTTCAAAAGTACCCATCTTATAAATGGTTCTAGGTGCACTTTTTTATTGAATTTTCTATACCTTGGATTTCTAAATGGATCCCAGTTGTAAGTCATACAGAATACAACACACCATGCCTATATAGAGTTTCTTTCTCAAAATTTTGGTAAAAGATGAACAAGACTGACCCAAATTCGGGAAAATTATATGGAGCAGATACTGAAGAATTAATTCAGTCTAAATTATTGACTAATAAGTCAAAGGACAAAGAAGAAACACCTAGTCCGTTCCAGGTAATATCCGGAAAACTAAAAATGAAAAAACAAGATTTGTCAAAAGCCGAAATTATTAAGGCTTATATGGAAGCAATGAAGAAAGACATACAGAAGAATTTTAAAGAATTTATGGAAGATGATTCTAAATCTGACACGTCTATGGCGTCCGCACCAAAAGGTGATTTAGCAGGAGAAGCCCAAGATCCCTATGAGGATTATGATGATGAGGATCTAGAAAATGCGTATGAGCTGGAAACCATATTTGATAATATCAAAACAAGAAAATAATTATTGTCGGCAAATGGAGACAACAAGAGATGGAAAAAATAGAAACTATTTAAGATTCCTAAATAGTAAAACTTTTGATAAAGTAAAAGACATGGCTTTTGAAAAAGAAGACATAGCTTTTGAAAAAGAAGGACACGGGTGATTAGTGCTCTGAATAGTATTACATAATATTGAAGAATGATTTCAAGTCCGGAATTCCAGACTCTATTTAAGCAGACATTAGCTGCTTAGGAAGGCATCTTTCCACTACCAATCCTACTACTATTACTACTAATACTCCCTTTGTAATACATTCAGTTTTTCTATTTTGTAAAATATATCTTGTAAAATATATTGGAAGAAATAAAGCTTGGTTTGAAGTTTATACTGAGGTATTCCTTTTACTTTTCTGTTTTTAATTTTTATATTTGTGTTTTATATTTAGCCTAATGAGAGGCTAAATACTCTTTAATCATGTGTTGAACCATATATTGCTATGTATCAGAAACCCCATGTGTTTAAAGTATTATTTTGAACATGGGTCATGAATAATATAATAAATTAGGATTATGGTTAAGATTATATTTCTGGAAAGAATAATCTTATGGATTCATCAGTAAATATCCTTGCCCCTCTCCAGCCGTTGTGAAGGCGTCTTCTTGGGCTTTTTGATATTGAACATGAATTTATTAAAATTATTATTTGACGGATTTATTTTCTTGTAAAACTTTTTCCGATCTAATCCTAAGCCTTATATTATGATTGTACCTGGGTCCAGAATGGTATCAGAGCCATGGAGGTAGAAGATATATAGTGATTATATGGATTAACACATGATTAAAATTACTGTGAAAATGAATATTTTCCGAAAAAATGAAAATATTAAAAATAGTTTGAATCAGGAATATGATATTCCTCAGAATCTTGATTTACTTAATAAGTGGACTATTCCTAGAATTGAACCTAGAACCATTTATAAGATCGGTACTTTTGAAAGAATTGGACTTAAACAAATTGTTAAGACTACAGAAGAGTCTATATCCCTTGATAATGATGAATTAACCATAAGGTTATTAAATGAAAATGATAAAGTAAAAGACATGGCTTTTGAAAAAGAAGACATAACTTTTGAAAAAGAAGGACACGGGTGATTAGTGCTCTGAATGTATTACAAAGGGAGTAATAGTAGTAATAGTAGTAGGATTGGTAGTGGAAAGATGCCTTCCTAAGCAGCTAATGTCTGCTTAAATAGAGTCTGGAATTCCGGACTTGAAATCATTCTTCAATATTATGTAATACTATTCAGAGCACTAATCACCCGTGTCCTTCTTTTTCAAAAGCTATGTCTTCTTTTTCAAAAGCCATGTCTTTTACTTTATCAAAAGTTTTACTATTTAGGAATCTTAAATAGTTTCTATTTTTTCCATCTCTTGTTGTCTCCATTTGCCGACAATAATTATTTTCTTGTTTTGATATTATCAAATATGGTTTCCAGCTCATACGCATTTTCTAGATCCTCATCATCATAATCCTCATAGGGATCTTGGGCTTCTCCTGCTAAATCACCTTTTGGTGCGGACGCCATAGACGTGTCAAATTTAGAATCATCTTCCATAAATTCTTTAAAATTCTTCTGTATGTCTTTCTTCATTGCTTCCATATAAGCCTTAATAATTTCGGCTTTTGACAAATCTTGTTTTTTCATTTTTAGTTTTCCGGATATTACCTGGAACAGACTCATCAACTTTTTGTACAGCTATTAGCTGAGTAATTTGGGGGGATAAATCTATCCATTCTGAGTATAATTTTTTCCATGATTCTGGAAGAATTTGATATGTAGGACCGTGGTATGACCACCAATTGACAAACCAATTTGGGATAGGAGATTTATAAACTTCTCCACATATCTTGATAAACCAAGTATGTTTTTTCTTGGTATTTTGGTAATATAATACTTTATCAAATGCTGAGATATAATCCCAATAATTAAATTTAATAGAAACATTTTTCTCAGAAAAGATATAATCTTTTTCTTTGAAGGTAGATAACCCCCATTCTTGGTATGACAAAATCTTCTTCACAATAATTTTACTGAAAGTATAACTTTTCTGGTCATTAGAAGCAAAGTGAGTAATTTCACAGCTTTCTGTTGCTTTGAGCAAATTTTCATAGAAATTTCTCTGCTTGTATGACGTAGCAGTGAATTGAGTATTATCAAGATACCTGTTCATTAGGAACCATGGGTCCTCTTTCCATTTCAGATCAGGATATTCCAGATGAAGTATGACTTCCTTCTTATTATTTTCAGCATAATTTATGCTGTCATCATATTCATTTTCTTGCAAAATATTTGCAAATGTTTGGGGATTTCCTTTTGAAGATGATGTGGATGATTCACCCACTCCAGAAATATTCTCTGCTACTAATTTCTTTCCATGAATTTGGGAGATTATGTTCCCCCTTCCTCCTCGACCTCTATAATTTTGAGGCCTGCCTCGAAAGGAATAGTCACGAGGTATCATTACCTGAAAAATCATTTATAGAAGTTATTAATTCTCAGCAATCGGTGCTGGTATTCAATAATATCATTTTTATATTTTTCTTTAGCGGCAATATGATCACCACAGAAAAGATGAGGATACTTATCAATAAAAGATATATTATCCTTACAAATATCAATTTTAGCTCTGAGATAGGAAATATTCCTTTTTATCGTTATTTTCTCAGACTTACTTAAATGAGGATTATTCATTTATAAAATCCTTGAAGCCTCAGCAATTTATGCTGACAATACCATATAAGGTTTTCATAAAATTGTATTAATTGAGGCTTATTTTCCTCTAATACCATACGGTTTATAATTTATAACCAGCCTAGGGGCTCCTCTCTCTTGTTCACTATGTTTATTAACATAGAAGGCTGTACATGACCAAGGTGAATTAGAAGGTTTTATTAAACCTTTTTGTAAAAGAGATTCTATTTCTTTTTTACATAATTCTAAATATTCAGAATTCATTTGACAAGGTCTAGCTTTAGTAGGAATTTTCCTTTCATCAAAATCATCCTCATAAGGAAGTTCAACAATATGTCTTTTTCTTTCCCAAAAAGCATTAGGATGATCATTACAAATTTCTAAAGATAATTTATTATAAATTAACTTTATTTTTTCTTGCAAAGTATGACTTTGAAGTTTCTCTTCGATAGTAAGAATACTAACTTCTTGTTTCAAATAATTTAAATGAGAAACTTTATTATCTAATAAATCTTTCAATTCATGTAAAAGCTTAGGAAATGGCCTTGTAATAAATTTAAAAGTCATCTCTTTTCCTTCAAAAGTTCCTGTAATTCCTGAGTTATCAACTCTAGTTAAAGGATAAATTTGATCAATAAAAGGAGTTCCAAGTATAACTTGGTTAGTAATATTTTTAACAAGTAAAAGACTTGTAGGAATACAAACCTTATCTTTGCAAATATAAGCTAAAGGAATTTTAAATTTTATATCTAATTTTTCTCCTCCAGCATGACTAAGAGAATTTGTAGTTTTATGAAAATATCTAGTAGGAATTATCCCTTCTTGTATAACATTCATGTCAGCTCCACTATCAACAAGAGCTATAATTTCTTTTCTAAAATGATTATCTATAAGTAATGTGATTTTTATAAACCATTTTTGAGAAATAACCATATTAAGGTTAGTCAAGAAATTTTCTTGAATAATATTTTCATCAAATTCATTATGGCCAAATTCTACATGAGTACTAATCTGTTTGACCATTTCTAGGCGAGTAATTCTCTCTTCTAACTGTTGGTTAGTATTCTTTAAATTTGAAATTTCTATTTTCAAATTCTTTATCTCTTTATTCAAATCATTCACAGAAGTAGGTATTTCTATGTTCTGTCTTTCTTTCAAAAGTTGATATACTTTATTCATACTATAAGGTTCTGACGAACTTATAGGTATATTTGGTTGGATTCTATCAGAATCTTTACTAGTTGAAGGAATGTCCTCTACTTGCATCTGATCTATAAGTTTTATCCTTAATTCTGGATCTTTAATCTGCTTTAGGAATTCTAACATATTTCCTGAGGTTAAAACATTTAAATTCATATTTTTAAATTGAGACAAGACTTTATAATAATCCTCTCTCTCTCTCCATTAATTTCACAAGTTCCTCCTTGTGCACAAGAATCACAACAATAACTAGAATCCTGAGAAGCTATTTCTTCTTCTTCTAACATATCTATTTCATCAGAAGAATTATCACTAGCATTATTATCACTATCCTGAGAATCTTCAGGTTCTGATTCAGAATTTATAAGTAATTTTTCTAAATTTTCTTTCATAGATTCATCAATCTTTAATTCATTAATCTTTTTCTTCATCTTACACCTATTAGCGTAATGGCCTATTCTTCCACACTTATAACAAACAATTTTTTTCTTATTTGAAGCTAGTTCCTCTTTCTTTTTATTCTTTTGTTCTATTTTCTTTTTAGAGAGATGCCTCCTTTTCTTATGGTGAGAAAATTATCTGTTCCTAAATTAGACTTATGAGTCTTTCCTTTTCTAGAAGTAGTTGGAATATCCATACCAAATTGATTACAAAATTGTCCTAATTGACCTTTTTCATTTAGGTTTTGTCTTTTAACCTGTTGATTTAATTTAATCTCATTACAAAGAGATAATCCTTCTTGAATACAAGTACCAATAAGCTTACCATAAGTATAGTCTTCATAGGGTATATTAATCCTATCTTTCCTAAGATTTTTCCTAACTCTTTCAGCAAATAGGTTAGGCAATCCATCAATAAATTTAGATTTCCAATGAGAGTTATTACACTCAGGTAATTCCATTACTCTACTAAGGAAAATATCCTTATACCATCTAAAATCTTTAAGAGTCTTACATCTAAGATTCTGTAACATAGTTCTTATATTTTGACTATTATCGGAAATTCTTCCAGTAAAATGCTCTAAAATAGTCACTATAAGTGTATAAACAGCATTCTCAACATTTTGACCATCTTCTTGTTTAACAGTTCTGTAAATATCTAATTTACTTCTTTCTGTTAAATAATTATCCCACCAGCCTTTTAACTGGCCAGTAAATCCAGCAACAATCATTTTAGCAACAGTACTATCACTGTTATTATTACTTTTACAAATAGTGCTATACATAAGCATTCTATGAGCTAAAGTATATATCTGTTTTTCAGTATAACCGTCTAAATTCCATTCATAAATATTTTTCCCATTATAACTGTTATTAACAGTGTACTCTTGTTCTTCATGTAACGTATCCATAGGGGAAGGTCTCCTATAGTAATATAATCTTTGAGTAGGCCTATCAGCAAATTTTTCAATTTTGTTTATCTCATCATTAATTTTTTCTTTGTAGTTATTTCTACTAATACCTTCCGTAAACTCATAATTTAAAGTATTTAATTTTAATCCTTTAAATTTTTCTTCTAGAAAATTTTCTAATTCTTTATGCGATTTTAATTTAAAATCTGTTATTTCAGGTGGTGGCTGCAAATGAGAAGTAGAAACGATTCCATTAATAGGCTTATCATCCAAATCTATCATTGGTTTAATATTTTTTATTACAGAGAAGATTTCTTCTACCCTATTATGTAATTCTTTAATTTGATCTCCTAAGATATTCAAATAGAGATTTGTATAATTATTTTGTTGTAATATACTATTTATATTACTGGTTGTAACTTGTAAAGCATCATTTTCCAATAATTTAGAAAAGGCTGTAAAATTTATAGTTTTGTGGTAATTGCCAACAGTAAAAGAACTCTGAGGAGGGAAAACACTCCTTAAAACATCTCCATTAGATAATTTATAAGTTCTTTCTAAAACTGAAATATGATTTTCAAGGTATGTCATAACAAACCAAGGAACAAAATGAATAATTTTGTTTTGTAAAGAAGTGAATTTATAAAATTCATTTTGAAAATAAGTTTGATATTCGATTGAAATATTCTTGAAAAACCATTCTCTAAATAATTTCCATTTTGGAAGATTAAATTCTTTTTTAATTAATTGTCTTGCCTGGGAACCAGGACTAAAATCAATTTTTGGTGTACTATCCATTAAATATCATCAAAGTTTGCTTCTGAGGGAGTTATATCTGCCTCTCCTATGTTTCTAACTGAAGCTGTAGAATTATCTTCTTCAGTATTTTTATAAATACCTTTTCCTATATTATCTTTGTTAAGAAGATTTTTTTCAACTTTATCAGAATATTCTCTAAATTGGGATGTAGAATTTCTAGCAGGAAATTTTTTATAATCATACGAAGTTGAAGTTCTAGTAGGTATGACTAAATCATCTAAAGGTGATATATAAGACCTAACGGAAGTGCTTCTAGAAATATTATTTCTAGTACTATTTTCTATCATTTTTATAGAAATATCTCCTGTTTGAGATTGAAATATAGTCGAAAAATCATTACATATTTGTGGCTTAGGTTTAACCGCATTAGTAATTTTCCAAGTATCAGGAAATGGAATTTCATCCCACTTTATAGTTCTTCTAGTGGTTATATTAGATTTACCAAGATTGGTTTCAATTATGACAGTTTCATTCATTTTCTTATCCATTATCCTACAATTAGGATTTAAAGTATATAAAGGTTTAAAATAAACTCTGTAACAGACACACATAACTTCTGTTCCATGCTCATAATCATAACCATGAGTTTTAACATTTAAAGTTAAAGCATCTAATAAATTAACATCAGTTAATGATAACTGCAAATTAGGATAAACATTAAAATAAACTGATTCATGTGCCAGACTAGATTGTATTATTCCTATTAGAGATTTTTTCCAATTTAAATTTCTACCATCACGTAGAGCAGCAATAAAACTTTCTGGTAATCCTACCAAAGTTAATGGCTTAAAAGCAATTTGAACTAATCCTATATGGATAAATTTATGAGTATACCTATAAGGTAAAATATCATTTTCATTTAATAACCTTATGGTTAATTCATCATTATCAAGGGATATAGACTCTTCTGTAGTCTTAACAATTTGTTTAAGTCCAATTCTTTCAAAAGTACCCATCTTATAAATGGTTCTAGGTGCACTTTTTTATTGAATTTTCTATACCTTGGATTTCTAAATGGATCCCAGTTGTAAGTCATACAGAATACAACACACCATGCCTATATAGAGTTTCTTTCTCAAAATTTTGGGAAAAGATGAACAAGACTGACCCAAATTCGGGAAAATTATATGGAGCAGATACTGAAGAATTAATTCAGTCTAAATTATTGACTTATAAGTCAAAGGACAAAGAAGAAACACCTAGTCCGTTCAAGGTAATATCCGGAAAACTAAAAATGAAAAAACAAGATTTGTCAAAAGCCGAAATTATTAAGGCTTATATGGAAGCAATGAAGAAAGACATACAGAAGAATTTTAAAGAATTTATGGAAGATGATTCTAAATCTGACACGTCTATGGCGTCCGCACCAAAAGGTGATTTAGCAGGAGAAGCCCAAGATCCCTATGAGGATTATGATGATGAGGATCTAGAAAATGCGTATGAGCTGGAAACCATATTTGATAATATCAAAACAAGAAAATAATTATTGTCGGCAAATGGAGACAACAAGAGATGGAAAAAATAGAAACTATTTAAGATTCCTAAATAGTAAAACTTTTGATAAAGTAAAAGACATGGCTTTTGAAAAAGAAGACATAGCTTTTGAAAAATAAGGACACGGGTGATTAGTGCTCTGAATATTATTACATAATATTGAAGAATGATTTCAAGTCCGGAATTCCAGACTCTATTTAAGCAGACATTAGCTGCTTAGGAAGGCATCTTTCCACTACCAATCCTACTACTATTACTACTAATACTCCCTTTGTAATACATTCAGTTTTTCTATTTTGTAAAATATATCTTGTAAAATATATTGGAAAAAATAAAGCTTGGTTTGAAGTTTATACTGAGGTATTCCTTTTACTTTTCTGTTTTTAATTTTTATATTTGTGTTTTATATTTAGCCTAATGAGAGGCTAAATACTCTTTAATCATGTGTTGAACCATATATTGCTATGTATCAGAAACCCCATGTGTTTAAAGTATTATTTTGAACATGGGTCATGAATAATATAATAAATTAGGATTATGGTTAAGATTATATTTCTGGCAAGAATAATCTTATGGATTCATCAGTAAATATCCTTGCCCCTCTCCAGCCGTTGTGAAGGCGTTTTCTTGGGCTTTTTGATATTGAACATGAATTTATTAAGATTATTATTTGACGGATTTATTTTCTTGTAAAACTTTTTCCGATCTAATCCTAAGCCTTATATTATGATTGTACCTGGGTCCAGAATGGTATCAGAGCCATGGAGGTAGAAGATATATAGTGATTATATGGATTAACACATGATTAAAATTACTGTGAAAATGAATATTTTCCGAAAAAATGAAAATATTAAAAATAGTTTGAATCAGGAATATGATATTCCTCAGAATCTTGATTTACTTAATAAGTGGAGTATTCCTAGAATTGAACCTAGAACCATTTATAAGATGGGTACTTTTGAAAGAATTGGACTTAAACAAATTGTTAAGACTACAGAAGATTCTATATCCCTTGATAATGATGAATTAACCATAAGGTTATTAAATGAAAATGATAAAGTAAAAGACATGGCTTTTGAAAAAGAAGACATAGCTTTTGAAAAAGAAGGACACGGGTGATTAGTGCTCTGAATGTATTACAAAGGGAGTAATAGTAGTAATAGTAGTAGGATTGGTAGTGGAAAGATGCCTTCCTAAGCAGCTAATGTCTGCTTAAATAGAGTCTGGAATTCCGGACTTGAAATCATTCTTCAATATTATGTAATACTATTCAGAGCACTAATCACCCGTGTCCTTCTTTTTCAAAAGCTATGTCTTCTTTTTCAAAAGCCATGTCTTTTACTTTATCAAAAGTTTTACTATTTAGGAATCTTAAATAGTTTCTATTTTTTCCATCTCTTGTTGTCTCCATTTGCCGACAATAATTATTTTCTTGTTTTGATATTATCAAATATGGTTTCCAGCTCATACGCATTTTCTAGATCCTCATCATCATAATCCTCATAGGGATCTTGGGCTTCTCCTGCTAAATCACCTTTTGGTGCGGACGCCATAGACGTGTCAGATTTAGAATCATCTTCCATAAATTCTTTAAAATTCTTCTGTATGTCTTTCTTCATTGCTTCCATATAAGCCTTAATAATTTCGGCTTTTGACAAATCTTGTTTTTTCATTTTTAGTTTTCCGGATATTACCTGGAACGGACTCATCAACTTTTTGTACAGCTATTAGCTGAGTAATTTGGGGGGATAAATCTATCCATTCTGAGTATAATTTTTTCCATGATTCTGGAAGAATTTGATATGTAGGACCGTGGTATGACCACCAATTGACAAACCAATTTGGGATAGGAGATTTATAAACTTCTCCACATATCTTGATAAACCAAGTATGTTTTTTCTTGGTATTTTGGTAATATAATACTTTATCAAATGCTGAGATATAATCCCAATAATTAAATTTAATAGAAACATTTTTCTCAGAAAAGATATAATCTTTTTCTTTGAAGGTAGATAACCCCCATTCTTGGTATGACAAAATCTTCTTCACAATAATTTTACTGAAAGTATAACTTTTCTGGTCATTAGAAGCAAAGTGAGTAATTTCACAGCTTTCTGTTGCTTTGAGCAAATTTTCATAGAAATTTCTCTGCTTGTATGACGTAGCAGTGAATTGAGTATTATCAAGATACTTGTTCATTAGGAACCATGGGTCCTCTTTCCATTTCAGATCAGGATATTCCAGATGAAGTATGACTTCCTTCTTATTATTTTCAGCATAATTTATGCTGTCATCATATTCATTTTCTTGCAAAATATTTGCAAATGTTTGGGGATTTCCTTTTGAAGATGATGTGGATGATTCACCCACTCCAGAAATATTCTCTGCTACTAATTTCTTTCCATGAATTTGGGAGATTATGTTCCCCCTTCCTCCTCGACCTCTATAATTTTGAGGCCTGCCTCGAAAGGAATAGTCACGAGGTATCATTACCTGAAAAATCATTTATAGAAGTTATTAATTCTCAGCAATCGGTGCTGGTATTCAATAATATCATTTTTATATTTTTCTTTAGCGGCAATATGATCACCACAGAAAAGATGAGGATACTTATCAATAAAAGATATATTATCCTTACAAATATCAATTTTAGCTCTGAGATAGGAAATATTCCTTTTTATCGTTATTTTCTCAGACTTACTTAAATGAGGATTATTCATTTATAAAATCCTTGAAGCCTCAGCAATTTATGCTGACAATACCATATAAGGTTTTCATAAAATTGTATTAATTGAGGCTTATTTTCCTCTAATACCATACGGTTTATAATTTATAACCAACCTAGGGGCTCCTCTCTCTTGTTCACTATGTTTATTAACATAGAAGGCTGTACATGACCAAGGTGAATTAGAAGGTTTTATTAAACCTTTTTGTAAAAGAGATTCTATTTCTTTTTCACATAATTCTAAATATTCAGAATTCATTTGACAAGGTCTAGCTTTAGTAGGAATTTTCCTTTCATCAAAATCTTCCTCATAAGGAAGTTCAACAATATGTCTTTTTCTTTCCCAAAAAGCATTAGGATGATCATTACAAATTTCTAAAGATAATTTATTATAAATTAACTTTATTTTTTCTTGCAAAGTATGACTTTGAAGTTTCTCTTCGATAGTAAGAATACTAACTTCTTGTTTCAAATAATTTAAATGAGAAACTTTATTATCTAATAAATCTTTCAATTCATGTAAAAGCTTAGGAAATGGCCTAGTAATAAATTTAAAAGTTATCTCTTTTCCTTTAAAAGTTCCTGTAATTCCTGAGTTATCAACTCTAGTTGAAGGATAAATTTGATCAATAAAAGGAGTTCCAAGTATAACTTGGTTAGTAATATTTTTAACAAGTAAAAAACTTGTAGGAATACAAACCTTATCTTTGCAAATATAAGCTAAAGGAATTTTAAATTTTATATCTAATTTTTCTCCTCCAGCATGACTAAGTGAATTTGTAGTTTTATGAAAATATCTAGTAGGAATTATCCCTTCTTGTATAACATTCATGTCAGCTCCACTATCAACAAGAGCTATAATTTCTTTTCTAAAATGATTATCTATAAGTAATGTGATTTTTATAAACCATTTTTGAGAAATAACCATATTAAGGTTAGTCAAGAAATTTTCTTGAATAATATTTTCATCAAATTCATTATGGCCAAATTCTACATGAGTACTAATCTGTTTGACCATTTCTAGGCGAGTAATTCTCTCTTCTAACTGTTGGTTAGTATTCTTTAAATTTGAAATTTCTATTTTCAAATTCTTTATCTCTTTATTCAAAACATTCACAGAAGTAGGTATTTCTATGTTCTGTCTTTCTTTCAAAAGTTGATATACTTTATTCATACTATAAGGTTCTGACGAACTTATAGGTATATTTGGTTGGATTCTATCAGAATCTTTACTAGTGGAAGGAATGTCCTCTACTTGCATCTGATCTATAAGTTTTATCCTTAATTCTGGATCTTTAATCTGCTTTAGGAATTCTAACATATTTCCTGAGGTTAAAACATTTAAATTCATATTTTTAAATTGAGACAAGACTTTATAATAATCCTCTCTCTCTCTCCATTAATTTCACAAGTTCCTCCTTGTGCACAAGAATCACAACAATAACTAGAATCCTGAGAAGCTATTTCTTCTTCTTCTAACATATCTATTTCATCAGAAGAATTATCACTAGCATTATTATCACTATCCTGAGAATCTTCAGGTTCTGATTCAGAATTTATAAGTAATTTTTCTAAATTCTCTTTCATAGATTCATCAATCTTTAATTCATTAATCTTTTTCTTCATCTTACACCTATTAGCGTAATGGCCTATTCTTCCACACTTATAACAAACAATTTTTTTCTTATTTGAAGCTAGTTCCTCTTTCTTTTTATTCTTTTGTTCTATTTTCTTTTTAGAGAGATGCCTCCTTTTCTTATGGTGAGAAACATTATCTGTTCCTAAATTAGACTTATGAGTCTTTCCTTTTCTAGAAGTAGTTGGAATATCCATACCAAATTGATTACAAAATTGTCCTAATTGACCTTTTTCATTTAGGTTTTGTCTTTTAACCTGTTGATTTAATTTAATCTCATTACAAAGAGATAATCCTTCTTGAATACAAGTACCAATAAGCTTACCATAAGTATAGTCTTCATAGGGTATATTAATCCTATCTTTCCTAAGATTTTTCCTAACTCTTTCAGCAAATAGGTTAGGCAATCCATCAATAAATTTAGATTTCCAATGAGAGTTATTACACTCAGGTAATTCCATTACTCTACTAAGGAAAGTATCCTTATACCATTTAAAATCTGTAAGAGTCTTACATCTAAGATTCTGTAACATAGTTCTTATATTTTGACTATTATCGGAAATTCTTCCAGTAAAATGCTCTAAAATAGTCACTATAAGTGTATAAACAGCATTCTCAACATTTTGACCATCTTCTTGTTTAACAGTTCTGTAAATATCTAATTTACTTCTTTCTGTTAAATAATTATCCCACCAGCCTTTTAACTGGCCAGTAAATCCAGCAACAATCATTTTAGCAACAGTACTATCACTGTTATTATTACTTTTACAAATAGTGCTATACATAAGCATTCTATGAGCTAAAGTATATATCTGTTTTTCAGTATAACCGTCTAAATTCCATTCATAAATATTTTTCCCATTATAACTGTTATTAACAGTGTACTCTTGTTCTTCATGTAACGTATCCATAGGGGAAGGTCTCCTATAGTAATATAATCTTTGAGTAGGCCTATCAGTAAATTTTTCAATTTTGTTTATCTCATCATTAATTTTTTCTTTGTAGTTATTTCTACTAATACATTCCGTAAACTCATAATTTAAAGTATTTAATTTTAATCCTTTAAATTTTTCTTCTAGAAAATTTTCTAATTCTTTATGCGATTTTAATTTAAAATCTGTTATTTCAGGTGGTGGCTGCAAATGAGAAGTAGAAACGATTCCATTAATAGGCTTATCATCCAAATCTATCATTGGTTTAATATTTTTTATTACAGAGAAGATTTCTTCTACCCTATTATGTAATTCTTTAATTTGATCTCCTAAGATATTCAAATAGAGATTTGTATAATTATTTTGTTGTAATATACTATTTATATTACTGGTTGTAACTTGTAAAGCATCATTTTCCAATAATTTAGAAAAGGCTGTAAAATTTATAGTTTTGTGGTAATTGCCAACTGTAAAAGAACTCTGAGGAGGGAAAACACTCCTTAAAACATCTCCATTAGATAATTTATAAGTTCTTTCTAAAACTTGATGAGGGGTAATTCGGATTCCCTATTTTTTGCCTCAACACGATTCGAATAGCTATGAACCCTGTCGCCAGGGACCAAAAGACGAACCAAAGCATGAAAACGGTTGTTTCGAGCTCACGAGGTCGCCGTAGATCGAAAGGCACTGTTGGGCCGAGCCCAAGCCCAAGCCCTCTAAGTTGGCTATAAATACTCCATGCATTTATTACACTGGGGGGGACTCCAATGAACACTCCAACCTTAAGACCGCAGCTCGGTTTATTAGTATAGGACTTATAGTACATGTTTCACCCTCTAGCTTGTACGGCATCCAATAATGCTCGAATAGGACCTTTGAATACTTGTACTTGTACTCATTCAATTCGAATACAATTACATTTGATCATTACTTCATTTATTTATTTGTTATTGTAAATCGTACATCCCACCCTTGATCGAACCAACGAAACCGCGTAAGATCAATTGGCGCCCACCGAGGGGCTCTATTTGAGTATTAGATCGAAATATGCCTACTACGAGGAGGAATATGTACGCTAGCAGAAAATTTTACTAGTCTGAAACTTTGTTGTTCACTCTCCGAGGCGAACCTTTCGACCCTTGGAGGGTTCATCATTTCAGGAATAAAGAAAGAAGGCCTATCTTCCTTACCTCCGAATGGAACGAATAAGAAGTTCAACGGGTATCGTCGAAGGCTTAGAGGATCTATGAGGTTGCAGTTCGATTTTAACGATCGGAATTTATTTTTCCGTTCTTCGTATTCATAAGCTTCAATGACGAATCTTCCGAATCGACTATTTTAAAGATCACCGGCGAAGTCTCTATATGCTATCAATCGACTGTTTGTATTCTTCTCAAGGTCGGATTGAATTGATTGTTTAAATATTTGAAATCGATTAGATGAGTTCTCAAACTAATAAAGGGTATGTTGGATTATCATTATGACCAATAAGGGAATTCGAGTAAAAAGATCCGACTACAAATAAAACTTTATCATTGAAATTCTTCAAACAAGTTACAAAGTGAAGCTCCGAAGGAATTTCGGGCTCAAGAAATGCAGTACAATCTTTCCTGCCCTATTACAAATTTTATGAGGTAATCCTATCTTGTTAAGTACTCGGTCTTCGTTCCCAAGGTCGCTCCAGAGGCAGAACTCAGCAGCAAGCTTTACTGGCGATCACTCGCCACCTGTCGCACAGCCGTCTTCGATCAGGATGAAGCCGGCTCGCAGCTCCACTCCAAGGCTTCAGACCGACCTTAGGTCTTCATCTGTAAACAATGATTAAGACACTCAATCATTGTTTGCAGAATAATTCGAACCGGAGCAGCAAAGGGTTATCCCAGCGGAGGCACTCCAAGGGAACTCGAAGGAACTATCTCGTAAGAAAGCCCTCGAGGAAGCTGATGCCTCAGATTTAAAGAACTCCTCTCTGGGTAACCAGCTGCCCGATCAAGTACTGCCCCAGAATACCAGAATCCTAACCCGCACCAGACAAGATATGTCTGGGAAAACAGGTTGCCTGCCGGTATTCTAGGCGCAATTTCTCTTGCCTGTCGATATTCTAAGCGAAAAGCTTATATGAAAGGAAACAAGATCGAAGAATAAAGTCCGAACTCTAATCTCAAACTCTTTTATTTCGGACAAAATGCGAATCAAATCTAAATATCGACCCATGCTGATCGGATGGGGCATAAGGAGAAAAGCAAGAAGTGTGGAATACACGAAGGGACCTATTTATAGGGGTAGGGAAATTAAAATCAACGGCCCAGATAACTTTCCATGAGTGATCTGGATGTCCGCATTAAATGGAAGGACCGTTACATTTCCCGAGAAATAGGGACCTGTTTGGTAACGATGGACACGCAATTCAACAATGAGTCTAGAAGAATTACGACATTCTATAGAATTTGACGACGTATTAATATCATTATTATCAAAGGACGGCATGTCGGATTCATATTTGATTATTTCGGATATTTCTACACACAAGTAATTATTGCTATGCTTTTACGCGGCCAGCTGAGAAGAAATATAATCGATTCAGTCGAACAGAATTCTCAACGGTGATAAAGATTTATGGCATCATTTTTCCTTATCAGTCTCAGGTCTGCTAAGATATTTATATGTTATCCACTCGCGCAAGTGGTGATCGATTAGTTCTTGATCGATGTTAGAAGGTCAAGATAGAATTATGGAAGATAAACTTTTACCTAGTAATATTTGATTTTATCAACGAGATGGAGAAGAAATGTATTTATATTATCTCGAAAGATTACAAGAAATGGGAAAATACATATCGAGCATAGCATAAGCCTTTACATTACATCAGTACATTATTACAATCCTATGAAATTTTCGGTCTCCCATCCCATCGTCTACTCGGGATAATTTAGCTCCGACCATGGTATCTCCTTCGGACCCGCAGGCTCTTATCTTTATTTACGATTCTCCAAAGATGAAGACTCGAGGGTGAGATTCATCGAGTAAATGAATTCTGCAGAACTCCCACCCCTATACGTCTTCCTAAATGCATTGTGGCAATAGGTCCCTAATCGAAAACCTATGCCATAACTTACAAGCTCCATAGGTCTGGCATATTGGCCTTCAAGATGGAGATTATATTTGCCTGCCGATACTCTAAGCGAAGGGTGAAATAATATTCTTCCTGCTCGAATATTCCTCCACTTAAAAATCGTTCGAAATCTGACCTCGAATAAGCGAATTATTGAAATAACAATCTTAGTCGCCATGAGGGGACGGATGAAATGCCAGCACAATGAATGAAATGGCTTCAAAGAAATAACAGCCTTTTATAGAGAAAAGTAAAAGGAATCCGACGGCCTATAATTCGCAAAGTGAGCGGACAAGATTTGTCGACCGTTGCGATTCCCGGTAAAACAGGAAACGTTTTGAAAAGATTAAACTTATCAAATTTAGGAACCTACAAACAAAGAATTTTCTCGACAAGGGCATAAGGATTATTTAAAATCTAGGGCTATTCACTACTGCCTGTTTCTCCATAATTGCAGAAGACTATTTTCTCTTCAGTATTTATTTCGATCAAAAGTTATATATTCCGTGGAAGCTAATCTCGTCAATATTCATATTCGTTCATCTCTCCTTGATATTATCGATCTTTATTATTTATTCTGTACTTGTCTGAGTCTATTATTATATAAGGGTGAAAGCTGTTGCTATGACCCTCGATAATCGACCAAGGGTGAAAGACGTTGCAACGCTCCTTGGATCGAAAAAAGAAAATGGGTGACGACCCTCGAGCTAAAAATGCTCTAAAAACGACTAAGGGTGAAAGCCTCTGCTATGCCCCTTAGGTCGAAATTATTGAATGGGTGAAAGCCTCTGCTATGACCCAAGGGCTAAAAATGCTCTAAAAACGACTAAGGGTGAAAGCCTCTGCTATGCCCCTTAGATCGAAATCATTATCCTCGATCAACCGGGATCAATCAACATTCTATTCTATTGTTTCTCCATAATTATTCGATCGTTTAAGGTTAACAGCCATCTTTACAACGCTTAAATCAAAGCTATTATTCAAGATCGATCGACACCCTATTCGAATATTACATCATGGTTATTTGCCCAAGTTAGAGAACTTGGCCCTTCAGATTAAAATTGTTACTTGAAGGTCATTTTGTATTCTTCTATTTTGATATCTTAATTATTTCACGGGGGAATAAAAGTCTCCTACAAGTTATATTCAAAATCGAGGAATATCGATTATCATCTATCATCTAAATATTTATCAAAGTAAATAAAGAATGGCACTCGATCATATTTTGGAGGCAGAAGAAATCAATGCTCGATAACAGCATACAAAAGCAATTTTACGGAATAACACGTATGACGAGAAAAATAAATGTCTTGTTGATGACGTTACAAGCAAAGTTTGAAATTACAATGGCAAGGAAAAATCGAACAAAGTCAAGGCTTTACATTTTATGTAACCCTATTACAAATCAACCCTACGCTAGAAGTTTCTCGTGATCGAAGGAAGAAGTCGAGGCTGGGCTAACACTTCCACCCTTCATCCTTCACTTCCTCGGAACTTGCTCCACGCCGGGCCAGATCGAGAGAAAGCAAGGCAACCCCTAGAGAAATTATTCCACGCAATATCGAAGGCAACATTCTTCAAGAAATATTTTGAAGAAGTAGAGATCGAGTGCAGGAAAACTCCTCCAGTAGTCGACCCACTATCCGACTGGGTGGATTGACAGGATACAGAAGATCGAACCTGCCTCAAAGACTTGGAATCAAAGAGAGCTGGTCGCCTGCCGGTACCCCGGTCTCAATTATTTTCGCCTGTCGATACCCTAGTCGAAATAAGTAGCCATCAGGAGATAGCGAAATTTATAAACAGTTCGAAGAAGAACCTCGAACAGTTCAATCGGAGATAGCAAACGGAACATGGTGGCTAGAAAGAGTAAAATCTCAATCATAGAACCGATTAGAAAAGTTACCGAAATGTAAAGTTCAAAGGTAACTACGGAACTATATATAGCGAAAGGAATAGGCAATTGACGACCCAGATTTGATGGTACTAACGGCTGAGATATAAGCAGTAAATGCGCCGACCGTTACGAATCCCGAAAATGCAGAAACTGTTTCAAAAAAAAAAAAAAAAAAAAAAAAGTGAAGAAAAGGTCAAATTTGTTCCACTCGAGCTCATCTTATCCGAATTCATCATAGTCTCAGTTCCAATCATCAAAGAAAAATCATAAAGAAATCCAAATGAAGCATGATCAAAGGAAGAACACATAAGAGGAGCATGCGATTCGAGAAGAAAGCAAATTATTACAAGCCATAGAAAATAAAAATATCTGAAAATTATTCAGGATAGCACAAGCAAAAACAGTACAGAGACACTACAAATCCGGGTAAATAAGAGACAATATCTAAACAAGTTTATTATCAGAGAAAATCTTTCGAAGCTCAGCATTTCGAGCCTCACATCCTGCTTCGAATCCGCGATCATAAGCCTCCTTCTCGCGACGCGTAAAATCCTGCTTCTCTTGCTCCTGAAGACTCTTCAGTTCTTCGAGTTTATCTTTCAACTGCTTGTGTATTTCCTCTCCATGCTCGTTAGCCATCTTCTCCTTCTCTAAAGCAAGCTTCTCTGCGAGAACGCGATCGAATTCAACTTTCTTCTCCTCCAGCTCGAGAGAGATAGCAGCGCGCTGGTTGGTCTCCCGTTCAGCAAATGTTTTAAGCTCAATGAAGTCTTGTCCGGCCTATCAAAAGGATCAACAGCGCTAAATAAGTAAAAAAAAAAAAAAAAAAAAAAATATATATATATATATATATATATATACTATGATGGGAAAAAGGAAGAATAAATGTACACCTGAAAGAGGAAGTGCTGCCCGGACTCGAACAACTCTTCTATGTTTCTCTCCTTAGACGCATTTCTCTCCCTGGGCATGTCAGTCTCCGAAGAAGTAAAGGTAGCTTGCAACAAGTTACCCATGGGATCAACCTTAGAAGGAGATCCATCTTTCAACTCCTCGTGCAGGGAAGAAGCAGTTTTTTGAGGAGAGGAATCGACAAAGGATCGGGGAGGATTATCAATTCCTAAAGTTTCAGCGGAAGCCCCTACACTAGTTTCTAACTTGGACTTTTTGTTGGGACTCCCTGAGGGAGGAACGATCGAAGCATCAGACGATGACTTGCCACCAATAGCAAGATTTTGCAAAGCCTCAATGGGCGTAGCCCCATCGGAATAAGGCCTCTTATTCGAAGGGGGAACAGGAGTCTTTTCTCGGACATGATCCTCGCTCTTAGAACCAATCACTCTCGGAGAGGAACCTCCGAGCTCAGCCTCGAGCTCTTCGTCCAAAATGGACTTGCTGGAACTACCCTTGTTCTGCTTTGATGAAGCACCTTTCTCTTTCGTATTTTCCCCACCTTTAGATGCTTTTGGGGAAGAGGCGGAGGTCTTAGAAGAAGATTTGGAGGGTTTGACCTCCTTATCAGCCTTTTGCTCTTTATTCGACTTCTTATTTTTCAAACCACCAAATAGCGACCTGGGATCGATAGTTTTGCCTAGCACGTTTTCCATGATGAGTGAATTTGGATCAATTGCTCGGAGATTGACCCGCAGAAAGCTCGAAGAATGCAGAAAATTTTGGGAGAGCTCCGATCTCTATAAGCAAAGATGTCGTGTGAATAATGATAAAAGATCCCAATATTTATAGACGCTACGCACTACGATTGAGATAGTGAAACGACGCGACCATGGAGAAAAATCCCACTCGGATAAAGAAAGTTCGAGCAGAAAGGATGAAAAGTCATCGATATTTATGAAAGTTAGAATTCATGAGTTACACGAATCAAGTCAAGAAATATAAAGTTAACTCGTTTACAAAATCGGGTTACATGAGTAAATACAACTGATTCCTAAATTGAAGATCAATTTAAAGTTAACTCGTTTACAAAATCGGGTTACATGAGTAAATACAACTGATTCCTAAATTGAAGATCAGACGATATATATATTTGAAGCTCGATAATTACTCAGCTTGACCGAAAGATTGACCGTCTCCCTTATCCAGGGCTTTGCCTATGTTGACAGCTTTGTCTCCATCTCCGGACGCATTAGAAAGATCGTCGCAGGGGTACTCGAGCACATCAGGGTTAGGCATCGGAATACCATATTCCTCGACTAAGGATGCAAAGCGATGTTCCTGCCAATTAGTATTCGCCTTGGGAAGAGAAGAAGTTTTATAAGCCTTCCCTTCAGCGTTTTTGAAAGGGTCCATATACTTGAAATATTCCTCCATGTCATTCGGAATTTTCTCGGCCGCGACCAACTGTTGAACCCCTTTATAAAAAATCGTCTGGAGAATTTCTCCCGTTTTTCTCTGAATTAAAGGATCTAAGACTGGAGATTCCAAGAATTCTCGTATGGCAGGGATCCTGGCTTCTTCCTGACCTTGGGCATATGCACGCTCGGAGTCTTGCTTCGCCAAATCGAGTTCTATCTTTATTTTCTTTAGCTCCCCCTCAAGGGCACTTCTCTCTTTAACGGACGCAAGCAAGTCCTCTTCTAATGAGGAAGAACGTTTCGTGTTAGCCTTTTCGAGCTCCCTCTTTACTTGAGATAACTCCCGCTGGTTTTCTTCTAACTGAGCCCGAAGACTTTGATTATCAACGAGGATTTGAGCACACGCATCGTGAGCATCCTGTGATTCTTGCTCCAGTAACGCCAAACGATATGTTTGAACAGCGAACAAATCCCCGACCTACAGGACATTTTCGAATATCAATAGAAGCTAGAGATTCTAAAGAAAGAAAAAGGCAAATTTTCACCTCGTGATATGTTCGGGAGAAGTCACTCAAAACCTCAAAATCACCTTTGACGGTGTGAAGCAACATATCCCGCTTGAACCGACTAGCCATAAAAATCCTAGCGGCCTTGTCAAATTCGTTCTCCCCACTAACGTCAAGATCGGTCAGAATAGTGCCATCATCAGGGTACCCGGCGGCTCTGTTACCTCGAAGATGCTCTTCCATAAAATCTACCACATCAGGCTCCGACCTACCTTCTCGACATGGAACAGAGTCAGTTTTCGCACCAAAAGGTTTTACCCTCCTTGAGGGCCCGGGATTTCCAGCATTTCTTTTTCGGCTGAGGAGCTTCTCGTACTCCTGGACGCCCTGAATTCGATTCCAAGAGTGCTGGCTATAGCCAACTGATGAAAGAATGGAGGTATCAGGGGAAAACAGAGCTCGGAGTGGTCCGGCAGAGGCGGAATTCAAGGAACTCATGGTACCAACGCCTCTCAGATTGGGAATCGCGACCGGAACGATAACTGAATCTCCGCCCGAATTACTGGTACCTACTCTATCTCCGGATGTACGAGGTAAAGGGTCGAGATAAAATGGTTTATCTTCAATCAGACTGGCAGCGGATACTCTGAATTCCTCCACAACTCGACCTACAGGGATAATACAATTCGGGTATGGGATTAAAACAAGAAATACTGTTCGGTAAAACCTTAAAGTAGATGAGATAAATAAGCATACTCAAAGAAAGAGTGGCGAAGGGCGGATCACTAGAGACTGGTAGGTTATTGGTCCGCATAACGGGTCCTTCGGAAACTCGACCGGGAAATTTAATCGCCGGGGCAGGATAATCGCAATAGCTCAACCCAGCCAGTCGCAAAACGCCTTCTTGAACCAGGTACCTAGTTTGATAAGGGTTAGACTCCAATCGCCCCAGGAGTTCATCAGAAAGACGATGGCTAAGTTTTTCTTTTATTTGGCGAGAACCGTATGTCCAAGTATTTACGCCGTCCCATCGATAAGGTCTCGTTTTCGAACTACCCTCTGAAACAGGAACGTCAGGGCCCTTCACGAAAAAGAATCTCCTCTTCCAACCTAAAGCTTTCTTTGTTGATATTTTCGTAAGAAAAGGCCGTTTAGACCTCGGACGAACGGACACAAAGCCTACGTTCGAACCTTTGCAGGGATCCATTCGGAATATCTGCCAAAAGTTGCTAAAAGAAGCTTCTTCTCCTTTCGCCTCCATAAGAGTGCAAAACGCTATTATATATGCAACGGAGTGCGGGAGAAGCTGAGCCGGGGAAAGCGAAAAGAAATTCAAAATATTTCTGATAAGAGGAGCGAACGGGATACGCAAGCCACAGAAAAATTGTCCCTCATAAAAGGCTTGACATCCAGCGGGAGGCTCAGTGGCACGTTCGGTGTAAGAAGGAACGACAATCGAAAAACCTTTGGGAAGAAATTTCCCATAATCCGCCTCAAGCCGAGCCCGATCTTTTTCCGAAAAATAACTGGAAGTTTTACTAGCAGGAAGTTCTGACTTACCCGAGATGACGGCTTGTGAGGCTTGCGTATGTTCGAAAATCCTGACAAAAGCACCTTCGCCGATACTACGTTTGTCGACCTCTTTCTCTTCGAAATCCTCGCTTGGATCGTCGTCTTCGTCGTCTTGATGAAACTCCCCATCTTCAAAGTCGTCTACAAGCTTAAACAAGGGATCAGATTCTTGGCTCTCCTCTACCTTTTTCTTGCCTCTCGCGCATCTAGAGCTCGACATAATGGACTAAGAAGTATTTATATACAGGAGAAAAATACTATTTCGAGCTCAAACACTTCGAGTTCAAGAAAGTTGTTATGTGAAAATATTTTTCAACGAAGTCAACATATATATATACGGGGTTAAAAAGGTAAAATTGCAAAGAGGTCCCCGAGTAACCGCGACGGTTGAACTTACCAAGGGTAAAAGCTTAGGGTCATCCCTCTCAAAATTACCTTTTTGATCCTTCATTCCCTAGAATTGCGGAATATGTCCTTGCAATCTATCCTTAAGATTCTCAGAAGCCCTCCTGGTTATAATCGGAAATTCTGGAAAGCATTTATCAAGGGATCGAACAACGCAACATGATACCGAAAGGGGTATCACTATTTCAACATCCCCCGACGAGGGTAGTTTCAGAGCTCACCAAAGTATGTTTCTTATATATGCACTCTTTTTCCCTAACTCGGTTTTTATCCCAATGGGTTTTTCCGAGTCAGGTTTTTGACGAGGCATATCCTGAAAACATACTGAACGGCTCGTCTCATCGTAACATGGAACGTACTTTGTACTTCTTCGAGCGCTTACTTCGCTTCACACTTGAGAAGTGGGGGAGTATTGATGAGGGGTAATTCGGATTCCCTATTTTTTGCCTCAACACGATTCGAATAGCTATGAACCCTGTCGCCAGGGACCAAAAGACGAACCAAAGCATGAAAACGGTTGTTTCGAGCTCACGAGGTCGCCGTAGATCGAAAGGCACTGTTGGGCCGAGCCCAAGCCCAAGCCCTCTAAGTTGGCTATAAATACTCCATGCATTTATTACACTGGGGGGGACTCCAATGAACACTCCAACCTTAAGACCGCAGCTCGGTTTATTAGTATAGGACTTATAGTACATGTTTCACCCTCTAGCTTGTACGGCATCCAATAATGCTCGAATAGGACCTTTGAATACTTGTACTTGTACTCATTCAATTCGAATACAATTACATTTGATCATTACTTCATTTATTTATTTGTTATTGTAAATCGTACATCCCACCCTTGATCGAACCAACGAAACCGCGTAAGATCAAAACTGAAATATGATTTTCAAGGTATGTCATAACAAACCAAGGAACAAAATGAATAATTTTGTTTTGTAAAGAAGTGAATTTATAAAATTCATTTTGAAAATAAGTTTGATATTCGATTGAAATATTCTTGAAAAACCATTATCTAAATAATTTCCATTTTGGAAGATTAAATTCTTTTTTAATTAATTGTCTTGCCTGGGAACCAGGACTGAAATCAATTTTTGGTATACTATCCATTAAATATCATCAAAGTTTGCTTCTGAGGGAGTTATATCTGCCTCTCCTATGTTTCTAACTGAAGCTGTAGAATTATCTTCTTCAGTATTTTTATAAATACCTTTTCCTATATTATCTTTGTTAAGAAGATTTTTTTCAACTTTATCAGAATATTCTCTAAATTGGGATGTAGAATTTCTAGCAGGAAATTTTTCATAATCATACGAAGTTGAAGTTCTAGTAGGTATGACTAAATCATCTAAAGGTGATATATAAGACCTAACAGAAGTGCTTCTAGAAATATTATTTCTAGTACTATTTTCTATCATTTTTATAGAAATATCTCCTGTTTGAGATTGAAATATAGTCGAAAAATCATTACATATTTGTGGCTTAGGTTTAACCGCATTAGTAATTTTCCAAGTATCAGGAAATGGAATTTCATCCCACTTTATAGTTCTTCTAGTGGTTATATTAGATTTACCAAGATTGGTTTCAATTATGACAGTTTCATTCATTTTCTTATCCATTATCCTACAATTAGGATTTAAAGTATATAAAGGTTTAAAATAAACTCTGTAACAGACACACATAACTTCTGTTCCATGCTCATAATCATAACCATGAGTTTTAACATTTAAAGTTAAAGCATCTAATAAATTAACATCAGTTAATGATAACTGCAAATTAGGATAAACATTAAAATAAACTGATCCATGTGCCAGACTAGATTGAATTATTCCTATTAGAGATTTTTTCCAATTTAAATTTGTTGGTCCCAAGTGGTCAGATGAGGTCTAGAGGGGGGGGGGGGGTGAATAGACCTCTGAAAATTTTTGAACTTAAAAACTTTTCAGTCTTCTGTCAGCAGACTAAGCTGATGAAGAACAGTAAGCAGACTAGTCTGATCGTGAACAAATCTTGAACAGACGACTGACCACTCTTCTTACAGTAACTTAGCTGTTTTTCAGCAAAACAGTTTTTCAAAGAGTTTACTTGCAGCGGATTGTTTCAAAGTGTTTTTCACAAGTAGACTTAGTTCTTGAAAGATTTTATTCCCAGTTTTTACAAACTCCTTTTGTTTTAAAATCTTTTCAAATAATTCAAATTGTTTAAATATGCAAACTTTAAATATGCAAGAAAGCTTTAAATGCAAGATAACACAAAGAATTTTTATAGTGGTTATATGGATAAAAATCCTTTAGTCCACTCTTCCAGATCACACAGATTCTGGGTTATACTATAATCACTTAGATTACAATATTTCTCCACTTACACCTAAACAACTAATGAGAAGGCTGTAAGCTCACAATAGGAATTCACAAAGAAAACCTATCCACTAAAGTAGAATCACTCACTCAGACGGATTCTAACTTCGCACAACACTCAGCTTTTTACAAAATCACTCAGATAATGTTTTTCTGTTTTCTTCAACTGGGTTTCTGTCAACAGATGACTTCCACCAGACGAGTGAGCTGTTCGAGCTTTGAGACTTAGAGAAATTCTGCTTCAAAATTTCGATCTCTGATTGTTGTTGTGTTAGTCTCTCTTCGAACTTTGCTCTATTTATACTTGGATTTGAATTTATGACCGTTGAAGAAAATCACATCTTCAAATCCATTCTTCAGCTCTTTTTGAAACGGCTCCCTGCAGCAATAGTACAGTGCACAGTACCTTTCTGTCCATCGCATTTAATGCTGCATTTAATGCACTCTGCTGATCCGAGAATATCTTCAATCATTTGCCATTACTACCCTTCTCTTTCAGCATTTATTACGCCAGGTGCATTTATTACCGTTGGACTAATCTCTTGATCTCTTCTACTCTGCTGATCAAAACGACTCTGCTGATAGATACTCTGCTGATCAAATACAGAACTCATCTGATTTGACTCGGCTGATGACCTACCCTTCTGTTCGCTGTTTCAGCAAGAGATCACTAGTCTTCTGAGCTTCGAACTTTGAACTCTTCTGATGTCTTCTTTTACTTGTTCAAAATTCTTCCAAGGGAACTAAGCTTTCCATACTTAGCTGATTAAGATGTTTTGAAAATCATCAAAACCTTCCCTTAATTTTTGACTTCTTTGCACTTCATCTTCTTCTTCATCCAACAATTTCCCCCTTTTTGATGATGACAAAACTTCAGCTAAGTACCTGTACCTAAACTAAAGTTTTGATCCTCAAAAATTTCTGAGATAGAAATAATCTGTTGGAGTCAAAATTGCAATTTTATAGATATTGAATTGATTACATTTTACAAGTTTTGAAGAGTAAAAGATGCAAAGTAAAAGATTACAAGGTTTTTAAAGTAAAGAAATCTAGTCTAAACTAGTCTTCTTTCTTCTGTTCTTCTGCAGCTTCCTTGTCTTCTTCTTTTTCTTCAGCAGGTTTGGAAGTTCCAACTTCCAATTTCTGCTTCAACAGCTCTAGCTTTTTCTTTTTAGAATCAGGATCAAGCTGTTCTTCAGCTGAATCCTTAGCAGCAGCTATTTCCTTATCAGATTTAGCTTTTGCTTCAGCTTCAGTTTCTTCAAATTCTTCAGCTCTCTCCTTATCATCTTCTTCTTTTTCTGTGATCTTTTCTTCTGCTGATCTGCTTGTGCCTTCATTTGCTGCTTCATTCCTATCATTTTCATCAGCAGACTCTTCTAAGACTTCTGTTCCTTCAGCATCATCTTCAGCTTCCAATACAAGAGAAGTCCCAACTCTTTTCTGTCCAAATATCCTCTCTTCCCCCTTTTTGTCATCATCAGCAGGGTTGATTTGATAGTTTGGTAAGATTGGAGTAATTAGAAGTGAATCACAGAGAAGCTTGATGTTCTCTTCCATAGCATTCATCTGAGCTTGTTGAATAAGTTGATTGGCCTTAACAGTTTTGACTTCCTTTAGCAAGTCTTCTCCTTGATCACCCAATTGAATTTGAGATCCCAAAATCCAATTTGATGAAGCAGTGAAGTCTTTCATCATGTTTCCCATGACTTCATCTTCTGCTTGGAGAGCCAATTCAACAGTTTGTTCAATCTGCTTCCAACCTTCAGTAGTGCTCTGAGTCCTTCTTCTAAGAATATCCATATCCTGACAGATGGATTTATCATTATAAGCAGTGTCTTCTATCAGATCTGTTGGGACAGCAGCAGCTTTCTGAACTGGTTGTTTAACAGCAGCTATCACTTCTGCAGCTAATTCTTTCTTCATATCCTTCAAAGAATTGGTGATCATTTGCTGGATGGAGTCCAACAGATTTGTCTGAACACCATGAGAAGTTGAAGGCATATCTGAAGTAGCAGTAGGTGTATCTTCCATGAGTTGCTCTGATGGTTGAGTTGTTAATGCAAGAGATTGATCTGCTGGTTCATCAGCATGGCTTGGAGTGCTTTCCTTCTCCTTAGCTTGATCATCTCTTTCAGCAGCAACTTCTTTCTCCTCTAACTGATCTGCTGGAATTTCTTCTTCCTTCTTTGATTCCTCAGCAGCATCAGACTTATCATCCTGCACTTTGTCTTGATCAGAGGACTCTGCTCCTTCTTTCTCAGCAGGTGATATAATCTTCTTGACAGTTTCAACTGTCCTCATCAATCCTTCATTGTCCACTGCAGACCTGTTAGAAATCCAAGTAAAGTTATCAAGAGGAATAAAAGTAGATGTTGGTTCCTCAGGTAACTCTTCATAAGGTTTCAGATTAGGTCCATAGACAATATGTTTGATGTTAGGAAGTGGGACCAGTTCACTTGGTTGTCCTCTTAACTTCCTTGCTTTCTTTGCCCAGAGCTCCATTGCTTGAGCAATAGCCAACTTGATAAATCTTTCTTTGAGGTCTGTTGAGTTATCAAAATCCTCAGAGATGGACGCAAAGATCTTCTTGGCTTCTTCCTTGACTATGTGACATATCCTCATCCTTAACCTATCCAGAAAGAACTCTGAATCAAGTGCTTGAATGAGTGAATTTGTCTCAAGCCATTTAAGTATCCATTCTTCTGTAGCCTTGAATTCTTTCCATTTGGCCATTTCAGCAGGACTCTTTGTTAATCTGAATTCCCTCCATCTGTTGTATCTGATCTTTTCAGAATGGAAGAGTGTCAGACGATTGATCCTCTCACTTTCAGCATCCAGTCTTTTGAGAAATTCTTCAAAAATTGCAGGATCTTCCCTGACAATTTCAAGAGATAATCTGATTTCTTCTCTTTTATCTTAGGTGCAGGCATAGCTGGGATTGGTTTGTTTGGATCCCTTGGTTCACCAATAGCTATCCCACCAGTATGCTGATGTCCATGAGCATCCTTGATGCTTGCTTCAATAACAGCAGCCAACTCTGCTGCCTCAATAGCATCTCTCTGCTCTTGAGTCATTTTGCTGGCTTCTTCCTCCAGCCTTTTTAATTCTAGGCTTTTCAGCCTATCATCTTCTGCTTTCTCTGCAGCTAACCTTTGCTTTTCAGCAGCATCTAACTTTTTCTTTTCTGCAACAGTTACATAAGTTGAAAATTTCCCAGGCCTTTGTCTGATTGGGTCAGGGCTTTCAACTGCTTGAAGAGGAACTGCAGCAACTGGAGCAGGATGCAACAAAGGTGCATCTCCTTCAAGTGTTGAACTAGTCTGCTGTACATTTTGAACTTCAGCAGATAGTGCAACAGATGAGTCTTCTGTTTGTACTCCAATTTCAGAGATAACTTTATCTTCAGTAGCAGCAGCTTTAGCAGCTTCAACAGCAGGTTCTTTAATTGTTAATGGCCTTTCTGCTTCTGTAGTTGTTTCTCTTACAATTGCAACAGGTTCTTCAGAGAAATTTACCTTTCTCTTTGCTTTGGACTTAGGAATTCTCTTGGCAGGAGGGTTTGCAACAGGAGGTCCCCTTGCCTCACTCCTAGTCCTCAATCTCTTCAACCTTTGAATAGGAACTTCTTCATCAGACTCTGTCTTTTCAGATGAAGTACCAGTCTCCATGTTCTCAACTTCAGCTGTGAAGTCATCTATCACCTTTTCAGGGACTTCAAATTCAGGTTGTGCTGATTCAGCCACAACAGCGGACTGTGCTGTTGCCTCAGCAGATTGACTTGTCTGACCCACCTTCTTACTCTTCTTAGAAGGGGTCTTTTTGGATTTTGCAGGGGCTTTTCTCTTAGGTTTCTCCACTAATTGTCTGACTCGTAGAGTTTGAACTCTTTACTGCTATGAGTTTGCTTCCCACCACCCATAGGGCAATTTAGTGAGGCAAACAGATTACTCAGTAAAATAGCATGAGAATGCCTTTTATCACTTAACAGCTCATATAAGTGAGCAGCCCAGTTAACCTTAAATCCATAATAAATGCAAATCATTGTGCAGTACCTCTTCCTAGGTAATCCATCCAGAGAACCGGTAGCACAATCTATTATCTTTGCAATAATATCAGCAAACCTCTGATATTCACCTTTCAGCTGAGTCTTCATCAAAGACCCAGTCATCTCTTCTCCAGGTTTAGCACAAATGGCCCAAAACTCTTCTTCCTTTGCTGACCCTAGACTGGTCACATCTCCTCCCTCGTTTGATACTTTATAGATCTCACTGAGAACAGCAGCTGAGACCGCAATCTTCTTTCCACCTATTTCAGCAGTCATGATCGTGTCATTTTTAGAGAATTTCCTGGTTGTATAGAAGTGCTCAACATCTTCTAAGTAGACTCTGTCTTCGTGAGCCTCCAAAACAGGAACTAACGAAGCTTCCTTAATCTTTTCCAGTAACGAGCGCATCAGATCAGTGCCCGAAAAATGGAATTTGCTGTAGTTGAAGTACCTTCCTTCGATAATCTTCTCCATATCTGAAATTTTGAGAGTAGAAATCTACAAAGATGCAGTGAACTTTCGAAACAATAGGGTTTGAGAGTTAGAGAGTTTGAGAATTTTTGAGTGCGTAAGACGACTATACTGTTTAGATCGGATTTTATAGGTTTCCTTTTGATTAGGTTTCCGTGATTTATCTGAACCGTTGATCTAATCTGACAGTTTTTAATCGTGTGTATAGGAGAAGCGGATTTCAATTTTATTATTTTAATGTCAGATGGGCGGGAAACTCTATCGACACTAATCTGTTACTTATAAAAGCGTGTTTCTTAAGAATGCGTTTTAATACCATGCTTATATAAGATATCAGATGAGTAGAGTTTAACTTATCTGACAGACGAGTGATCTGTTATCTGATATTACTAGAGAATGCCAATAGCTAGTAATCTTCCTCTGCTGTTTGTCAATCCAGCAAGATAAAATAATCTTCAGTCTTCAAGAATTAAGAACAGATCTTCAGATAATATAACTTTCACTAACTGACATTAACAGATTTCATCTTTAGAGCAGAAGTACCGCTAGTCTTACACGTTCCCCCTGTCTTTAAGAATCCATAAGCTAACTAGTCTGTTGAAAGTTAATTCTTGAATAAATAACGAATAACTAAGCTGTTGAACTCCAGTCTTCTGATGAGTTCCCCCTCAGCTTATGCATCCAAATTAAGTAGTCCTAACTCAGCTCTTAGAGTTGAGAACCTTGCTTCACTTAGAGGTTTAGTGAAGATATCAGCAATTTGATTGTCAGTATGAACATACTCGATCATAACATTGCCTTTTTCCACATGATCTCTAATGAAGTGATGCTTGATCTCTATATGTTTAGTCCTTGAATGACTTGTAGTATTCTGAGTAAGTGAAATTGCACTTGTATTATCACAGTAGATTGGAATTCCACTGATCTTGATGTTGTAGTCTTCTAGTTGATGCTTCAACCAAAGTATCTGTGCACAACAAGCTCCAGCAGCTATATATTCAGCTTCAGCAGTAGATATAGAAACTGAGGTTTGTTTCTTACTCATCCATGAGATCAGACGACTACCTAAGAACTGACAGGCCCCTGTTGTGCTCTTTCTGTCAATCTTGCAGCCAGCAAGGTCTGAATCTGAATAACCAATAAGCTCAAATCCAGATTCTCTAGGATACCACAATCCCAATTCTTGAGTGCCTTTAACATATTTCAATATCCTCTTGGCAGCTAAGAGATGAGATTCCTTGGGGTTTGATTGAAATCTTGCACAGACTCCAACTGAGTACATTATGTCAGGTCTGCTTGCTGTTAGATATAACAGTGACCCTATAATGCCTCTATATTTGGTTATGTCCACTGATTTGCCATCTTCATCTTTATCCAAACGAAGACTTGTAGACATAGGAATAGTAGCAGTAGAGCTAGTTTCCATACCAAACTTCTTGAACAGATCTCTTGTGTATTTTGCTTGATTTATAAAGATTCCATCAGGTAGCTGTTTGACTTGTAAACCAAGAAAATAATTAAGTTCACCCATCATGCTCATTTCAAACTTATTCTGCATCAGCTTGGAGAACTTATCACACATCTGTTGGTTAGTTGAACCAAAAATAATATCGTCCACATATATTTGCACAAGTAATATATGATCTTCCCATTCAATTGTGAACAAGGTTTTATCTACCTTACCTTTATGAAATCCTTTAATTAAAAGAAAATCAGATAGGGTATCATACCATGCTCTTGGAGCCTGTTTCAGTCCATAGAGGGCTTTCTTCAGACGATATACTTTGTCCTCTTCTTGATAGACTTCAAATCCAGGAGGTTGTTCAACGTACACTTCTTCTTGCAATTCTCCATTGAGAAAAGCAGACTTCACATCCATCTGGTAGACAGTGAAGTTCTTGTAAGCAGCATAGGCAAGAAACAGTCTGATTGCTTCAAGTCTTGCTACTGGTGCAAAAGTTTCATCAAAGTCAATTCCTTCTTCTTGACAATAACCCTTGGCCACTAGTCTTGCTTTATTTCTGGTAACAATACCATCTTCATTCATCTTATTTCTGAAAACCCACTTAGTGCCAATTACCCTTTGATGACTTGGTCTAGGAACTAAGTACCAGACTTCATTCCTTTCAAATTGATTTAACTCTTCCTGCATAGCTTCTATCCAGAAGGAGTCATTTAGAGCTTCTTCAATTTGTTTAGGCTCTATTTGAGATAGAAATGTGACAAACATAGCATCTTGTGCAGCAGCTCTTCTTGTTTTCACTCTATCTAAAGGATCACCAATCACCAACTCTGGTGGGTGGTTTCTGAGCCATCTGAGATCAGGTTGCAGGTCTGAATGTTGTCCTCTGTCTTGATCTTGCAACACTACTGTTGGAGATACAGTAGTAGTCTGTTGAACATTTGCCGTCTGTTGAACAGTCTCTGGTCTGTCAGCTGTTTGCAACTCGTCTGTTAGACAATCAGCACTGTGATTTTGAACAGCACTTGAGTTATCAGCTGAATTTAGATTAGGTAGTATGATGGGAACATATTCTTCATTTCTTCCAATGTCTAACTTCTGTAGATCAGCAGACATATCTTGATTAGCACTTTGATTCTTTTCAGAAGATTGACTTGGCTCATCAAATACTACATGGATAGATTCTTCTATTAGTAATGTTCTTTTATTGAAAACTCTATAAGCTTTACTAACAGATGAGTATCCTACAAAAACAGCTTCATCAGCCTTTTCTGCAAATGCAGTAAGGTGATTCTTCCCATTGTTCAATACAAAACATTTACAACCAAAAATCTTAAAGTAATGAATGTTTGGTTTCCTATTGTTCCAAACTTCATATGGCGTCTTGTTCTGATTTTTGTTGATCATACATCTGTTCTGGGTGAAGCATGCTGTATTTGTTGCTTCTGCCCAAAATCTTTGAGGCAGTTTAGCTTCAGCTATCATGGTTCTGACAGCTTCTTTTAGTGTTCTGTTTCTCCTTTCAGCAACACCATTCTGTTGAGGGGTTCTGGCAGCAGAGTACTCATGATGTATTCCTTTGATATTACAGTACTCTTCAACAGTAGAGTTTGTAAACTCTGTCCCTCTATCTGATCTGATCTTCAATATTTTGATAGTCTTCTCATTCTGGATCAGTTCCATCAGATTAGTAAGATGTTCCTTGGTTTCACTCTTTTTCTTCATGAAAATCACCCAAGTATATCTTGAATAATCATCCACAACAGCTAGGCAGTATTTCTTTCCACCATTGCTGACTGGATCAATGGGTCCAAATAAGTCCATATGTAATAGCTCCAAAATTCTTTCAGAAGATTGGTGCTTCTTGCTTTTGAAAGATGACTTGATTTGTTTACCCTTCTGACAGGCGTCACAGAGCTTGTCTTTGCTCATGACTGCTTTTGGAATCCCTTCTACCAAATCATTCTTGATTAATCTGTTTATGGTCTTGAAGTTTAAGTGATTCATTCTCTTGTGCCACAGCCAACTAACTTCACTTGGTGCAGATGCAACCAAACAAATGCTTGAATTCTTGTCAGCAGAATTCCAGTCGACTATGTAGACATTCCCTTGTCGTCTTCCAGATAAAATTACCTTCTTTGTACCAATCTGTTCGACAAAACACTTATCTGTTGAGAAGATGACTGAATATCCCTTGTCACAAAATTGACTTATGCTCAGCAGATTATATTTGAGGCCTTTGACATATGAGACGTCAGATATCTCTATGTTTCCTCTGATTACTCTTCCTTTAGCTTTAATCTTGCCTTCTTTGCTGTCCCCAAAAGTAACCTTTGGACCATCCACAGCAACTGCATCAGTCAGCTCATGTATGTTTCCACACATGTGTCTTGAACATCCACTGTCCAAGTACCAGATCTTCTCTACTTTACTCCTACTCCTAATCCTATCCTACAAAACAAAAATAAAATTGTTTTAGGTACCCTTATTGAGAGGGTCCTGAAGGATTAGTTCCACCTTTGACAACCCAAGATGTTGAAGTCTTAGGCTTCTTAGGTTTCTGAGTTTTCACAGGAGCATGAACAGTTTCATTTTTATCATAATTATCAGATAAGTCATGTTGATGATCAGTATGATATGAATAATGTTCATAAGCAGGGTAAGGTGCATGATATGCAGGATGTGCATGCATTGGATGAGCAGGGTAAGGTGCATAGTAACTAGGAAACTGAGGTGCATGATACATAGGATGATATGCAGCAGGTTGCACATAATATGACTCATTTCCATACCAAGCATTTTGATTTTTCTTATTCTTATGCTTCTTTGGCTTACTAGGTGCTTGCTCAACTTGTTTAGACTTAGCTTTACCACTAGTCTGATTGACTTTAGCATCATCAGCAGACTTCTTAGGACTCTGCTGTTTGGTCTTACTAGTCTTATTTCCTACACTAGGCTCTTTGCTCTTTTTAGCCTTAGGAGATTTCTTCTCCTTTAATACTTTCTCAGGTGAAGTAGGTCTAGCAGTTTGAACATACAGAATGACCTTACTATTGTCAGCTGATATGAATTTTTCAGTATGGTTCAACTCTTGCTTATCCTGTTCTAAAGGCATCTTCTGTTTACTAGATGTATGCGTGGATGCAACAGATGATTTCTCATGAGACTCGATGATCTTTTCAAGTTCCATGATTTTTCCTTTATACACTTCACATTCAGCTTTCAGAGATTCATGCTCTTGCTCAAGCTGTTTATACTCGACTGATTCTTTTGGCTTTTCAGCTTTAAGTTTCAGTGAGTTATTTTGCTCTTTTAGCAAGCTCATCTCTTCCTTAAGCTTAACAAATTCTCCAGCAATAGTAGTATTATTTAACATCATTTGCTCTAGAGAATCAAACAATTCATTGTTTTGAGGAGTTACCTCATCCTCAGAGTCATCAGAGTCCTTTGCCATCAGGCACAGGAGAGCAGGTTTTTCTTCATCAGAAGATTCTTCATCAGACGAGTCTGAATCTGAATCAGATGAGTAGACAGCAGCAAGCTTTTCTGCTTCAGCCATCATTGCTTTTCCTCTCTGATGCTTTCTTTCTTTTCTCACTTTCTTCTCCTCTTCAGTGTACTTTTCTGCTTTTGGATATGGGCAGTCTTTAATGAAGTGTCCCAATTTCCTGCAGTTGTAACACATTAGTTTTGATTTATAATCGTCTTTATCTTGAGAAGAAAAGTTAGGTTTAGAAGTGGAAGCATTGTTGTATTTGTTCTTCATTTTTCTTTTGTAGAACTTCTTGAAATTGTTCATCAACAGTGCAACGTCTCCAGCAGTGTACTCCTTCTTGTTGAGTAGAGTGGCTTCATCAGATGAGTCCACTTCTTTGCTTTTCTGTGCTGGTCTTCTGGTGTTTTCAGCAGCAACCAGTGCAGCTGTGGGTCCTGAAGTTGAGGTTTCTTCAATACCCATCCTAGGCAGTTTATACTCATAAGCCTTGAGTACAGAAAACAGCTCTGTAAGAGAGATTTTTCCCAAATCCCTTGATTCTTCCATTGCTGTAACTTTCATGTTGAACTTTGGAGGTAGCGCCTTCAGTACTCTGTTGGTTATTTCTTTGTCTGTGAAGGTCTTTCCCAACTTTAAAACTTCATTCAGAGTTCTGGTGAATCTGGTATCCATCTGATCGATGGTTTCTCCAGTCTTCATCTTGAAGTTATCAAGTTTTTCCAATGCAACAGTGAGCTGATGCTCCTTGATAGCATCATTGCCTTCGCTCATATCTCTGACTTTGTCCCACATCTCCTTTGCAGTCTTGCAATGTTTGACCTTGTCAAACCGATCATTATCCAGGGCTTTAGTCATGATGAATCTCCCAACTTTATCTAAATTGAAAAGCTTTATCTCTTCTGGAGTCATCTCATGAAGGTCTTTTTCCACAACCGTATCTACTTCATTTATCTTTATGGTCTTTGTGAATCTGAATGGACCTTTAATGATACATGTGTACATGTTGTCATTATAAGCAGCAAGGAAAATCTCCATTCTGATTTTCCAGTCCTCAAAGGACATACCAGCGATGTGGGGAACATGGCTGATACAATCCATTTTTCAAAAAGTTTTAGTTTTTCAAAAGGATGCTCTTTTGAAAAGTTTTCAAAAAAACCTTTGAAAAACACTTGGATCAAGCTCGTTGATCAGGCAGCTGATTCAAATGAACCACCCGCTCTGATACCACTTGTTGGTCCCAAGTGGTCAGATGAGGTCTAGAGGGGGGGGTGAATAGACCTCTGAAAATTTTTGAACTTAAAAACTTTTCAGTCTTCTGTCAGCAGACTAAGCTGATGAAGAACAGTAAGCAGACTAGTCTGATCGTGAACAAATCTTGAACAGACGACTGACCACTCTTCTTACAGTAACTTAGCTGTTTTTCAGCAAAACAGTTTTTCAAAGAGTTTACTTGCAGCGGATTGTTTCAAAGTGTTTTTCACAAGTAGACTTAGTTCTTGAAAGATTTTATTCCCAGTTTTTACAAACTCCTTTTGTTTTAAAATCTTTTCAAATAATTCAAAGTGTTTAAATATGCAAACTTTAAATATGCAAGAAAGCTTTAAATGCAAGATAACACAAAGAATTTTTATAGTGGTTATATGGATAAAAATCCTTTAGTCCACTCTTCCAGATCACACAGATTCTGGGTTATACTATAATCACTTAGATTACAATATTTCTCCACTTACACCTAAACAACTAATGAGAAGGCTGTAAGCTCACAATAGGAATTCACAAAGAAAACCTATCCACTAAAGTAGAATCACTCACTCAGACGGATTCTAACTTCGCACAACACTCAGCTTTTTACAAAATCACTCAGATAATGTTTTTCTGTTTTCTTCAACTGGGTTTCTGTCAACAGATGACTTCCACCAGACGAGTGAGCTGTTCGAGCTTTGAGACTTAGAGAAATTCTGCTTCAAAATTTCGATCTCTGATTGTTGTTGTGTTAGTCTCTCTTCGAACTTTGCTCTATTTATACTTGGATTTGAATTTATGACCGTTGAAGAAAATCACATCTTCAAATCCATTCTTCAGCTCTTTTTGAAACGGCTCCCTGCAGCAATAGTACAGTGCACAGTACCTTTCTGTCCATCGCATTTAATGCTGCATTTAATGCACTCTGCTGATCCGAGAATATCTTCAATCATTTGCCATTACTACCCTTCTCTTTCAGCATTTATTACGCCAGGTGCATTTATTACCGTTGGACTAATCTCTTGATCTCTTCTACTCTGCTGATCAAAACGACTCTGCTGATAGATACTCTGCTGATCAAATACTGAACTCATCTGATTTGACTCGGCTGATGACCTACCCTTCTGTTCGCTGTTTCAGCAAGAGATCACTAGTCTTCTGAGCTTTGAACTTTGAACTCTTCTGATGTCTTCTTTTACTTGTTCAAAATTCTTCTAAGGGAACTAAGCTTTCCATACTTAGCTGATTATGATGTTTTGGAAATCATCAAAACCTTCCCTTAATTTCTGACTTCTTTGCACTTCATCTTCTCTTCATC